>JALBCR010000909.1:0-379411 GCA_030710515.1 Abscondita cerata | reverse complement strand
AATTACGTATTACTATTTGTTGTTAGTACCTTCATAAGCATACTATTTCATATTGTTTTACTTTTTCTTCCTTCTTCCTTTTGGCTGCGAATTTTATGCTTCCCACACTTTTTAACTTGTCTGCTTTCAGTAGTAGTCTAAGAAATGTCCCCATCAATCACATAAAAGTTTCCTTTCTAACACATGATTGTTCACTCCTAATTGTCCCTGATGTATTCATATTTGCTTTTGTTCATTATTGTAAATCCCATCACTCTTCTTAAAATTTCATTTCTACAGCTTGTGTTTATTGTTTTGTCTATGTTGTTCGTTACCCATACTTCACTACTGTAGAGTAGAGCTACATACACTGATTTATACACTGATAGCTAACCCTCTCTGCTTTCTGTTTGTTTATTGTATAAAGCCCTTCTTCAATGCGTGATATAGCTTAGCTGTTTTTAAGTATTCTACCATTAATTTCTTTTGTTCTACTTGCGTGCTGAATAAATAGTTACACCTTAATTGCTGAATTTCTGGGTGCATTCTTCTCTCTCTAACTGTTACGTTTGTTTTTGACAGTTTATTTGAAATTACTAATATTTTAGTTTTGTCTATGTTTAGTTTCATAATGTTGCCAATTCTTGCATTCATATGTCTAAATTGTGGGGTTGCAATGTTAAGCCTGTCTTTGCAGCATTATTTTAAGACCATGTTATCCACGAACACACACCTCACTTATGTTTATATAGTTTATAATGTCCTAATTCTGTTTTTGATAGTCTGCTTGTTGCTTTCTTTAATTATTTCATTCATAAATGCCACGAATAACAGTGGACTAAGCAATTCGCACTCTGCCTGACTCCACATGTTTGTTTTGGAACAATAAAGTGCCAGGATGTTTTGTTTTGTGTTCTTGTTACGGGTTTATTTGCAAAAAATAGAAGTGGGCATATGTCCAGAGCAACTTCTTAAAACAGTGTCGTCGTGTAACACATTACGACGAAAATGAATTGCCGCGCATGTCGCGAATTTTTCAGTGGGGAAATAAAATTAACAAAAAGTAATCGAAGACGATGAGCGACATTTTCTACATCCTTCATGGCAGTTTCGCGGTGCCTCCTAAAGTTAAAACGTTACCCATAAATTGTTGATGTGTGCTTCACCAATCTCAAGTCAGAATTGTTGTTTAAATATAAATCCGGGACCGCATTCACCGTAAGTACTTTCTTTTTCCTTTTTTTGGTTTCGTGGTTGTGTTAGTTCTAACTACGACGTACGCTTTAGCACGTGCGTTAACCCTCATATCATCATCGTATTACACCTGGATAACCTCCTGGGAATGCTGGAATGGTTAATTAAGCACGCGGTTCCCTATAACCATAAAGTAAAGTAGAAACTCAATGTACACGTGGCATTAAACGGTTTGAATCTCTGCATTTGGGCTAAATTTTTGTTGGGGTAGACTCACCACTAGGTTTAGTTTTGTTTTTTAACCAACTTCTTAAGAGCTTGGGTGCTTTTTAGCATAGAGTGGTTGAAGAGCAATACAACAAAAGGCCGGTTGGGTTGGGAGTGGAGTTGGTTTTACCTTTTATTCCGAGATTAAGTTCGTTTCTGAGGTCACCGTGTGTGACGTGTGCCATGTCGAGCGCTTCTTAGTAACCAATCCTCAATTGGAACGCTAACTTTAATTTAAGAGTGTCAAAAAAAAGCTTAACTGTCATTCGACACATTAATTGCGAGATTTTATTATTGTTGTTGCTAACGTTATGTAATCATATGCGGCAGCCTTTATTTCTGGGTCACATTTTCCTAGTACTTTATAGTTTATTTGCTACATTGAATTGTCTATTTGTCTCTCTGATTTTTGTTTGTTTTAGTGTGGTTAAACCTTTAATAAAACCTGTTGAACTCCTCCTATTGGTCGGTTTCATTTCTTTCTATCTATATCAAATAAAATAAAAATGCAAAAATAAACTTTAGCGCCCTGTATATTGAAAACGAGCAACATGTTATTTGAACAAGTTTGCTAAATCGTATTATTTTTGCGTGTAGAATTTACAGCTACTTTTTGTGTCGCATTCATTACGGACCACCCTGTATACATCTACTGTATTGTAACAAACTTTAAAACCTCCTGATATTTATGAACGTGTGGGAAGCACATACAAAAATTGCGTAGTTTATGTAAATGAGTCGGCACTAAGATATTCGCGCCAAAACATTTTGGCGCCAAACATCCTGTACCAAAACATACTCGAGCCAAAACGCGTCCTGGCGCAAACGGCAACCAGACAAAACGTCCTAGACGGGTATTTGTTATCCTGTATTAAACTAAATTTAAAGATTCCGTTATTGTTACTATTTTAATGACATTATAGTGCCGGCCACGCTAGAGAATGCAGCATGGCTGGGTATAGGTAATGTATTTTAAATGGGAGAAAGGTGCACAGCGTTGTCGTGAGTCAGGGTCATTCTGCCTAAAGATGCCGTACAGATCTGCTTATTATTATTTAAAATCTTTAATTATTATTGCTTTCTGATATTTTCAGTTTTTTATGTTAAAGAAATAATTACGAATAAAAGAGTTATATCGACTCAGTGATGCTATGGCCACTTATAAACCTCACTGGCAGTCTAAGAGTAATGGCACTATAGAATGAGCCTGTAATTGTAATGAGTTTTTTAAAATGTTGTGAGAAATAAATAATAATATAATCTTATTGTAGTGAAAAGTTGAAAACGAAATAGAGCTTCAAAAAAACGAAAAAACTACTTGATCAATTTAGACGTACGGATCAAGACAAACACCAAACGAAACGGTAAACGTAGCATTTAAGAGAAATAAATGAAGTTAAAATTATACTGTAACCATACATAGAGTAACGCAAAATGTGACCTTAGGTCACAAATAAACAACGTACAAGTATTGTAATAAAATTGATGACCACGACATTAAATTATGTTAGATGTTTTTTTATGATCTGATTTGTCAGCAGAAGTATTTTCGGCGTTTTTGCTCTCACAGAAAAGATGGCTTGTCCGCGGATGCGTGCCGGAGTCTCCTGGACGACGCCAGCTTTTCAAGGCGGATTTTGTCCACAAATTCGGCGTTTTGTCCTTTTCGCGATTTATCATAGACTTTCGGCAAAACCGGTTTTAAAAAATGTCTTGTATAAAAGTGGTGATTTAAAATCACAATTTTATATTTATGACGGGTTTCCCATAAATCTCTGTGCTTTGAGAAAACGCAAAAAGCTACTTTTTCTACAAGTGACTACTTTTCTTACTTTTAGCAACTTATCTTTACATAATGAACATTGAAATCAAAATGTACAATGATCACACAGTTATTTGTATTACAAGCATTGTAGAAAGTGATCCCGGACTTGCTGTTAACACCTTGGCCTGCAAATCAATCCCCATTTGCAATAACAGTTTCTGGCCACGTGATAATACAATTTATTAACAAATGGTCAAATTTGCTGAAACTTAAATTTGTAAATATTACTATATGCTAAAACATTTTCGGTTTTTTTTTCAATGTTTACGTTTAAAAGGCCTATAAAATTCTTGAAAATAAGATGTAAAAGAGTACCGGCAACGTATTATTTAGGTATTGTTGCATGAGGATTGTACTGATTTCAGTGTAATGACTATAATGTGATATTGCCAACATTTAGTAACCTTCGTGCCGGCAGGGGCGCAGAGAAAGGAGTGTTCTTTGTCCTCTTTGAGTGATGCAAAATCAGTAATGGGTGGAAGACCAAAAACTACTTTTTAACAACATAACAAAGCATTACCTATTGTTTCAATAAAAAGTTTATTGTTTGATTTCAGTTTATATTTGTTATTTCGCTATGTAATGAATAGCTTATCTTACTAAAGAATATCTGTATCCAAATTGATTAAACATTAGCAGTTTCAAAAATAGAAAGCTTTCTGAAAATATTTTTCTGGTAGTTAAGGCACCCTCTCTTCAACTCATTCTAATACAATGGGACTGTAGAGGGGAGTGGGAGGCTATTTACTTAAAGTAAAGAATAACTTTTTGTCACATTCTTCTGCACAGAAAAGACAAAGTGAACCAATGAAGGAGGAAATGACACCACTAATTGTTGACAACATAATGTCTTGACTACATACAATTTTCTAGAAAATTCTTTAAGTTGATTTCGAGTAATTCAAATTGGTTATACCGAATTTAAAGATTCAAAGTTCTTGGTACTTATTGGTAAACTTTGGTACTAAAACTTAAAAAAATGCGTATTTAGTACAAGCAGCGTCATCGATCTGTTGCTTTATGTTAACATTGTACTGCAACTGAAACATTAAAGTAACATTTTTAGTCTGCGAGTATACTTTGACATGGTCGTTTCTTTATAGGTTATGGGCCCAGCAAATGTCTTTAAAAGATAAAGAAAACCAGAGTTAATTATTATATTCAGTGTTGGGATATAAGTTATTGTAGACAACATGGTAGTAAATTATTTAACAAGTGGTTGTTCGCCATAGAAAACGTGTTCGTCCTTGAAGGTTTGAGTAAGTGCATCAAGGGAACCAAAGAAGATACCGTTTTAAAAGACAAAGCGAAAGCAAAATTAGTGCTGACGCTAGATCCATCTTTATTTGTGCATATTAAAGATGCAACAACAGCTAAAGAAGTTAGGGTTATTGCGTATCCTGATATCTTTGCGGCTAGAAAACTGCGATTTAATGGAGCAGTATGTAAATCAAGTTGTAGAAACTTTGCAAAAACTTACAAAAACAGGCTTCAAGATTGACAAAGAATGGATTGAATCGTTGCTTTTGGCGGGATTGCCGGAGCGTTTCGCGCCAATGATAATTTCGGTTGAACACTACGGAATTGCCATCACAACAGATTCTATCAAGACAAAGCTACTAGATATGCAAGTAGATGGCGTTGGCGGAAATTCAAGTCATAGAGAAGCGTTTGCTGTGAATCTTACAGGTAAAGATAAACAGTCTAGGATTAAACCAAAAAGAGCAATAGCAGTGTCAAAAAATTATCAAAAGCAAGTAAAGATCGAAGTAACCTCGTTTGTTTTAAATGTAAACAAACTGGGCATTTTAGTGCTGTGTTTACAAGTGGTGAATTTGAAAGTACTGATTGGTATGTTGATAGCGGTGCAAGTTATCATTTAACTGCGAAACCGAATTGGTTGGTCAACAAACTATTACCTGCCATGAATGAAATCAAGGTGGCAAATAATTAACAAATGGCGGTTAAATGTGCCGGTAATATTGAAATGAAAACATTGGTAGAAACAAAGGTTTGCTCTGTTAAAGTTATGTTTAAAGACGTGCAGTATGTTTCGAACCTGACGACGAACTTGTTATCAGTGAGCCAGATGATCAGAAATGGGAATAAAGCAATCTTTGGTAAAAGTGACTGTCAAATTTATAGCGCCGATGACACTTTCGTAGGAACAGCAGTGTTAGTAAATAATGTGTACAAATTAGTGTTAGAGAAATAGAATGTTGGGTTGTTTACAATTCCACCGGTTACGAGTAATCTTTAGAACATATAAATGGTACTTATCTGAATAAAATGACGGGATTAGTGGATGAACTTACTTATAAAGAGAAGCGAACATTCGTAAATTAAATTGTGAAGTGTGCTGTGAAGCTAACCAAACGCGCCTACCTTTTCCAAACAAAGATAACAGAGCCGGAGATTTATTAGGGATAATTCATAGCGATATTTGTGGTCCTATGCAAAAAAGTTCTATAGAAGGGTCCAAATATTTTATAACCTTTATAGACGACTACAGTCGAATGTGCCATTTATATTTTCTTAAAACAAAAAATGAGTCTTTAAGTAAATTTAAAATATTTAAAAGTTTAGTAGAAAATCCGACTAATAGACAAATTAAATTGCTAAGGACAGATAACGGAGAGGAGTATTGTAGTAAGGAGTTCAAGAATTTTCTTAGTGATTGTGGAATTGTGCATCAAACAACAAATGCTCATACGTCAGAACAAAATGGTATAGCTGAAAGATTTAATCGTACAATCGTCAAAAAAGCTAAGTGTTTACTGTTCGGCCATAATCTGAACAAAATGTTTTAGGCAGAAGCCTGCAACACCGCGCGCTACTTAATGAACCGCTTGCCTCAGGAATACCAAAAACTTCATTCAAATTATGGAATAATAAGAAACCTAACATTAGTCACTTAAGGGTTTTTGGTAGTACAACAATGGTACATGTTCCGAAAGTGAATAGACAAGAATGGGATAAACAGAGAGTAAAACATATCCTAGTTGGCTATGATGAAAACACCAAAGGATACAGATTGTATAACCCTAACACAAGAAAGATTATAAACAGTCGAGATGTTACCATCATAGAGAATACAAAAGAAGTAGGTATTGTTGTGGAATGTAATGTGAGGGAAAAAGAAACAGTTCCCTTAGCAAGAGATCCTGATCAAGATTTATTACTCGTTCAGGAAAACACGGAGGATAAAATGGATGATTCGGAAAATAGTCTTGAAGGGAGCTTGGACATACTCAAACAATCATTACGAAGGTCGGAAAGGTCACCGCAGCCAAAACTCTACAAGGATTTTGTGACGTACCAGTGTAGAGATGCAGGAAATAAAGTAAGCGATCCGATAAGTGTATCTGAGACCTGAAGCAAGCCTTTAGAGAGATGCTATTGAGGAAGAGTTGAGATCATTTGAAGAAAATAATCCTGGGAGCTCTGCATCTTAGACGATAACTCTACAGTAGTTGACTGTAATTGGGTATTCAAAAGAAAGGTGAGCACCTATTAAGAATAAATAAAGTTTAAATTTAAGCGATTAACGTGGAATGATAGTAATGTGTCCTACCAGAATTTAATAGGCAGTTTAATGTATTTGACAGTGCCTACGAGGCCTGACATTGCCTATAGTGTTAGTTTTTTGAGCCAATTCAATCAATCGCACTTTGAGGAATACTGGAAATGTGCTAAAAGAATTTTGAGATACCTAAAAGGTATGAAAGATTTTTGTTTGAGGTTTTCAGGGAAAACACAGAATTACTAGGTTTTGTAGATGCTGGTTGGGGAAACAATGTAATAGATCGAAAATCACATACTGGTTATGTTTTCAAGTTTTGTAATTTGGCTGTTTCATGAAAGCAGCAAACAAAAAACTGTAGCACTTTCAAGCACTGAGGCGGAGTACATGGCCATTTCAGAGGCAGCAAAAGAAGCCATATATTTAAAGAGCTTACTGCAGGAGCTGATTGGAAGTGACCAATGTATTACGCTGCTCAACGATAATCAAGGTGCATTAATTTGTCAACAAATTCGGTGCGTCATAAGAACAATAAGCATATTGATTGATATGAGACATCATTTCATAAGAGAAGTGGTGGCCAATGAACAAATCAATTTAAAATATTTGCCAACAAGTATGATGCCGGCAAATATGTTGACGAAGGGTTTGACCACTGATAAACATTTTAATTACATGAAGTTATTAGGTATTTGTAATAGCTAGATATTTTTTGTAGTGTAAGTTTTGTAAGTGGAGGTGTTAAACTTTGGTACTAAAACTTAAAAATGTGTATTTAGTACAGGCAGTGCCATCTATCTGTTGTTTTATGTTAAATTTGTACTGCAACTGAAACAAAAAGTAACATTTTTAGTCCGCGTGTATACCTCGACATAGTCGTTTTTTATATTTATAAGTAATTTATTGTTCAAAGAACGAATTTCGAAGCAATTTGTTCCAGTCGTACTGAGAAAAACTGAAATTTAAGAGATTAAATTCTCCCTTAATTGAGTATTTCTGGGAAAACGACAATAGCTATTTTGTAAACATTGTAATGTATTAGTATACGTGTGCAAATTTTAAAGAAAATCGTTAGAACAATTTTCAAGTAAATCAACTTTTTTAAATTTTTCACCGTGAATTTTAGGGTAGAAAAAAAGAAAAAAAGGACTTTTGAGAAACCTCTAGAACACCCTAAATATGAAATGTTCTATTCTGTTTGGCTTCTAGGTCAGAGTACATAACATACATAAATACTACATACATTTTTTTAAAAATACGAATAAAATAAAAGTAAAAGCACTAGGAATTCGACCAAAAATTATAAAATATACTTACTTTTGATGGAAATTTTCTCGTTAAAATCGTTAGTCATAAATAACATCATCAAATGCAGAAAAATTGTAATGGACATACTGTAATATAAAGCTATAATTATGATGTATACTGAATGATTATGTTTAATTAAAATGTACACTCATGAATTTTATTTTGTAAACATTTCCTAAACAAAATTTTGATTCGATAATTAATCGAGCTATGGTGTTTAATTAGCGATACCTTCAAATATATTCTTTAAAGAAAAAATTAAGTAAGCAACGTAAATTACCTATTTTCTAAAACGTGCTTAGTGTAATGATTCATTCTACAGTCCTTCTATAAGATAACCCCTGCTGAGACTACCTGCTGTTAGAATTGTAAATGATACCCTTAAGCCCGCTTCACAATGTGCAAACTTTTGTTTACAGAAATTGTGGTGTCCAAGTTTTAAATTTCATGGGTGTACCTAATCATCTACGTTCACGAACTTGGACTTTGAAGTACATATTTTTAACAGACAAAAATTGTTCACGCAGAAGATATATTTTTCTTTAATTCGTCCTAATAATTCATGCGCCTAATAATTTTTTTTGTTCAGATTAAGTTACCACAATTTAGTTATCGAGGTCGTAGTAGTTAATTATTAGCGTCAAATTGCATGCAAATTAAAACTACTATCTACATCCACAAACAGGTCTTGACGTTGTGGAGTAAAAAATTGTAATGGATAGAAAATAAACTTGAATCTAATAATTTTTTGATTTACAGATTACTAATTTTTCCATTGTGAAAACAAAATTTCGATAAAGAACTGCGTAATATTAAGCAGATTGCATCATTCAATGGTTTTTAGGAATCAATTGTCACAAACATAATTAGAAAACATGAACATAAGTTAAACATTAGGAACATTACAACGTTAGCAACTAGTAATAGCAAAATAAATAAGAAATATGTCAAATTATCCCACCTACACAAAAAGTCTTCAAAAAAGATTTTCAAAGTTTGATTATAAAACAGTAATTTCTACTATGTTACGGTTTTATTTTTCAAATGTAGAACGTGTGTCGAGAGCCGTCTTAAAACGTGTGTCGCGAGTAATATGTTACGACGAAAGTCGTATTTGGCGTGCATTTTTCTAATTTTCTATTGGTGGAAAATAAAATTTGGCTAGGCTTTCTTGACGAACAGCGGACATCTTCTTTTCTTCCGTACGTACAGGTGATTTGGCGTATATCTTGAAGTTGAAATTTTCACTAAAATTATTAATGTGTGATTCACGATTTCCAATTCAAATTGGTGGTTAAGTTTAAATTATGTTCTCGTTGTGTGTTATACCTGGATAACTCTTGTGGGTGCTGGAGTGACTGATTAAGAACCTTTCCTATCAATTAAAGACCACGCCACGGTTTTGCATCAGTTAAGCTGCAGACAACCGGTGGATACCACGTCTACAGGGGTTGGTTATACTTCATAATTTCATCGAGGGAGCCTATTGCCTTCCGTTCTTCTTTGCACACCTCCCCTAAGAGGAATCTTGGGGTAACTTAACTTCCCAAACTGTCGATACCGTTGCTAGTAGGAAACATTCATTCTCGGAACTGCATCCTACATATTACAGCTAAGTTTTATTTATTTAAACAACTTATTCAGTGATAATGCGTATGAAACTCAAGTGCATATGACATAGAACGGCTTGATCTCCAGTATTTAAATAAATTTTTATTCAGTGTACGCTCCACAACCAAACGTTTTTTAATCAGCTCAATACGGGCTCGGGCGCTTTACTTACAAAAGGCCTTTTGGGTTTGCGGGAGGTACTTACCCCTTTAATCATAGTGTAAGTTAGTTTAAATCGCCGTGTGTAAGTGATATGTGTACGCAGAGGCTTCTTAGTAGCCAATCCTCAATTGAAACGTTAACTTTAATTTGGGTGTAACTAAAGCTTACCTGTAATTCGGCACATTAATTGCGAGCCTTATTTCTTGTGAAGCGAGGCTGCTGCTAACGCACGTAACTATATGCAACAGTCTCTCTATTTCTGTCACATTCTCCTAGTACTTTAAAATGTGTTTGTTGTTTTATTGAATTGTCTGTCTTTTTCTTTTGTTTGGGTTCGATTTAGCGTATTAGGCCTTAAGTAAAACCTGTGGATCTCTTGTTGGTCGGTTTTATTTCTTTCTTTTACCCAGCAGGTGGCGCTTTGTTAGACAACAGTCTAATTTTTTTAGAATTCTTTAAGGAGCCCCACTCTACAACGAAGCCGGACGCTTCTGCTCTAACTATTATAAGTACTTTATCCTCCACAAACTTAGTGCGCTACATCGATCAGCATTTTCTTTAGTTGTTTCTTTTTTTAGGTTGTTCTTCTAGAGCCGTCGTCCTTTCTAAACCACAACCGTAATAACAACTTGCAAAAATTTTTAGGCAATCGAAAGACCCAATAGAAATATGTGATAAATAGGACAAACCAAGAGACCTATTAAAACTCGTTTTAAAGAGCATTTAGCTCATGTCACACAACATCGCTCAAACAAGTCTTGAAAATAACCAAAGAGTAGGCGACATTAAATTGATTAAGAAATTAAAAAGTGATACTTTTCGAGATATCGAATTTTGAGCACTTCCTTGGGTCAGATCGGCCTTCAGATATTTAACGCTTTTAGGTTATTATTTGAAATTGCAATTTCAAATTTTATTTACATTTAGGGCGGTAACGACCCTAACTGTCCATGTTAAAATTGGCATCGCTTTACACTGTTGGGTTAGTAATTATTCAATCTAGAGAAATTAAGAAGAAAGGAGATACAAAACAAATTTAAAGATGAAGTCCTACAATTAAGTAAAACAAAAAGAGACAACTAAAAATTAGCAATAGAAAAGACTGGTCAGGCTTCAAAGAAATAATTTTCAAGGCAGCAAAGAAGGTCTGCAGAACAACTAGGCCAAAGGAACAGTAACAAACCAGCTGGTAGAACAAAAATATCAAAAAAAAGAATTACATAAAAAGAAACAACTTTAGAATAAATACCTAAAGAGCAGCAAAACAGAATGTTATGCAAAATATAATGAACAAAGAGAGATAACAAAAATATTAGTAGCTCAAGCAAAATCACTGAAATGGCAACGTTGGGGCATAGAACAGAAGAAAACTTTAGGAAGAACTAGGGACGTTTCCATAAAATAATTAAAGGACTCAGGTTAGATCGGAAGAACCCTTTGCAACATATCAAGGATAAAACGAGAAAGAAAATCACCAATGGAAAAACTGTTCTTGAAAGGAAAATGATTAAAAACAGGATATAAAAATATAAAATTTTGTTACTCAAGCAGATCAGTAACAGAAATATAAAATAAATATTATTTATAAAAAATGTTTAAGCATTGGTAGCATTTGATTTTTAAATTTTTGTTTAAATTATTAAATACCTATTATTATTTAAACATCCGTTTGCGAATAAAGTTGTGCAATAAGCAGGCAACCCGAATTATGTCAACAACAAGTTCGGTATCGACGTTGAGGGGTCGATGAAAAATCCAAAATTTGTTGACTAATATTTCAAATAAAAATTCGATGTATCTTACCTTACAGATTCTGAAATTAAACGTCCGGTTCTTTGTTAATAAACACGTGCCTCCGTAACGACGTAACATAAAAGACGAAAAACCAAATTTTTCATTACCAATAATAATGAATGGAGTGCCGACAGTTTGTTCAGGCAATGGACGGCACTCTATAAGTTTGATGAGATTTTTAGTCAGTTGATTATGGAAAGTAGACTTTTTGAAAACCGTAGTATCAGATGAGTTTCTATAAGAACAACAAAAAATTGTAGTCTGCATCGCGAATAGACAGGAGAAGAATAAAGAAAAACTTTTTGTAGATGTAGGTAATACAATAAACCCGTGTCTGCTGGTTTAATGATTCTAATACGATGGCAGTTTAAAAATAATCTGGCCTTAAGTAGAAAAAACACATTTTTTGGGTTTAAAACGATTTATTTCTCAACATAGTCTCCTTTTAGCTCGATACACTTAGTAAGACAATTTTCCAATTTTTTTCATTCCATCCGAATAGTGCAAAGTTTGAGGGATGACTTTATCGTTTGATGCAAAACGGCGCCCATCGAGCCATTTTTTAAAGTTTGGAAACAGGAAAATGTCGCTGGCTGCAAGATCTGGAGAATATGTTGGGTGGTCGACCAATTCGTAGTCCAATTCGTGTAATTTTGCCATGGCAAATGCCGACTTGTCCGCCGGTGCGTTGTCTTAGTAAAAGAGCACTTTTTTAAGTGCCAAACCTGGACGTTTATCCTCCGTGTTTTCCTGAACGAGTAATAAATCTTGATCAGGATCTCCTGTTAAGGGAATTGTTTCTTTTTCCCCCACTGAATCTGCCACTTGCGACTGTCAAGCATTACATTCTACAACAATACCTACTTCTTTTGTATTTTCTATGATGGTAACATCTCGACTGTTTATAATCTTTCTTGTGTTAGGTTATACAATCTGTATCCTTTGGTGTTTTCATCATAGCCAACTAAGATATGTTTTACTCTCTGTTTATCCAAGATCTGGAGAATATGTTGGGTGGTCGACCAATTCGTAGTCCAATTCGTGTAATTTTGCCATGGCAAATGCCGACTTGTCCGCCGGTGCGTTGTCTTAGTAAAGAGCACTTTTTAAGTGCCAAACCTGGACGTTTTGGCGCAATTCGGCATCGAAACGGTCTAATAATGCTGCGAAGTACGCGCGAGTGATTGTTTTTCATTTTTCAAAGTAGTCAATCAGAATTATGCCTTTCGCATCTTTTGACTGTTCTTTGGTTTCCGGTGTGTAGTAATGCACCCAGGTTTCATTAACGGTAACAAATCGGCGAAAAAAATCAATTCGTTTATGCTGGATCTGCTTTAAAAGCTTTTGCGAAGTTATCACACGTTGGCGCTTTTGATCGATGGTCAGTAAACACGGCAACCATCGCGCGGAAAGCTTTTTCATTTCCAAATGTTTGTGTACGATGTTTCAAACTCGTTCACATAATTTGTTTAAAGCCTCAGTTATCTCACGAAGCTTGACTCGACGATTTGCCATAATTCTATCATGTACTTTATTGATCATTTCTGGCGTAGTGACCTCAATTGGCCTCTTGGTAGATTGTTACGACCACGAACAAATTCAGCTTTCCAAAATTTTACTGTTGCTAATAATGGTTGAGACTCGCCATAAACTTCATCCAACTCGGCTTTGATTTCTGCATTGGTTTTCCCTTTTTTGTGAAGGAACTTAATCACCAAACGATATTCGACTTTTTCCATTTTATCAAAAACACAAAAGTTGCTTGCTTTTGGCGTCTGTAAACCCAAACTAATAGATTTTGTTTGAAATTTTGACAGACGTCATGTATTAGATAGCAAATGTTAAAACCAAGAGGAATTTGTTTTCAAGTAACGCCATCTGTCAACGGCTAGATCAATTCCAAACTGCCCTCGTATGTGTCCCGTCTATAGCGCTTACACAGAGAGGAAACTGAGACAATCCAAAAACCTTTAACTGTAGCAGTTAACAATCCTTCTATTAAAGAGAAAAGGCACTTTTCTATCATCATGACTAAAATGAATGATATCAGATACTGTCAAAAGTCCAAGTCTGCCATTGGTCATCCCTGGTCAATATACCTGGAACTTGCTGAAATAAAACAACGGATCATGATAGAAGATATCTTGCTTATTTTCAATTTGTAGAACCGCGTAGTATTTGCATGAGAGTTTCACTAATAAACGGAACTATTTCAATTAAAAAAAGAAATCACTAACGTAGTTCTATAAAAACTAAATCTAATGATAGAAACAGGCTTTATCTTTTTCAAATTACTAATTAACGTATCAGAACAACAATCTGTATAACAACGTAGTCAAAACAAAAAAGAAAATACATAGTACTATTATTATTGTAACTCGGTTATGAATGCTGTGTTGCCCATTACATATAGTTTTTTTAGAACTTCGCCTTAGGGGGGTTTGTTCCGTTTAACAACGAGACACACACACACACACCGATGATTAATAATATACTTCTTGTTACAGGGAATCTTTTTCAACGTAGGTGGAAAAGCTTACTCGATAGTTATGCCAGAGAAATTTCCAAAAGTAAAACGGAACGTCTTCTAGAAAGGATATGCATACTTCGAACAACATATTGTGAAAAGACAAAAATAGCATTGAAATGGCAAATGAAGATAACCCAACGGTCCCGATAGAGATAGATCGTGCGGTACCGACTTGGAAAAGAGCGCACTGAAATAACAAGAAAGAGGAGCTCTTACTGCATACGTTAAAATCGCAATACTTACAGACAACTCTGGAGGTAAACTATGAGGTAGACTTTTTATACTGTCTTTGGTTACAGAAATGAAAAAGTTTCCAGACCATATGAAATCAGATGTCAAAACAAGACTTTTAAGAGTTTTCTCTGACGCAAGGAACGACATGATTTAACAACCATCTCAACCTCAAAAGTTTTACTTCTATTTTCAGTCCCAGTAACGTAACAGGTGTTCCAGTCAACATCTGGTTAATACGTAAATCAGTTAGAGATTTAGGGACAGTCTACTAATGGAGGACTTCAATATCCTACACCAAGTAACGACAATCCATTTTGAGCATTCTCCTAGATATGACGATTCCGCCTCAGTATTAAACGTTAATAAGAATGACACTTGAAACCATTGTGTCCCCTGTACCTTTACATGCTAGAAATATTACCTCAGAAACCACAACTTCCTTGTCAGAACTAGACTTTTCAACGTAGTAATTTTGTTTTTTGTATTCGTTATTTATCTTGTAGTTTTTTTTATTTTTAGTTTTTTTATATCTGTTTGTAGGTACGTAAAACGTTATTTAAAATGTTTACAATAAGAATTTCATAAACCGTACTTTAGTTGTAGATAATTTGAGAAGTAGCTGACTTCTAGATAATTTTCTATCGTAATTTAGTAATAAATTTCAATTTTGACTCACCTGAGGAATAAAGCTAACTTTTCTTCTAGAAAAACGGATTTCCGCGTAACTGTTTCTTCTTTTTAATGCAAATGTTCAACTTTTGATAAGACTCTTGGTCATCTTACAAAGTACTATGCAGACTTTTCTCTGCTGGAGATAGAAAATGGGTATCAACCTAAAATTTGCGTTTTTGTGATTTTGTTTTCAATTTCTTGTGCAAAAGCAGAGCAACAGTAATAATAGATCTTGATGCACTAGAGAGGTGCTGAGCAAATTAGCACCTTAACCCGCCCTTCTTCTCTGCAGCGTCACTAGGCAGCGCTTTTAAAACGCTACGTGTGAAGGAGCTCTAATAAAAGCTGTTGTTTATAGAAGCAAGTCTTTTTTACAAGGCGTGATTTCCAGCAATTTTAAGTGGCGATGATGTTTTTCGAAAGTGCTGAGAATAAAAGTGAGAAACCTTCTGCTGATCATCTAGGTTCATCTCTATGCACTGCAAGTCGCAAACTGTTTTAGATTTTTATTTCCGCTGCTGAGAAGTTTTGTTCACCACAAATAGTGGCCGTACAATGTAACCCCACACATAGACATGGACCCAGATGGTCAGCAGAGGATTTCTCACTTGCTTTCTTAGCGTTTTTGAGAAATATTATCGCCACTTAGAAGCACTGCACGTCACGCCGTGTGAAGGGGCATTGCTCCTAGAAACAAAGCTTGTAGCGAAAGTCTGCTACTAGCGTCATAGATGCGCCACTCGAACGTTATGTGTGAAGGTCTCCATATAACACAATGTTTGTCTACAAGCAGCGCCACTGTGCAGCGCGTCAACAACGCTTTGTATGAAGGAATTCTTAGAATTGTAGAACCGATCAAAGAGAAAGTGGGCATCAACTTTCAGAATTATAAATCTTAACATTTACAGACTTTCTGTGAGGATATCTTCTCCACCTCGTGTGTCGTCAGGATTCATAAAATCTGGTCGTAGTGGGCGTGGATACAAATATCTCGCTATACAGGTTAGATGATAGCGTCACGAGGATGCGAAGCAGAGACATCTTCTTCCTCTGCACAGGCACTTTCTTGCACAGAAGAATATAAGAGGTGCTGAAAGACATCCAGGCGCAGTGAACTGGAAGGTTGCTAGCACTATCTGTAACCTCTTAGCTAAACTCCGGGCTTGGATGGAATTTTTCCTGTCTAGGGGTTGTTTATACCAAAAGCTAAAAAAAAAGACACCACCAACCCTAAGGCTTACAAGCTCATCAGCCTCTCGTATTTTGTGCTAAAGACGCTAAAGAAATTGGTAGACAACTACATCAGGACAACAGTGCTTACCCGGGCCACATTGCACCGGGGTTGGCATGCGTAGAAGGTGGGTAATTAAAAATGTGACACCACATTTTTACCCTATGCGAATAACAAACCACATAAACAGAAAATTAAAAAGACATAATGTGGATACTGTTTTACAAGCCTACACCCAACAAAAATAAATTACGTTCAGTAATTAATATTTAACCACCATTATAACGGGCTGGAGTTTACCGCATACCGTACTTGTGCGGTTCAGTGTATCAATGTATGTGGAGACAACCAAAAGAAAGATTGACACCCGTACAAACATTAAAAAAAAAAACAACACCAAACTTGGAATATCCGTGAGCCAAGAACAGCTAACCATCTGCACATGAGAAGTCAAGTGTTACAACCAAGACGATAAATAGCACAGCACAGCCCAGCAAATTCAGCAGCTCGTCCCCTGCCAGCCAGCAAGCGATCATCAGTCGGTGCAGCACCAGTCAATAAAACAAGTAGGCGCAGTGTATATTGGATAATTTTAATTTTTACGCGCTTTAGGCGGAAGACAGCTAACAAGACTGATCACTCAAACTTCGACGCTTGCTGAACAAACTACACTTATTGACGACGACTATGCAAATAAAATGAGGTAGCGACTTCAAACGATTATGAAAAACGGCATGATGACATACGATGAGGCATGCAAGTACCTACGATGGCGATTTTAAATCACCTAAAAAAACGAAAAAGCCTGAAAGTACGAACCGCTACATTTGTTACTAGCAACAGATTCTCAAGCCGAAGTGGCGATGGAGACAACTCTCATCAGTGATGAATTCAACATCGATGACGAAGAAAACAATGCAACCCACTGTGGCTAACACTCAATCCACAAAAAACAAGACATACTCAGCTAATCCTGGCGGAAAAACTAAATGGAATCACCTAAGAAAGATCATGAACGATGGAAATATTAAGTATGTAAAAGCGAAACATATTGCTCAAGGCGTAAGCGTTGAACCTCAAACCGAAGAGGATTATCGTAAGCTTCGACAGCTGATGAAACGTGAAAAATGCAGTTCAATACGTACGAACTTCGGTCGGTGAAAAAATTAAAATCGTCATCAGGGAGATCATCCAGCTTTAAAGGTGCTGATCGAAAAGCAGTAATATTCCGGATAAGACAATAAACAAAGTTAGTGAAATACTAGGACAAATGTTTACCGACTTTGTCTACCCTAACCCTACCAAAGCTCGAACGAGAAGCTTCTTTGACAAAACAATGAGCATTTTAAGATTGATGGTTCTTAAGATAAGAGAAAATCAAAAGAAAAGCAGTGAAGTAGTCAAACTCGCAAAGAAGTTTGTAAACAAATTCAAAACAGTAAGATAAGCAACTAAAGATGAAGCGAAAAAAGAAAAAAATTTCAAACCTCATCAAAGCAATGGATCACAGAGAGATTAAACATCACTCAGAAACTTTAAACGAGTTCTACGATCACAACAGTAAAGATGTTTACCGCAGTAGCAAATGAACCTAGTAAACACAGTTGTAACGGCTATAAGCTGGTTAATGGCTGGTAATGCTGGACTTATGATAGCAACGGTAATTCGTCAACGGATCGCTTACTTATTTATTCATGTATCCAGTGTGGAATATCATAGGCAGAATTTAATCCGTTAGGGTATGGTGTGATTCCGGCTTTCCAAGCAAGTTATTGTGTATATAGGCTAAAGTTGGTATCAAATCGGTTGGTAACTGTGGTATTGGGAATTATCACAAATTAATATAATATCTAGGTAAGCACTGTTTCACTGTTTGTAATGACAAAATTTAAACTCTCCTTACTTTCAGAGAATATCAGCTGCGTTGTATACCTATAGTTACAAAAACTTTGTTTTTTGTTTAAATGATTATTCATATTTTGTTTTTATATGTAGTTAAGTTTTGATTTTTTCTTGTTTGCTATTGTTCAAATCATTTAGTTTGTGTTTTTCTACTTTAAATAAAATATTTACTCATATTTTTCATGAAATTAATTGCCGCTCTATTTACCGTTCCGAACCTATGATGAAAATGTAACATAGTAGATACCATTCCGATACCTGTCAGATTATGAAACAGTACCTACCGACAAATATGTACGGCCGGATGAAGCGGTCAGAATGTGGCCGGCATAAGACGCAGTGAATTAGGCCGGAGAGACATATGGAGGCCGGACCATAACAGTGCATCGTTCCGGTAATGTTGCTTCCGGCAAGGAGCCTAACGCCCATCTATCGGCCACAACAATTTTGTTTGTTGAGACATCTCTGGAAGAACAAGAAGTTCCAACAGAAAACTGCTCAATAGCTCAGAAAATCATAATATAAATATGGACTCGGATCAGCAAAAAAATCTGGGTCTTACCATCACTAATTTAAATACGTACTGTGGTTTAAAATTTGTCGTTAAAGTAGCATTTGACGTTGTGTCAAATTGAAAGTTTAGGGTTCTGGTCACGCTTTTCATAAAACTATCTTCCTTTATGGTAGGGCTTGCAATTAAAGGTGTTTTATCAAATTCGAAATTTGACGTTGTGATCGATTGACGTTGAAGTGGTCATCTATTAATATAATGTAAATCCAAAATTTTAAAGTTGACGTTGTGACCGGTTGACATTGTGAACTAGACTCATATTAATCAAGTCATAATTTTAAATTTTATTAATTATTATCTATACTATTGTCTTTAAACAAAACTCAAGCTTAATTAAATCTGAAAAATAGAAACATTCAATTAAGAATAAAGTACCTATTTCACAACAATCTGAATTTTGTAACAAAAATTGTCATTTTTTCAAATTTAAAACCAACATAAAATAAATCAATATTTAATTGTTTGACAAAATTTTATAATAGCTGTTTGGGTTGCATACTTTTTCAATTTTTATTACACCTTTTTAAACAAGCAAAAACCATTCCATTGCAATCACATTAGAGAAATTGCGCTTTGGTATTTGAAGAGAACTATGCAACTTTCGATACTTAACAATGCTTTACGATTTCATACAGAGAGATAATCAGTTATCAACATTCACCGGGTTCGAAAAATACCGCGTTCCGTCTTGGACAACCATTAACGTTTGTTGTGTCGTATTTTATTTTAATGCTGTCGCAATTGGTAAGTTAAAAAATTGATTAATATCATGTAATTGAAAGCGTTAAATTTGCAGGTCCGTCCCTAATAAAATAAATTAATAAGTAGCAATTGTTAATTGGAAGATAACACCAATAAATTTGCAGGAAAAAAAGATTAAAGAACAATCTTCTACACAAATGTATGTATGGTTTTTCTAATTAATTTTTTAAATTACCACGTAAATTAAATTGATTTTTTTTTAAATTAATCAGTAGCTTTCGTTGCACACCATAATTATAGCTTTAATAAGATTACAGTAAATGTCAATTTAGATTTTTTCCTGCAGTACTGAATTAAGTTATTTGTGATTTTAACGTGAGATAAAGTAAGTAGCTTAATTTTTGATGGAACTTATAGTAATTTTCTAAAGTTATTATCCAAAAATTTAAAAATCTATTTAATTAAATAAATTTAAATTGTGTATCGGTACCTACCACAAAGCAAAAATGTGAGCTTTATTTTAAGAAGTTAAGAATTTTCATCTCCTAACTACCTCTTCAATTAATTGCTTTGAATTCGTTCCAGTTTTTAATTTTTTTGTTTGATTTGTACTTTATATTTGCATAACTGAACAACATAAAAGTTTAAGTCATTAACTAAAAACTTTGGAGGAAATCATTTTAAAATAATACTGTATGAGTTTAGCGTTATTCTGCGGGGAAGTTTTGTTTTTTTTAAAGAAGGTTGTAAAATATGCATCTACCTAGAGTTATAAACATTTAACTGCAGTCAAATACCCAGGGCGGCCCACTTTAATCGCTTCAAGCAATATTTTTGGATGAGCAGAGGTGGAAAATTTTTTAATACAAATTTTCAGAATTTAGAAGGGACAAAACATGAGAGTATCTGGTTTTTTGTAAGTGTAGCTACTACGGTTAACAAGATTATTTCAAATGTTTTTCCTCATATTTTGTCAGCGAAAATTGTATCAAAAAGTACGTGTAACAATGGGTATAATCACTGTTAATAACTACTGTTTATCATCAAATGATCTCTCCTCATTTCAGAAATGATTAAAATGGGCTACACTAGAAGGTGATTCCTCATCGAAAATTAAGTGGGTACTTCCCTATAAATTTTTTTCCTAAACTCACTCCCTGCTGAGTTGGGTACTTTTGGGAAAGAAAAACAAGGGTTCGCTTCGGCACAAAAATAAATGTTTGTTTCAAAATTAATTTTTGATGTCATTACATGGGGTTGAATATTAACTATAAACATAGAGCATGTGAAATAAAAGAAACGTCTTTAAAAAAATAAAATTTTATTAAAAATTTGACAACTAAATCAAAGTCATGTAGTCGAGTCACTGACTTCACTAAACGCATCTTTTGAGCGGCATCGAAACGAAGAAATTTTAAACTAAATCTGCATTAATAAAATACAAGGTGTCCATCTATAAATTGACACATTTTAACAACTTATAACTCGAAAACGGAAAAAGATATCGACAGACGGTTTTTACTAAACTTCATAAATATACCTCAAGTTTCGGTTGACATTGTTGCCACATGTAAATTTTTTATGAAAATTGACGAAAAAAAATTAAGTTATTTGAACCAAAATTGTGAACTTAGTTTAAATAGGAAACCTTATAATTCTTAACATTATTGGAAAGGCCATTTCTTGTTCTTTCCAAAAATGTATACATTGTTGGCATTAAACCACGTTTTTAGGGAATAATTTACTTTTTCATGAAATGGCCTTTCCAATGATATTAATAATTATAGGGTGTCCTATTTAAACTAAGCTTGCAATTTTGGTTCAAAATTTAATTTTTTTTCGTCAATTACCGTAAAAAAATTACATGTGGCAACAACGTCAACAGAAACTTGAAGTATATTTATGAAGTTTAGTGATAACTGCCTGTCAATATCTTTTTCCGTTTTCGAGTTATAAGTTTTTAAAATGTGTCAATTTATAGATGGACATCTTGTATACAGGATGTAGCCTATTTCCTCTATAACATAATTTCCACTAAAACTTCGAAAACATGTTCTGCACAACATGTATTTAGATTCACGGAAGAACATTTTAAAGATGAACAACTTCCGGTTATACCAGAAATTAATGGTAACTACGTTATTTTAAATAAAACACCTTGCGTATTTATAGAGGGTGAACACTACCAACGAATTATTCTGTAGCACTAACACGGCAAATAATGTAAGAAATCTTAAGACATTCATATATCGAGATTATTTGAGACCACATTTTATAAATGTTTTGATTGTATAGGGTGCTCCAGAAATACGTACCATCTCAAAGTTGGGTTACCCTGCATTTTTTCTATTTTTTAATTGTGTGATAAAAAATAATGTATGTTCTTTAACATGCCCCCACTTACTTTCGTTTCTGCGATAAATCGACTTTACCTGATCTGTTAACCCTCCAAAAAATACAATAACTTCAAGATAAGTAAGAACAAGCAATTTTGACTTACACCACCTCACAACAGAATAAATAAGCGAAACTCGTCGCGACTTTTTTGAGTGACCTTGACGACATAGTTTTGATTGTTTTTAGCAGTAATTTTAAATGATTTGATAATTTCTTATAGGTTACACAACTTACTTTGCATTTTGCCAAGGAATAATACTACTTGCAGCAGTTTAAATACAGACATCTACAATACAAAATTTTAAAATAGTCCTTTTTTGACAATCACCAAACAACAGTACTAAATTTTTGATCACGCGGATAAGTGGGAGTTTCGCTTCAGAAGCGTAGCGTATTATTTATTCTGTGACCTTACTAAGAGCCTTCAACATTCCTTTTGCAATAGTTACTATTATGTCATATTGTACAGGGTGTTTTAATATACTACCGCATAAAGCTAACGGCTTAAAACTTAAATAACTTGCTTAACTTAAATGAAACACCCTGCATTTATATAGCCTGTTGAAATCTGCTACTAATTGCCTTTCAGTCGGTATTAGGGCTATCAACCCCTAACTATTATAGTTTTTGAAATATTTTAAAATTTTCTAGTTTAAGAATTTGCTATTTACTGGAATTTCAGTTACCTGTGAAATACCAGCAAAATGAACATTATCTAGCAACTATTTTAATTGTATAGGCCAATTCAGTTTTAAATATTAACCTTAAAAATTTTTTTTTAAGAACAAAATAACAGAAATGTGCTAATGACTTAACCCGGGCTCTAAGAGTCAGTCGAAATAATTGTAACAGGTGCACAAACAATTCTTTTTTTACTTTAAATAGTTTTTTAGTATTCTACGCTACTGGTACCGGCTGGTCTGACATTTATATAATTAATTAGACATTTACGAGTGTCAAATTTTAGCTTAATATCTTTTGTACATTGTGAGAAATCTTAAAAAAAAAACTTAAAAAGTATAATTTGCTTCCGTATCATAATAAGTAAACGTTTTTTGAAAAATGTTTATAAGAATTTTTAGCTCAAAATTTTTTGAATCAAATAATTTCCAGTTTATAAAATAATTGATACATGAAGTAAATGTGTTTATTCATGCTGTTTCTTAACATCAATCCGATTTTCTTTAGATCAAATACTTTATTCAGGAAATAAGTACTAAAAATTAGTTTCTTAAACTAAAATCATTAGAATTTGACATGTTAAAATTTAAAATATTATTATTATTATTATTAAATTGCTTGAGAACTTTAATCCCTTTTTTCCTTCTTAGACCACAAACTCATAAGGTAACGTGGTTTACAGTCTGATAATTGATAATTGCATCTATTGCGTGTTAATGAGATTCTTGTTTCTGCACTCCATTGCGTGTAGTAATTTATTTATTTAATTGTATGGTACATTTTAAATATTGTATTCTGATGTAAGTTTTATGTATGGTGCCCTAGAAGATCAGTGTAAACTTGTACAGTGTGGTGACGAAACCGTGTGCAATTGTGGATTGGTTCGTCTTGGCATAGCATTTACTTCAAGGTTTAGGAAAACCACTAAAACCTAAACATGCTAACCCTTACCCACCCTAGTATTCACATGTGATAATATTAATTAAGTGTGTAATGTGATTGTGTTTTGTGAAATTGTGTTGTACATTTTTTAGTAATGAAAAGTGTGACATATAATTGCATAATAACCAAATCATTCTAATTTAACATTTATTCTAATTTTCATTGGTAGTAAAGTAGTAATTATTATCCAATCATTAAAATTTAAAATTTAAATATATGCACCAACATTAATAACTTATACTCAAAAATTGACACATAATATAAACTATACATCACAATGGTCAGATACCAACCTAATATTACAAAAATAAAAATTCTTAATAATTGTTTTAAAATTTATTATAGATTTTACAACGACAAACCTTAGAAAAATCTAGCAAATTTTCTTGCGTTCCTTTATTTATGTAAACACTTTTATTCTCCATTCAATTTTCATCTTTATGCATCTTTAGATGAGACTTTTTCATCACTAATTTGTATGTGTGTGTATGTGTGGTAGTTACCAAGCTGTCTAGATAATCAAATTTTTTCTGTATCAGTTTTACTTAAACAGTTGATATTGTAACTTTACCGATATACAGGGTGTCCCAAAATGATTTGACCACCCTATAACGTGATAACAAATAAATATATTTGAATAAAACAAAAACTATTCTTTATAGCTGTCAATGTACGTTAATATTGGCTGTTAAAATTACCCCTACTTTAACTACCATAAAGAGACAACCCTCTCACTTAAAATTTTAAATAGAAATTACTCTATTTTTTTATACATTTTGATGCAAGTTATGTCTACGACTATGAAAATTTTTACAAAATCAAAATCGGTCTCTAACTAGGGAAGAAAAACAAGGTGTCCCAAACTGATTTGACCACCCTATAACGTGATAACGGATGAATATATTTGAATAAAACAAAAACTATCCTTTATTGCTGCTAATGTACGTTAATTTTGGTTGTTAAAATTACCCCTACTTTAACTACTCTTAAAGAGACAACCCCTCTCTTAAAATTTTAAATAGAACTCTCTATATTTTTTTATACATTTTGATGCATGTTATGTATACGACTGTGCAAATTTTTACAAAATCAAAATCGGTCACTAATTAGAGAGTGCTGTTTAAAATTTTAAGAGAAAGGGTTGTCTCTTTAAGGGTAGTTAAAGTAGGAGTAATTTTAACAGCCAATATTAACGTACATTAGCAGCTATAAAGGATAGTTTTTGTTTTATTCAAATATATTTATTCGTTATCATTTTATAGGGTGGTCAAATCAGTTTGGGACACCCGGTATATGTAAACTGTTTCAAAAGCCAATTCTTTGATTCAACTAAGTCTTGCTTTATAAACAATTTTGAATTGCCTTCTGCATACAATTGCGATAGTTAGTGTTCTAATATTGCATTTTATCATATTTTTTGCATATTCTCTTTAAGTCAGATATTGTGTAATTGATTTTTGTTTAATTTTCATTTTGTCATTCAATATTTCTTTATATTGTTTGTTTTAGTGCTTTCTGAACGATTATTTTTTTTAAGATCAATTCTTCCACTTATCTCTACATAATTTTTATGACTTTTAAATAATGAAGGATCCATTACTTAACGTTTTGATAAATTTTAAATATTTAATTATAACCTATAGTCATACCATTAGACAATCTTTTATTAATATGTTATGATTTGTGCGAGCGCACACCTACTCTCGATCCATTTTACGAATTCCATGTAGTCTGCATTCATATTGATTAGTCAACTGATAAATGTTAATGTAAGTGCTGAGGCCAATTATTGTTCATGCGTAGCATGCTGGCTTTGCTAGTCTTACTTAAATTTTGACTTGTTAATTATTGGAAGTCAATTTTAGAAATTCAATATAGATTGAAAATGACATTAATGAAAAATATTTGTTAATTGGAGTAGTTAAATAAGAAATTTTAAGTTATTTTTATATAGATGTGTTTGATTTCTTCAGTTTTAATTGAAAGTTATTCCTTTTTATATAAGATCTTCCTGGGTAGATCAATAAATCGTACGTATCATACATATAAGACATGTTAAATGTGTTAAAAGTGTTAAATTATTATTTGTTTTTAATAAAAATTTTGTTCATAAGGCGGATTATGTCAAAATCGCTACTCGTTATTTTTGATAACATGGTTAACGGCTTAAAAGATAGTTCGCCATGGAAAATCTCCCATTTGCTAAGGGCGAAACGTCGGCACTACTATTCGTATAAAGAGTTTTATTTTTACCTCCACCAAAACGGCAAATTACGTAAAAAAATTAAGGCATACATATTTTGAGATTACATTAAGACCTCATTTTAAAAATATTTTGGATTCCACGGAGTGCTTCAGAAATGCGTATTATGTAAAAGTTGGGGTTTTTTAAATAGATCTCTATAATTTTTTTTCTCTATCATAAAAAATAGTATATGTTTTTTAATAGTTTCCTGTTACTTCCGTTTGTGAGATAAACTTTTTTTGGTCTTATGGGAAATAACTCAAGTTTTGTAGATTAGATAATGAGTATCACGTCACTATTATTTTTTTGGTCAATTTTCATGTTGATAGAAGCACAAATTGTTGGTAAATTCAAATTTTGAATAAAGATCTTAATATAAAACTCGCATATGATGCGGACTTTACTAGTTGTTTTTTTTTTTAAATTTTGTTTTATTTAAAAAAATAATTAGAAAATGAATGAATAAATGTTCTAGATTTATGTACCTACACACTAACATAAAGAAAAGCATAAAAGATTCAAGTGAATTGCTCTGATAGTTTTTGTAACCCCTATCAAGCTGAAATCTCCACATTGCAAAATCAAAAATTATTACCCCTCAAAATTAAGAACTAATTAAATTTTAATTAAGCAAGAATTAAGGGATAATTGGATGCTAATTAAATGCCGTATTGTCTAATTACGCCATGGATGCTTTATTGGTCAATTGTGTACCGGTTCTAGCTCGATCTGGATGCTAGACAACCGCCAAACGATTTACTCCAAAACATCTGTTTGACTCTTAATTTTGTGTTTGTGATTTTTAATTTGTTATTGATGTGTGCTTTATGTTTATAAAATGCAACTGCCAAAATTTGTTTAACTGAGCTTGAATTTTTAAGTTATGAACTAAAATGTTTGAAAGGAATTTTAAATAAAGTGAGATGTTTTGCCAATGACATCATTTAGAGCCAAAGTTTCTGGCCCAAATGTTTTGGTACAAATGAATCTTGATGGTTTTCAATAAACATAAAAACAGAGAAACCACAACACCAAAAAATAACAATAGGACAATGTATTTAACCAAAAAAATTGAAATCATCATTATAATGTCTGCCTCTTTGCATATACAAAGTATGATAGAGTATATTTAAAAAGCGTATTTGTTGGCGGTCCTACGTTATATAACAATCGCTCATAAAAGAAAATTACTGTTTTTCTTTACTTTATCCAATCGGCAGTTGTTTCAGGCATTAAAATATGAAAAAAAAACTTGACGACAATTTATTGACAGACGGTTTAAGACTACAATGAAATTTTTATCTTAGTTTACAAAAACTTTCCTTAAAAAATTTTTAATTATGATAAAAACCTTTTTATACTAAGATAAAAATTGGCAACTATTCAGCAAAAAGAAATACGAGCAACAATCTAAACAATAGCTTCAAAAAAATGAAAATTTTGGAAACGACTCATATACCAGGTTTTATTTTCACTACAAAAAATGCAAGTACCAATTATGATTAAGGTAATAAGTGACAAGCGTTCACCTGAACATCATTATGCATCCCTAACATTTCATGATAAATCATTTATGTTTTTCATTTTGTAAATAAGGTATATAGACTCTAATGAGATCTTCTTGTTAAATACCTTATTTTCTATGCAGCTTTCTCAACTCTGTAGCTTTTAGTTGAGATAATCTCACCCCTCTTTTCAGCACGTTTGTAAACTTCCATTATTCTATTTCTGAAGAGGTTTTCTTGATAAGCGTAGGGTTAGCACTATTAAAATAAATTGTTACCGTCTTTTCACAGTAGACGGCTCTTATAATTCGAAAAGTAATAATCGGAATTAAAAAAATTTAAACATTATACTGAAAAGATTAATGGTTCTTCTGCTCGCAAATCAAACAATTAAAAGTACGTTGTTCCGTATAAACTTTTTGGGGTAGGTACACTCTACCGTTTTTGAGAGTAACACTTGCATAATTAAAAATACCAACAATATTTGTCCCCCTCCAAAAAAAAAGTAAAACGTTGTATGCGCATTAAACTGCAATTGAAATACACAGGGTGGAATATATTAACTACTCCAGGGCAATATTTTTGTGAAATGAGTCGAAATGAAAAAAAATTTTGATACACAATATTCAGGGTTGAAAAGAGTCAGAACATGAGGGTAACTGATTCTCTGTCAGTATAACCACCAAGGTAAGGTTTCCTCATTTTGGAAATATTAGCGTAGGTTGATTAAAATTTATCAGACATTGCATCAGAAAAAAAATTTTGTATTTTTTAATCATTGTATTTCAATGGCAGTCAATGGGGTGACCGCCGCTCGACGCGACATCACCTCGACGCGAGATCATCTCAAACCAAGCTCACTTTTCGCGAGCTTATCGCGACGAGAGCTATCTCAACGCGAGTTTATTTAGTATAATAGAAACAAAGCCGTTAAATACTTATATTTATGTAAGCTTTTTGCATTAAAATTTAGTAACGAATAAACTCTTATAGTTTGGCCACATACTTAATTACATTTACATTATTAACACTAAAGATATTGTTATGATTACTACATCTTTCTAATTGGAAATTAAATTAAAACAACTTTACTTTAAAAAAATCTGTATAAGGACTATTTATTAAAATACTTTAGAAAACTGAAAAGCATCTCTTTAAAGCCGTTTTTTCATAGATTTTATTCGTCAGTTTTTTTATTATTTAGAGTAAATATTATACAGAGTAAAAAATTATATTATTTTTATTATATATGAATACTAAGGTGGATAAGGGTTGGTATGTTTAGGTTTTAGTGGTTTTCCTAAACCTTGAAGCAAATGCTTTGCCAAGACGAATCAATCCACAATTGCACACGGTTTCGTCACCACACTATACAGATTTATAAAAAAAGAACATAATTATTTCTACTGATTTTAAGTAGGCCAGATTATTTAACCATTTTGACATACACCACCTAATATGTATCAGTTCAATTGTTTAACTGATAAATGGCGCCATCAACATAATCAACAATAAAAAAATGAATGCGCCTTTATTCTGTATATTATCGTGTCAAGTATGGTGCAAAGTAAATTTTTTAAAATCAATTTTAAACTATTTATTTTATCTCTTATTAAATTCAAAAATTAAAAAAGTAAAGCGCTTAGTTCTATTTTTCAATACTTTATTAATGGATTAAATAATTAAAGTTATAATCAACTAGTTT
The DNA here is from genome assembly GCA_030710515.1 of Abscondita cerata. Taxonomy (NCBI): domain Eukaryota; kingdom Metazoa; phylum Arthropoda; class Insecta; order Coleoptera; family Lampyridae; genus Abscondita; species Abscondita cerata. The sequence continues at coordinate 350,431 of JALBCR010000909.1, read as the reverse complement.
TGACTGTACTAAATTGCAACATTCATCTTCAGAAAATTTATATATTTTAACAACTAAATTATAAAATTTTTGGTTGAAAATTCCACACCTATAATTTTGAACCAATTAAAATACGTGATTTTGACAGATCACCATGGCAACGGAGATATTTTAGTGAAAATTTTTTTCTCGTGGGGTACCCAACAGCGAATTATACTGCAAATTTTTTGACGTTTACAATAACAGACCATTTTTGAAAGACAGGTTTTTATTTGTTTACATAATATTTAGTTCTTATACATTTCAATTACAAAGCTAAGATGTTTTCTATATTCTTCGGACACCTCCTCTCTTCTTAATGGCGAAAATGCAGGACTTTGAATTTTTTCAATTAAGTGTCTATGTCTAATAAAATATATATAATATTTAGACACTAATTTATTCACCTTTTTCAACCACAATTCGGTGTATAATTTTCTTACCGAATACCACGCGAGGTCAAATTATTTCCGCAATTTTTTTCTTGCTCATGAATATTTTGAAAATTTCCCGAGTCGCAGACGAAAAAGCTCGAAAAAATTTCCGGAAATAATTTGACCTCTAGTGGTATTACTAGTGAAAACATTGAAGTTTAAAGAAATTGATGTCTCAACAAGTGCCTATTTTGTGTCATCAAAACTGAGAAATTTCAAACAAAACCCACAACTGCTACTAGAATACATTGCTAATAAATAAAAGATATATGTCCGTTTGCATAAATCGTAATTAGTTGTTAACAATTTGTTAGTCAATCACTGGACGTAAAATTTAAATTTTAATCAAGCAGAAGGACAGTTGCATAACAATAGATTTAACTAACGTTTATTTAATATTTAATAATGTCGTAAACTTTAGTAAAAGTTATCGATACCCTTTTAATATTTCTATTTTCTATGTTATTATTGATGGAAATTATTGTAGGTGCCAAAGTGCACAAATAAAAAATTTTATGTTCATTATTTATGGACATAAGTAGTTTTAGTTAGTGCAATTTAGCGCTAAATTATGGCGTAGGATTCCATTAATTACATTGTTGCATGCTATTCAAAAATATTTCATTGTTTTTATTCATAGACAAAACGTAATTGTCATTGATTTTGTTGTTTTCAATCTTTTTTAAATTTAATAACGATAACTATACCTAAACTAATATCCATAAAAACAAAATTTTAAAATTATATTTTTATAAGCTAAGAAAAGATCCATTTTCTTATGTCATCGCCTATTGCGATTTTCATTAAAAACAACAAATTTAATTCAAGCTTACAAATCAAAATGTAGTAAAACTTCAGTAGGTATCCTCGTCAAAACAAGCATGAAAAACTACTAAAATAACATTTTCTTTCTAATTCTAGCAAATAAATGTGTCATAATCAAAGTAGGTGTTAAAATGGGTCCGCTTTTTGTAATTTGTTACGAAAAGTAAAACGTTTCGTCACTTGTCCCACTGTTACAACATTTGTTACAAAAAATCACGCTTTTTTCACTGGTTACATAAATGTCTATTATGTAATTCTCTTCTAAAGCTTTCAGATAAAAAAATTAGAGAAGAGGAACATTACCTACATTTTGAGTCACCGTTTGAAAAGGAAAGAGATAAAAGATTGTAGTTTTCATCAATAGATTTTTTTTAAAACATTGAAAATATCATTTGATTTATTTATAATTAAATCAACTGTTTTATTATTCCTATTTTTTATGTTTATTACTAGTTGGTGGAACACTATTGTTTCCGCTCGCAATTACTTGCAGAAAGGAAAACCTTTAAATTGGTCACTTATTACATTACCACATTTTGTTTGTTTACATTATTTTGTTATATTTTATCTTTTTTTGCGTTTCCGGTAACGGTTGTGTAAATTTTTTGTTTAATTTTTATATTACTTTATTTAATGTTTGTTTATATTGTCTGTTTTTGTTTTTTAATTAGAAGACTGTTTTTTATTGATATATTTCTCTTAGCCTGTTTCTTTCTAAACTTTTAATTTTGTAAGCGTTCTTCTCTTTTTTTTCGACGAATTAAAGTTACTGACTAAAATTGACTGTCCGTACGAGGATATATTGAAAAATTCTTATCCTACTATAGAACCAAACAAAATTTCAATGTCAAAATATTTTATTACTCAACATATTCTCCTCTTAATTGGATACATTTATTACAGTTAACCTGCAACGTCTTTAGACCTTTCAAAAAAATGTTTCTTCTTGCTCTGCAAACCAGACCTCCACAGCTTCTATTACCTCCATGTTGGAAGAAAATGTACGACCTTTTAAACTTTTTTCAGTTGAGGAAAGAGGTGATAGTCGGACGGAGCTAAATCAGGTGAATAAGGGGGTGTTCTAGTAATTCAAACCCTAAATCACGAATTTTTGCATGGCAACATGAGATTTGTGTGCAGGGGCGTTGTCCTGCAAAAACAAAACACCTTTGGATAGCTTTCCGCGTCTTTTCTCTTTAATATTTTCCCGTAGAGTGGTCAGTAATGTCGAATAGTAATCTCCAGTTATTGTTCTACCCTTATCCAAAAATCAATCATGATTACTCCATGGCAATCCCAAAAACTGAAACAAGAACTTTTCCAGCAGATTTTGGACACGAAACTTCTTAGGTCTTGGAGAACCAGAGTGTCGCCATTCCATCGATTGTTGCTTTGTTTCTGGATCGTAGAAATGTACCCAAGTCTCATCCATAGTAACAATTCGGTTTAAAGTCTACATCGATTTTAAATCAAGCACAGATCGAACGCGATGCTTCTACCCTTGCACCCTTTTGGTCAACATTTAAACATTTGGGATCCATTTTGCAGCAATTTTTCTCATGTCCAAATTGACGTGAACCATATGATGAACGCGTTCGTATGAAATATTCAGTGCTTGAGATATCCGTTTTAGCCCAATTCGACGGTCTGATAAAATGATGTCATGAACTGCATCGATATTTTCAGGGACTGACACAGAAACTGGCCTTCCCGATCGGTCATCATCTTCAATGGAAAATTTACCTCTTTTGAAGCTTGCATTCCAATTTTGACGGTCGCATACAAAGGACATTGATCACCAAGGGTATTAAGCATATCTTCGTAAATCTGCTTACCTCTTAACCCTTTTAAATACAGGTACTTGATAATGGCTCGATACTCCAATTTTTTGATTTTCACAATTTCGGTGGACATCTTTTTTCATTTAATTTATTGCGTGACTCTGTTCGTTGCTATGGTAACGCAATATTTTGTTTATACAAGGAACTGGTCTAGGCTAACTAGATATCAATACATCCTCGTATATAAACATCAAGCTATAACACTAGGAACAGATGTAATTTTGGTAAAACCTAGTGTTTCAATTTTGTTTTGTTACACCTAAGATGTTGTATTCTTTCGCAGAAGCATTTTTAGTTGTTTTAGAATGTTTTCTATAACGGGCGTTAAAAAAATAGGCTGCGTAGGTGTTTGTTTCTTTGATATTTGGTAATTTTTTTAACAAATAGTCAGCTGATACAACATTTAGGTTAGAATTCAAAGTATCTAAAAAAATTTGATTAGGTTATAAAGGGTCTTTCAACAAGGACGGGTCGATGTTAAAATTGAATAAAACAAGATGTGTGTGAGATATTAACGAAATTTATTTTTATTTGAAAGGCCCATTTATGCCATTATGGATGGAATATGACATCGTTCAAATGTCCGCCGCGGCTTCATATGGTGGCACGAATCCGAGAGGTTCAATTTTTAATGACTCTGCTGCGTAGATCCGGCTGAATCTGAGCGATGGCCTGCGTTATGTTGGCTTTCAGGCCAACGGTCGAATGTGGTTTATTGGCATAGACCTGCGACTTCAAAAAACCCCACAAATTTAGTCACCAATCGTTGGAGAGTAGACTTTGAAGGGCCACCGCGTCTGCCGTAAAATGGGCGCAATGCGCGCAAAGTTTGCACTAACGAACACTCATTTTGATAATAAAGTTTTATCATTTGCACATGCTGCTCAACCGTGTAACTTGCCATGGTGATTTGGCATCAGTGACTGAATAAGAAAAAACAGATTTGAAGATGCCGCCAAAACAAAATGGCCGCCACAGATTATTAACATCGACTCGCTCTATTTGAAAGACCCTTTATTTATGTCACGTTCATTTATGTCAAACGATAGTACCGACTGAGTGGAAAGCGTATTATATAGCTTTTAATTTTATGATGGGGGATAGAAGAGGCTCGAAATGCTATAGAGGTCTAAGTATCTTAAGCACGCTGTCGACTTTTGTGCAAGATTTTACAAGCAAAACTCAGAAATAATATAGGACACAAGATAGGAGTAGACCAAAGTAGCTTCACGCGTGGGCGTTCATACATAGATAATTTATTTATAATTCAGCAATTATTTGAAAAGAGAATACAAAAAGCAGAAGAGGTAAATTTAGGGTTTATTTATCTAGAGAAAGCATATGACTCCATTCCAAGGTGCAAGCTATGGGAGGTATTAGAAATAGAGGAAGTAACAAGAGGAGAAAATACTGCTTACATAAAGGTATAGACAGCACTATCTGAACCAATACAAACAACAAAAGTAGAGGAGGGTCGCCTAATTTTGGATAGTTTTTTTCATTCGACATTTTTTGTGTGAATGAAACATATTTTATTAATTCTTTTGTGCCTAAAATATGTCACTAACTCAATAAAAACAGGATATGCTTTCAAAAATATTTATATTACCCCAAAAGAACATAATAAAAAAACCAAAGTATAATATAGCTTTTTTTCAAATTAAAAAAAAGGGTTCCTAAAATTGGATACCCTAGTCAAAATTGGGAACCTATTTTTCAAAGCATAAATTACACACATAAGCTTTTCTTTTCTCACTACCAGCACAGTCTTCGTGTGCCCATCGGAAACAAATTAAACACTGTACCCACGCTTCTCCATTTTGTTATCTGAAAAGTTTCCAGTGCAGAAAATACACGTTGCGTCATAATTTTTAACTGCATAAAGATGTGACTCTGTATCCATCTTGAAGGATGACACTCAGCAATGGACCCTGCTGGAGCCCGTCTAATAGCTCATTTTCTGCGGAAATACGAACAACGGGGGAACGAAGCCTCTAGCAGCATTCATACATATAACTACAGTTACTAGTGCTCTTCTTTCTGCAGCAGATATGACCCCCACTTGTTTTTTTTTCCATTCAACGTGATGACTCTAGCAATCTTGGATTGCACTGTGGTAATACTGGTTTCGTCCACATTATACACTCTAAGGGGGTTGAAATTAATCTTCTGCATAGCGGGTTCTAGAAGATCAAAAAAAAGGTTGATATTTTCTGGCGTGAAACCTTTTGTTCTATCTTTGAAATTTCTTGGGGTTTTCTCAACGATAGATTGGGATGACTACTGAAGAAATTTCTAAGCCATCTTTACCGGCATTAGCGTCTCTCGTTGAAAAAGGATAAAAGAGGTTATTCCTTATAGCAAGCTAATACGCCAGTCTTCAAATGTCTGCAAGCCCTAGACCATAATATCTTCTGTCTATCTCCAAGCAGTGCTGTACCAAGTCTTCTTCCATTTCATTTAGACGTTAAAACTAGTTTTCGACATATTGGTAGCGAGCATTGTTCTTTAAGGATTGATCACGTTTGACATATAGTTCAAAAGTAGATTTTGGGACGTTGAAGGTGTTTGACGCCCTTAAATATCCCATTTGTTTACTTTTAATAGCTGCAATGGCATTTCTCATATTTTCTGGATCCCATGTTTTATGTGCCACTCCTTCCTTAAGCATTTTACTGGAATGGTAGAAATAAAACAATAGTAAACAATGTTTAGAACGGTATATGTAATTCGGTTTCTAATTTTGGATATTCAATTTTAGGAACCCTTTTGTATCCAGAATTAGGCAACCTCTATATTTTAGGTTCTGTGGTTCAGGTAAAAAAGTCCATGAGAGTAATTCTTGTTATAAATACGAAGGCTTGTTTACCACTATTCTAATACATCTTTGCCAAGTTACACTTTCTTATGCTAACTGTTTACATGTGGAGCAACAAAAAACTCGTTTCACAATTAAACACATAATATTATAGTGCCACCTAGTAGTGAACAGTCGAGCTACGTGCTTCACACAGGATCATTTTATGTTGGAGGCGCTTCGTTCTGTGGATTCAATTAAAGAAAACTGTAAAGGGCGTTTGAAATAATGTAGTATCCAAAATTAGGCGACTTTCCTCTACTATGGCAGGAGTGCAGCATGTCACCACTGTTGTTTAATATCTATATAGGAAACGCGCCGAGGGATTGGAAAAAACACTGTAGTGGAATGGGAGTACTAATCAACAAAAGAAGTCTATTCTCTTTAAATTTTGCCGATGCCCATTGCCCATGATGCATATGATTTAGAATTCATGATAAAAAGACTCTACAAATATACGGAGAATGGGGTATGCAAGTTAAGTTGAATAAAACTGAATACCTAGTAGTAAATTTAGATACAAAATTTGAGGTTTAGATTGCTGACGATGTTGTAGTTAACCAAGTGGACAACTTCATGTATTTGGGAGTTGTAATTGATCAAAATGGCTTACAAACGACAGAAATGAAGCACATAATTTAACAGAGTAAAAAATTATATTAACTCTTTATGGTGGAGCATAAATATCTACAAAAGCAATAACAAGAAAATTGGCCAGATATTACTTGAATCAGTGCTATGTTATGGCTGCGAAATTTGGTCGCTTACTAAACTGGTCGCTTACTAAACACGGACAAATAATGCAAACCTGAACTTTAATTCCTTTATTGAAGAATTTTATAATATTTTTAAACTTTCCTTTCCAATTGTAAAAAGGACTGTTAAAGGCCAGTTGCAGTCTTCTTGGTTTTTGAATGACCTGAAGCGTAAAAGAGAAGTGCTAGTAACCTTGAGGCAGGCTTTTAGACGAGAGAGATCTTCATCAAGCTTACTATAAATATAGACACTATTACGCTGATGATCTTAAAAAAGCCAAACTGAACTTCAATAATACCTTACTATGTAAGAGTAAAAATAAAATGAAAACTGCATGGCAACTGATCAAGAAACCTAAAGGTAACAAACCAGTGACTAGCTTAACACCAAATGAGTTTAAATTTGAATCTGCGTGATTCAAACACAGGTGTAGTTCAATACGTTGACGATACGGTTTTAACCGTGTCTGCATCAACTTTCGACACTTGCGTTGATGTTAGAGGTTGGATGTCATCCAATAGAATGGCGTTTAATAAAAAAAAACAAAACAGGTGGTCTTTAGTCTGTCAAATATTTATCAATTGATTGGGGCTGGATTCTATTCCGAAGTGAAATTTCTGGGTTTAAACTTGGATTCCACTTTCCTATGGGACTGCCATGGTAGTGATCTTGCCATAAAGTTGAACAAAAGCGTCTACGTGCTTAGACAACTGTCTAACTCATTGTCCGTAGAAGTTCTCAGGATTGCATTTTTTTCTTTAGTACAGCCCTATTTATCGTATGGGATTCATTCGGCTTCCAGAAATCGTATTTTTAAAATTCAAAGGCGCGCTTTGCGTGTAATCGCAAATATCGGTTACAGAGAGGATTGTAAATCTTATTTTTGGGATTTATCAATTTTAACTCTCCCTTCTCTTTACATTTACGCTTGTTTATGTCATGTAATTCGCAATCTGACAATGTACTCTTGCCACAGCCAAATACACGACCACCGAACCAGGGGATGGGATAATCTTTTACTATCAAAGTGTCGACTTCGGAGAACTGGATACACAGTAAATTATTATGGTGTGAAGTTCTTTAACAGCCTTCCTGTGTCGGTTAGGGAATTGTCCGAACCTAAATTTAAAACTTACATTAAGGTGTTACTAATTGATAAGGCATTTTATAGTTTTGACGATTATTATAATCATAAATTTGTGTAGTTGTGACTTGACATGTATAAGCATTTAATGCAAAATATAAAATAAAAATAAATAAATAAAGACATGAAAAAAGGGCCAATATAGTTGAAATGGATTACCTCCATAGAACTGCCCGAGCCTCAAAATTAGATCATGTAACAAATGACAACATCAGAAAGGTAATGAAAGCCTCACAGACGGTTTAGACAGAATTGAGAGAAAATTATTAATCTGGTTTGGACGTGTGATGAGGGTGCCAGAGAATAGATGGCCGGAAGTTATCTTCAAATGGAAGAATAAGAAAAGAAAGCCACGGAGATTATGGAATGGTGGGATCTAAAGGGCAATGGAGAAAAGAAACTTAGAGGCAGTTCAAGCGCTAGATCGAACCGCTTGGAGGAGGAATACTGGAATGCAGCATCTGCATATCCCAAATAAAAAAAAATTAGTACCGCAAATTTTTCAATTGTATCAAAAAGCTTTTTCAATAACCTATAAAAGTCATATATATTCGTTATATTTGTTACATTTCTTTATTAGATTGTTGACTGTATGTAGGTGATTAATCAATCGTACTGAATTTTCCCATTTATCTATTCCACGACCAGCACATTTAATTATAATTAATTAATTATTTGTATTATGTTCTACATTAACATAAGAATAAAATAATCATTCCCAATGTTATGTATTTTATTGAAATATAATATTTGAATACATGACACTGTGGACTTTTCAAAGAAAGACATCTTTGTCTACCTCGTAACGTCAATGCGCAATAGCATTGAGCATACATGGATTTTTGGGGATATTTTTCGTTTAAACGTTGAACGTCAGATTTGTCAAGTGACAACTGACAACGAATAAAGCAGAAACTGGAATATAACTTTAAACTACTGTTAAATTTAACATTAGATTTGACTGTTGTTGATTGTTACCCCTGTGATACATAATGTTCAGTGTCATTGCGCATAACTTCTATCTTTTTTATTAAAAAGATCTATTAAATTGTTAACTTGTCAAGTTTTTACTTACTAACACACTAGTTCTAAGGTCAAAAGATAATTTTCAGTGTAGATCAAAATAATAAAAAATGTCAAATTTGTTGTAAAAATTGATGAATGGGTTTAAAAAATACTCCTAACAACTTTTTTTAATCATTTTTTCGATATCTCTCAATGCTAAGCATAATATTGAGAAACAATCTTATCAATTTATAGTAGACTGAGTGTACAGTTCAGATTTCAGTTAAAATGTGACCCATCACCATGTATGACTGTGCAAACATTCAAATCTGAATTCTTTTAAATAACGAAAACATGGGAGACGTCTTTCACTTAAATGCGACACACTGTAGCAAAATCTTAAAATTTGAGTATGAAGGAAGTTAAAAATAATTATGAATTATTTTTTCAATGTATTGCTGAAAATGTACTTTGTATTGGAAGTTCATTTCTTACCTTCTCGCCTTGACTATTTTCCAATAAGTTTAAAAAAGGCAAACAAGGAGAACGCAAAGACGATTTCATAAAATGCATTAAAAAGAAAGTATCAATAAAAGCATGATTGTTGACATCATTAGCTACAATGGGAATCGTCGAAAATGCAATAGATTTATATGTAGTCTAAAAAACATAAAAATAAGGAAATGTCAATCTATAAAAGGGAAGTGATAAATTAGAATTTAATTAAGTTAACGTACGTTGTAATTAAAAACATTGCTGAGTAATCAGATTGTGATTAAATCTTTAGTACCTACTATAACAAAATTGTTAGTAATTTTTATAATTTTCATATTATTTTGTACCAATTTCAACTAAAATAAAAAACTTTCAATCTTGTTCTCTTATGCAATTTTTGATTCCATTCCTATTTTCAGTTTTTTTGTGCTTTTTTTTTCAATCGTCCACATTTTTACATTCGCAACATACACCAAAATTAATATTATTGTTCGCTAGGTACTTCGTATCAGCACAATGAAATGAATTATCACAATCAAATCTGAGAACCTAAACATAAATAAAGCCTCTGTCTATAAAAAAAAACAATGTCATAACTTATACTTACCTAAACAATCCTCAATGAAATGGCAAGTTCTTAAAAAGTACGAAAATTTAGAAACGAAGAGAAAGTATAACTTAAAAACTCGAGTGCTTGAGATTAGCTCAGTTTATATAACAAATTTCTCTTTGTTAAGTACATCTTAGTGACGTTTCTTATTACTTGGCATTATATTTTGATAATCAAACAAAAATTTCACTTAAAATAGGCCAACAAACCTCGATTAACGTAAAAATTTGACAACGCAAGCGATCGAATGAAAAAAAACCTTTCAATAATATCTATTGTTTACTTTAAAACGAGAACTTGACAAATATCTCATTTGACTGTATATCTATTCAATTTAGCGAAACAAAAACAAGTAATAACAATCAGGGTCATTTTTTGAATGGATATGTAACTATACTAAAATGGTGTTTCTATTACGTAGCATTAAAATGATGTATTGCATTCACTTCTATTCAAAAATGTGACCCAGGCGAAAAAAAACGCAAAGAGAAAATTAATCGTGTATAAAAGTTGCACGTAAAATTTACTGACTCATTTTTTTTAGTAATAAACAACAAACAAATGCTAACAAAAAAATGTCATCGTTTTGGCATAATTTTTGATTTTCTTAGTTGCTATCTGTTTCATGTTATTAAAGATTCAACAAAGCAGTTCCAGCCGATATTTTTGCGAAAATTCCACTCACATTTTCTCGACCGATAAGATTCATCAATTTCTTTATAATGGACCAATCACGGTTGAATTCATCGACAATTTTCACCCATTAAAATTTCCAGTAATAATTTTCACCAAAAATATCCACAAAAATATCCAAAACTTTGTTAATGCTGAATACAACTCGATGGTATGAAATTGTAAGAAATTTTCTCCTTAAATCACTTCATCACAGCTTCGCTCACTCGTTGAAATTGTCAACGAAACAAATACTTGTATTTGAGATAAAAAAATTTCAGTAATTTCATACAAACACGTTGTATTATTTATGAAACTCTCATTTTATGTAATGCGACCCAATCAGATTGTAATATTTTGTTCTTATCAGAGTGATTTCACAGATATTCTTGTAGCCATAGTCATTTTCAGAAAGCAGGAGAATGATTTCCGTAAATCACCACCGTGACGATTTCTCCTACCATTTTGATCGAGTTATAAAATAGAAAAAAGTTTTCAAAATCATTTTAATGTATAAACATTAAACTATATGTATTGTTTAGTATTAAGATATATTTTCTTTATTGTATGCTATAAGGATAAATCGATTTATGTTATTGTATTAAAATTTCGTTAAAGTTAAAACCACTGAATCCAAGATTCTGAGAGGTTAATTAAAGAATAAAAATATAAAGAGTCTCATGTTCATGTACAATACGGAATTTGTTTAATATATAACAACAAATTTTAATTACCGCAATATGTCGATTTCATGTTTTTGAAGTTCTATTTTACCTTTTTGGTCTTTCAAGATGTTATTCTGAGGTTTACCTCTGGTACTTCCCATAAGCTGGTTCAAAGATATTCCTTCTCCTTTCATAACTGGACTTGGGACCGGTAAAGGTGGACGGAACTAAAAAAATTTACCTATTTTGAAGTTTTTATATTCCCCACGTAGTTTGAATGATTTGATATGCAAACAACAAATGCATTTTAGATCTAGATTCAAAATTACACATTAAGTGCTCAAATTTAAAATCATGAAACGGGAGAGACGTGTAATGCTTCATGCTACACTCCGAATCATAACTGTAAAACAGAATAATTTAAAATATTTGATATCTCACGCAAATAAGAAATTTAAACAAATCTTAAAAATGAACGCTAATGGTAAAACAAGGATACGGTAGCTAGGTTGTCCTTGGAACCTAGGTTAAGCACATTACAAAATAGATGGCACTATGGCTAGCAGAAAAACAAGACCAATATTAAATACAGAACCCATTTTCAGTATTTTTCCAATTTTCTATCATAGTCGTTGCCTGCTCACTCTCGACTCTAATTTTACCTTATGACATTTCTGGTTTACGGTATATTAGTAAATATTTTTTCATTTTCCGAGTCTTCTATTCGTGAATATAATTATGTTCTGTAGAACTTATTTTGTGTGCTATAATTCTACGTATTGTTTAAAATTTTTTTTACGATCCTTTGGAGCATAGGGCACCCTTTATGGAATATTTCAATCTAAGTAATACCATTTTGTTAAACTTTTTCATCAATGTTGCCGTTGACTAGTTTTGTTTTATGTAGTTTTGTACAGTTTCTATAAATGGTTGTCTCATCAAGTTAGCAATTAAATCAACAAAATTAACGTTAAACCACGAACAACACACAATTTCAATCAGGGATAATAATTACAATGGAACGATGAAATAACTGGCAGACGAACACATTAGCATACATTAATTAACTATCAATTTAAGCGGCAAATTTGCATTTTTTAAATTTTTCCACGCTCACCTGATGAGACGATAATTTATAGAAGCACGGTAGTATAAGGTGCGTTAATTTAATTTTTTTTACTTTCTGTTTTCCCATGGTCGTTTTAAATACTTACTTTTCACTTTATTGTTTACTTCTAATGGTATAACTGATAATTTCTGTATTCCTCATCCTTTGACTAAATGTGAACTATGTTAGTAAAATGTGTGTCTTGCGACATCTCGTGTTGTATTACTTATATCTGTTTGTTGATTCCCTGTTTTTATGAAGAAAGATAAAAATACAGGGTGTTTCACATAAGAACCGACACGGAACAGGGCATATTGAAAACCCTAGAATATGGCGTTTTAACTTAACTTACCTTTATACTAATTTGGATTTTTGAAAAGTTACCGAAGTTAAATTTCCAAAAAAAATAGTATTTTACTAATGCTTAGACTTTGAAAACCAAATTTTGATACAAGTGTTACTAATTGATCGTAAGTAAAGTTTAATTAAAACAATTTAAAAAAATAAGTAGGCGCAATGTGCCCTGAAACTGCGACAGATTTTTTAACATGTTTTAAATTTAAAATATTGTTTATTTTATTTTAATGATTAATAGTCAAATAATTTTTTTCGAAATTTAAAAGTTTGCTTCGATGTTCTGAAGACAGGTTATGTTAAATCGTCATATTTTAGTGTTCTCAACATGTTCCTGCTCTGTGTCGGTTTTTATGCAAAACACCCTGTACCTATATTATGACATTTTTTAAATTTGTATTATTGATTTTCTTAAAACCGTTATAAAATTTTAAGTAGCCGTCAGTGTCAATGTCAGTCTAAATTTCCAGAAATCTAATTAAATGGATAACAATTAGAAAAAACTACCCAAAAGGCAGTAATGGGTACTCTCCAAAAAAAACAACTAATACAATTACTAAATACTTAAGAATACAGTAAAACTATTCCAAATATGGTTGTGTTGCATTAGAACTCGTATGAATATTTAATTTTCTATTTTTTAGATGTCCGAGCTGATAATGTTCCTCAACCACTCTTATTGTTACAGCAGCGCAATAGTTTTTATAATTGTCGTGTTAAATCTGGTCCAAATTAAGGTAATTATCGCAGTTTCTACAAAAATTATTGATTGTACAATTTTTTTAGAGATGCGACAGAGGAAGAACTTTAACAATGCAAGCACTACTTTCGATTTTCTTCTTAACAATTGCTACACCTTTAGTTGTATCTCTATTATGGCTTTTCTGGTCAGCTCAACAACTAATTGGAATTTTTTTAAAAGTAACCTATGGAAGTAAATTCGTTGGATTTTTCACAAATTTCGATGCAATGCACGCACGTTCAGTAGTTGGAAAATGCACCTTAAATGTATTGCTAATGGCGGAGTGTCACACAGATATATCTGGAGAAGAAGTATTCAGCAGTGTATCGAAAACAATAAACAACGCACTAATATCAAAGACGAAGAAAAATAGAAAGCTTTCTTCGACTTTGCGCCATTGCTAGGTTATCGTTTTCTGCTAGAAAGAGACAATATTGATGTTGTTGATTGTGTAAGAAAAATGAAAGAAATGCCTGCAACTAAAACTATGAATAAATCTGATCTATTGGAAACGTTAGGCTTGTACACGAAACAACCTTTTCCTTTTGATAACGAATTTTTGTGGGATGTACACGTTGGAGTGCAGCCAGTAATATGGAAAGCAACACGCGATAAAAAGTATTATCCAATTTTGTTTCGGTTTCATCATTCTGTAGCCGATGGAGTTAACGTCTTCACTTTTATAACTGGCGTATGTGGTTACAAAACAACGAAAATTGATGGCTCGGTTTCAACCAAAGAAAAACCTAATTGTTTTGTTCAAACTTGTAAGACAATAACGGAACTTATTCTCTCCTGTATACTTTTTCCGGCAATTTTATACACTTGTTTGGTAACGAGAAACAATAACTTGCATTTAAGCATCCCCAATTCTCGAAAAAGAGGGGGATCGGTTGTAATCGGCGTAGATGAATTAAAAGTATATTTCGAGAAGGTTATAAACATTTCTAAAAGCTGCGATGTGTCTTTTACTTCAGTTTTAGCTGCAGCTTATTCTGCAAGTATCTGCGACTATTATGTTTCTGTGAGTACGTGCAAGGCTCGTTTGATATTACAATAAAACATTATTTTAGCGTTTCGATTCGGCTCCGGAATATTTAACAACCTTAATTCCTTTGCAATCGGAATCTCTGTCACTTCAAAAATTAGAACCCGGATCCAAAACCATAAACGATATTAACTTCCACAACGAATATCAGCTATCGTTTATGCATTTGCCCATAGACCCTCAAGATGTTCCACTATACAACCGATCGTCGATGATTGATCGTTTAGGTTTGGTCATGAACAACATCACCCGAGAACAGAAGAGGCCAATTTTTCGTGGGGTAAGAACACTCTTTTTTGACTTTTATTGTACTTAAGATTAATCTTAAATTTGATTGTATTGACATCATTCTTTTACCGAACGATAACTTAAAAAAGAATCCTACAATTATTGTTTATTTGTTTGAGTAGGAAACAGGAAAAATGTATTTTTAATATTTTTTTAAAAAAGTAAATGTAGTGTCAAAATGTCATAAAATAATTTAACTTACTGCTCAAGTTTTAAGTTCTTTAGCCAAAAAACTTTAGTTGGTTTTTCGTAACAATATTATTGATACGAACTTGATAACTACCTGGAGGCCTAAAACAGGTCTTGACTTTGGCAAACTGGTTATAGTCTGCTGTTATTTATTATATTTTGGACTGTTGGATATTAAGATTCTCTATTAGAGTAGAGTAGGATGTAACAGAACTGGAGGAAAGTATAGAACCAAAAAAAAATATGGAATTGATGTATCTTTTTTATGGAAAGAGTTGCAAATAACATAGAATTGCAGGGCTTGGAATAGTTATTTAAGAAGTTTAAAAATATATTGGTTTAAGATTTTTGATTTTTAGTTTATGGTGTGGGATGCCAGATCGTAAAAACGTCTGAACCCCTATAAGTGGAAGTGGCGTTGCACCAAAAAAAAAGTTAAAGGTTGGTTGATAGTAACATTTCGCAACTCGTATTGTTGCTTCAATCAACACTTCAGCTTTTTCTGTGCATGTCATTTCCATTTAACACCATTATCAATTTTGGAAAAGAGAAGCAAAATAATTCAAAATTTTTAGTTTCTAATACTAAACGTTTAACTATACGAGGTCTGTTCAAAAAATCACCAAACTTTTTAAATTACGCGGTAAACGGGCCTTTTAGAAACTGTTTAAATTTTATTTAGTTTCCTAGTTATTGGTGTTTGAGTGCAATGTGTTTCAGTGTTTGTGGCAATTTTTGTAATGTCTGATTTACGAGAGCAATGATGCAAAAAATAACTAGGAAACTGTTTAAATTTTATTTAGTTTCCTAGTTATTGGTGTTTGAGTGCAATGTGTTTCAGTGTTTGTGGCAATTTTCGTAATGTCTGATTTACGAGAGCAATGATGCAAAAACATTTACGGAAATCTTTGAACTTCTTAAGCAATCTTACGGAGATGCTTTTTTCCGTAAGCAGTGTTACGAATGGTTTAATAATGGTCGTCAAACAATAGAAGATGATCCTCGACCGGAAAGACCTTTGACCTCAACTGATGACAATCACATCCAGGAAATCGCAGTGGGTTGGGAAAAGATTTTCACGTTCAAAGAAGTCAAGTTCAATCCCCTGTCAAAGTGATGCTCACCGTTTTATCGATTTCAACGGAATTGTGTATTTTTCTTCAAAGTCAATCAATCAACCGTCAGTACTAAGAAGGAGTTTTGAAAATGTTGCGCGAAAAAATTCGCAATAAGAGACCACAGTTGTGGCGAATCAACTCATGGTTTCTTTACCATAACAATGTGCCTGCACACTCTTCTTTGATCATTTACCGAGTTTTGTGCCAATAATCAGATGACTGTCTTTCCTACTCCCTGCTACTTTTTCTTATTTTAAAATTAAAATCAACGCTAAAAAGGACGCCGTTTTGACTCCATTGATGACATCAAAAACAATTCGTCACAGGCATTGAAGGATATTCCTAAGAAGCTCTCCAGGACTGCATGATAAAGTAGAAACATCGCCGGAACAAGTGCGTGAATAGGGAGTACTTTAAAGGAGTATATTAACTAAAAAACAATTAAAAATAAGTTCTGTTATTATTTGCATTAATCTCGTATGTTCTTACTCACTATCTTTTTGTAACAATATTAGTTACTACGCTAGATATACTTCTGCAACTTTTATGGTATCTTCTATAACACGTATTGGTTTAGAAATAGGTAAAGATATTGAAAAATCATAGATTTATTTGAGTCTCATGTTAAAAATTAATCGTAAAGGGAGCTTCATTAAAACGCTTTATACTGTAGCCTTACACTGATGTCCCTTACTTTTGATCACTGACAAGATTAAAACTAACTTTTTGTTGCTTCTTAGCAAAAATGTTACACACAATTTTTTGACATGCGACCTTTATTTAACAATATCTTTAAATATATTAATTTAAAAAATTAAACAAAAGTTGTTACAAATTTAATTTTTCGGAACTTTTATTCATACGGTTTTCTATAAAATGTATTATTTGCTAAACCTCTTTGTTTTGTTGCACATTATTTATTCTGTTATGATTTTCAGGTAGGTAGTAATTGTGTTGGTTAACCAGGAAGCTAATTATAACTCTGGAACTTTTAGGAAGGGAATATAGACACAAACTATATACATTCCAATTTATGTGTAATGTTTTGCATCTAGCAGTACTAGATTCATAAATTCAAATGTAAATTTCAATCTCGTATCTAACACTGCTCCGAAAAAAATGCAAAACGTTGTCATAAGACTAGAATATATGTAGTTTGCACCTATACTTGCTTCCTAAAAACGGTTCAAGAGTTATGATCAGCATCTTGGTTAACATGACAAAAAATTATGTTTTGTTACGTACTACATACAACTTTGTTTCTACTTTTGAAAAGTAGGAACATAAAAATGGATTAAGTCGTATTCCGAGTCCAAACCTTTTTTTCAAAAAGGATGCTAGAGAATTTGACAAGTGACAAAAACTAGATTATTTCTACACCTACTTTGATTATGAAAAATGTATTAAAAAGTATACTTTATAACCATACAAATAACTAAATAACACTAGCTGAACCCTTTAAGCAAAGAAATATTAAATTACATATGCACATGTAAGATAAAATAACAAGACCAGAGACAGATTCAGAAAGCAGTCTCAATTTATCTATAAACTAAACATTACTGTCACTATTGGCCACCTGGTTTTAATGGTATGGTTTTTTCAAACTGCCAAAGTAAAATATGGCGGTGCTCCGTTTTGCACATATCGCATATTGATAATATTAGACATTCTAAAGTCTGATAAAATTAACTTTTTTTGGCATACCTTGATTGGTTTAAATTGATGCAGATGATACGCTACCAGTCAAAAATAAATGCAAATCATGGGAGTTTAATTAAGATTTATTCTAACAAAAAAATTTTAAATAAAATCTGTTATACATTACTTATACTTGCAATATTTTTGCATAATGTTACGCGTGCTACTTTTTTATTGTAGGAGCACTATTCCATTATTATAAACATGATGCAATTTTATACAATACCAAATGTTGTTATAAAAAAACTTATGTAACCAGGAATGCATTTTTGTACCGAATGTGGTAACTAGGGTACGAATGGAGGGATGTTCGGCATCACAAGAGACTTCAAAAAATAGTACTTAAGTTATAATTGAAAAATTATTACACTTTATAATTAAAGAGTAATTAGATGCTAGGCCTGATATTTAACCCTCCAACTTCACGCTGAAGGTACACTATCACCAAAATCAAATTACCGTATTGGTATAATTTTGTGCTCATTTTGTGCTAATTTTGCCGTATAATACAAATTTTGTGCCCAAGCCGTAATGGAATTATTCAACATTCTATGTGTGCCTCCAACTTCACGCTGGACGTACACCATCACCAAAATCAAATTACCGTATTGGTATAATTTTGTGCTCATTTTGTGCTAATTTTTGCCGTTGTATAATACAAATTTTGTGCTCAAGGCTATAAAATTTTCGTATTGACGTGACGTATACGTTACAATTAATTGTTATTGCGTGTTTCTTGTAATATTCTCTAATTTAATTTTTGAAAATGAGTGTAAATACAATCCCTGAGAAATTTCAAATAGTTAATGGGGAGATACATACATAAGTGAAAGCTATAGAAACACTTTTGCTTTGTTTGCTGCACTTTTTCTGGATCGGCAGAAAAACGGCAGTGTACAGAAGCGTCCGAAGCAGGTTCAACAAAACTAGAACATGAACAACAATGAAGAAATCGATGTACTCAATGCTGTGCTGTGTTAGTATTCGACAACTAAGTATCGACGGTGGTGTAAATTGGTGTCCAGTTCATAAAATTTTATAAAAGCATAAATCGATGCTGACAAAAGGCAAGAATTTTGCAAGTTTGCTTCCTCGTCGATGTGGACGAAATATTCAATGTTAAGAGCAACTTTGAATGTGCATAGAAATATTGACATATCAAAATACGGCAAATTAATTGCTTATCTCAAGAGCCACTCAAAAAACTACAAGGCAAAGAAGGCAAAAGTGCTTGAGAGGGGACACATCGAACAATTTTTGAAAACAGCATCTGATGAAAAGTACTTAATGATGAAGGTACAACCAATTTTCTTTTCTTTTGTATTGGTATCTTAATTATTTTAAATATTTCTAGGTTGCTGTCATGTGGGTGTTTGTGGAGGTTTACGGTGCAATGAACTGGTAACCTTAAATATTGAACATGTGAAAGATAAAGGATCTTTTATCTACGTGTCCATCCCAGAAACAAAGACCAATATGTCAAGAAGTTTTACTGTATTAGACGAAGGATTCTCTGTTAATGTTATGGAGATATGCAAGAAATACATACGCCTACGTCCTAAAAGTACTATTTCGCAGGGAAGATTTTTTTTGCGATATATAAATTCAAAATGCACCGTCCAACCTGTGGGAATTAACACTATTCCCAGAATCCCCTCACAGATTGCTTCTTTTTTAAAACTTCTAGACGCTAAATCCTACACGGGCCATAGTATGCGCCGTTCTTCGGCGACTCTGTTGGCTAATGCTGGTGGTGATATTCTCAATCTTAAGAGGCACGGAGCGTGGAGGTCATCTAGTATTGTATATAGAAGAAAGCGAGTCAAATAAAATCGATATTGCTAGAAAATTCAAGGAAAATCCAGCACAATGCAAGAGATCTCCGCGATGCAGTCTTCCTCAAACGTGGTTTGTGTAAATGTAAATCATGGTATTGCAAATAAGTTTACTTTTGATGTTAACGTGAATATTAATATTATTGTTAATAAATAATTACTAAATTTTCTGCAACTTTTCTTGAATTTTATATATTACAAAACACTAATTTTTTATGGAATATAAAACACTAGTGTTTTATAGGTGTTATAATACGTTTCATAACGGCATAATAATAGCTGTATAATATGGTGATTGTGGATAAAATAACAAATACTAACTTACCGCCAGAAGTTAAACTTTCTATGTTTGCTGACGATATTGCAATATATTACCGTTCAAGAGATACTACAAAAATCCAAAAAAGCTACAAAAACCATAAAACACCTTATAGAATGGTCCAAAAAAACTGGCTTACATTTCTTGCCACAAAAAACGAAACCCATGAAATTTACGAGGCTGCGAAAACAATCTACCGACCCAGTACTAAAAATGGACCCAAATAATATAACCTATACAAATAAACACAAATTCTTAGGAATAATATTTGATAATAAACTCACATGGCGACCACACATCGAAAATCTAAAAACAGAATGTCATAGACGTGTTAACATATTGCAAATCCTTTCTTGTCATCGATGGGGAGCAGATAGTAGAACTCTAATTAACATATACCGAGCTGTAATAAGATCTAAACTAGATTACGGATGTATAGCGTACAGTTCTGCAAAAAAAACCTATTAAACTTCTTAAACCCAATCTAGAGTACTTCACTACGAATTGCCCTGGGAGCATTTAGAACTAGCCCTACTATCAGCCTTCACACCCTATGCGGAGAACTACCGATAACACTAAGAAGAACATAATTAACTCTTAACTACGCTGCTAATGTTCTTAATGATACGAATAATCCCGTACACTCTTTCCTGAAAATTCCTAGAAATCCTTTTAAAAAACATATTATGAACATAACTTCAAACATTAACATAACACTACCAGAAAACTACAACATCGACGGGGAAAAAGCTACTTTGTGGCCAAGTACCGCACCATGGATAACAACACCTCCGATAATTGACATCAGCTTAAACAAATACAAAAAGGATTCAACTTCTACAGCAGTTCTACAACAACAATTCAATCGAATATTAGCACCATATGAAGGATACTACAAAATATATACAGATGCGACCAAAATAAACAATACGGTGGGTGCAGCTAATGTACATAACTTGGAAGAAAAATTACTATTGCTTACACCGTCCTGTAGCGTTTTTACTGGAGCAATGGCAGCAATACGCGAATCGCTAATATTCATAAAAAATAATCCACATTATAATAAATATACTATAGTTACAGACTCGCTGAGCAGCGTTCAATTAATAAACCAATTGTACGCCAATAACTTTCTACATAACACCATAATGGACCTACGACATGACATTGCTAAAAAAAATATACAAATCAATTTCATATTTAGTCCATCTCATTCTGGTATACGTGTAAACGAGTAAGCGGACCAAGCAGCAAAAACAGCAGTGGTATCAGAAACAGCCAAAAAATTATTGATTGTAACACTGGGCGATATTAAAGCAAATATCCAACAACAAATTTTAAACAAATGGCAATCCCAATGGGATCAATCTTCGGCATAACTAAAATTGCTTCAACCTAAGGTTAACCAGCTACTTCATCTACCACAAAATAGACAGGTACAAATTAAAATAACCAGATTGCGCATTGGACACACAAGATTTACACACCAACATCTTATGAAAAGGAAAGAGCTTCCAAACTGTGAGACTTGTGGAACTGTGTTGAGTGTAGAACATTTGTTTAACGAGTGCAAAATATACAGAGTGGAACAAAAGTCTGGAAACGCTCAATTATCTCACAAATGGGTAGTACGAATTGTACAACATTTTGAATAAGTATATTTTGGGATACGAAGATTCCAGATTTGACATCTGCAATGTTGCCAAATTTACCGTTTTTCTGATATTATTACTAACTTTGGTTTTTAAATAGATCATCCCGTATATTGTATCATTATTGGAATGTCCCCTTCAATACGAGTTCAACCATAATGTAACACTCAATATTTGATAAAGTCAGGAAGGTCTTAAATTAAACAAAACTGTCCGTGCAAAATAGAATTCAAGTAATTAAATCTGGCAACATTGCAGATGTCAAATCTGGAATCTTCGTATCCCAAAATATACTTATCCAAAATGTAGTACATGTTGTACCATTCGTACTACTCATTTGTGAGATAATTGAGCGTTTCCAAACTTTTGTTCCACTCTGTATAATAAACAGCGACGGGACAACCAAATAAAAAACATAAACGAACTAAAAACAAATTGTACAAATACTATAAGGTTTTTAAAAGACACAGAATTATATAATCAAATTTAAACTTAAACAACTCGGTCGCTAATAGCCACATGTAGCTGAATCGACCTTAAATAAATGTAATTAAATAAATAAAAAAAATTCATAACATTAAAAACCTTAATCGGGCATTTTCTACAAATCTTCATTAATACCATAAGTTTCAAATAATTGTTTACGTTTAAGAAGCTAAGAATGTATAACACCGTCCAATTCTAGGTTATACTTTACTTCGCTGATTCCGAATAAAGTCCTTAGAACACCAACTTTTGTTTATCGGTAGAGACTTGTGGTAGAGACAAACTACTCGATCCTACTAATCGAAATATCTGTCTTATCCATAATAATAATTGTATTGACTTAAAATAAACTTTTAGCTTTAGAATACCTCCATATTCTTGCAAGATGCAAGTATTATGTCTAATAGTTCACATACAGGTCTACAATACAAGAAAACAAACGACTCATTTAACCTCAAATTCAATAAGAACATATTTTATGCAAAAGGATTTCATTATGCTTCTTCAATAGCTATATTAAAATATGAAAGCAACTGAACATTGATTAGAATGTTCGTAAAATCACAAAATACTATATACTTACTCTTTACAAACTTTATATAGTAATAATAAATAATATTTACATTTGAAGAAAGATTAGATATTCTACACTTGCTCTCTCATTCTAATTTCAACAAAATGCTGTAACGTATTGAGTATATAACAATCCAAAATTTTCATAGCAATAGTAGATTAAATCAAATTTTTTCTATATTAAAAATCTTATGTTGCGTCTTGCCAGAGACACGCGGTATAAAATGATGGATAACTCCATTACGGCTTGGGCACAAAATTTCTGTTATATGGAAAAAATTGGCACAAAATTAGCACAAAATTAGCACAAAATTATAACGTGGCAATCGCTTGAATTTTTCAAAATAATGTTTCCTTCTTATTTTTAGACATGGCGGTTGAAGCTTGTTTTTGAGCTGGAACCGTCTCACGTTTTACCAAAAATACTTCGACAATAAAGAATTTAATTAGAATCTAATTTACCGTTAATTATGAAGTGCAATAATTATGGATTTTACACTGTGGCGGTTCCAGCTTGATATAGTAAACATTTTGTTGACTACAACAAACTAAGATTTTTAGCTTACCATTACTTATTTATCAAGTTTTTAAGTTTAAAGAAATATTTGTTTGAGCGAAGTTTGGCTAAATTCTATGTTGTTGTTGTTGTTGGTTCAAATATATTTTATTTCAATCACACAATCACCATTTTTGGTTAAAACATCAGCGCATTTCCACAAAAATTACTGTTGTTTACATTGTGTAGTAAATATACGATGTATTTTTTATTGGGGTCATAGGAAAAAATAATCTAATCCGCCATACAAAAAGCTTTAAAAAAACTTAAACGGAACACTTATCAAAAAAATGTATAATGTCTTTTCTATCCAAAACGGACATAATTGTTGTTGCATATTATAAATGACAGTCAACTGATAGCTATATAACGTACGTGACTATAGTATGATTCACGAAGCAAAATAGCTATCACGTTTTGAATTCGCAGTGTTCACGTGAATACCCGTATTTTCACGAAGAATATGATTACGAAACAAACCACCACGGCAACAGAAATAAAATAATACATATTTAGTGTGATGTAAAACAATTTTTGTTTGAAGTCCTTCAAATACTGATCAGTCAATAACGAAACGGCCGTGAACAGTGCACGTGATTGTAGAACTCAGTAGATTAGTGATTGTTACTATGGATAATATATTCAAAATGTTTTTGAATGAAATCTTTTAGAGTTTTTGGTTGATGAGTCAACGCTGTTGGAGAAAACAACGAGGAATCAAAAAGTTTCAAAAATTATATCGAGTGTCATTTCAGATTTAGCTAAAAATAAAAAAATATATTTGAAACATACTATATTTTCTTCAAGGTTCGAAAAAATCTCATCGAGATTGTAAAGTTGTAAAATAACTTGAAATAATTGAACATGCATTTTTATTGACATGTTATTTCCTCGTCATTAACTGTGTTAAATATTAATTATTTTTATTATCTGTAAATTCATTAATACAAGGTGAAACAAAATGCAAACCAAGCAATTTCTCAAAATTTTTAAAAGAATCACCCTATATGTCTTTAAGAAATTGTTAGTGTAATTAATTTACTTTTAAACGATATAGTATTCCGTGTGTCCCACGAAAAGTTGACATGCATTTACCATATTAAATTAAAATTAATGTATATATTATTTCTGACACAATTCAAACACAATATAACAACTATTATGTTGGATAGACATAACAAAACAAATTTATGTAATAATAATAAATGTTCAAAGCATATTTTACTAAAATTATTAAAATAAGATATTTTTGTGAATTTTTAATTATTAACGAATGGATTTTCAATTATTAATAAGCCGTGGAAATAACATGTTAATAAAAATGTATGTCAAATTATTTCAAGTTAATTTATAACAGAGCTTTAATGTTGTGTCATTTTTACTGATAATTAGCTATATCTTCTAAAATAACCTGTACAATATTTTTTTAAAGCTCTTGATGCGATCTTTTCAAACCTTGAAGGAAATTCTTTTAGAAAAGTACAACTTCATGCTGCCCCGACTGTTTGGAACACCCTGTACAATCTAATATATTTTGAAAATGTGCAACTAGTAACCGTGCTAAGTATAGCAAATTTTAAAAGTTATATCTTTTTGTCAACTACGATTATTTACTTAAAAATATTTGATAATGTGTTGTTTATAATTATTTATATTAAACAACCGTAAAATTAAAATTAATGATTTTCTTTAGCTTCAATTAATTTTTGTGCAAAATACAATACTTATGTGCGATAATTCACCTTCGCTTCGTTCAGACTAATTAACTTCGCCCTCAAGATTAACAAAGCACTTTAGTCTCTTGTTACATAATATACTATTAGTTTATCCTATATTGTTACTATAATACTGCATAGTAATACACATAGAAAATTTCCTTTCAAAGCAAGAAAATTTATTTGTTGAATGATATTCTTGTTTGTCTTACTTGCAATAATATATAAGATATACTGATCATTTTAAAGGACTCGCTAACGCTCGTTCATCAAACTATATTATCGCAACATTTACCTAACGCATCCTTATGTTACTCGTTTTGTAAATTACATACTATAACAATTCAAAAATTAATCCTTTATAATACATCTGAAATATTGTTCGTCCGTACGTGCAGTACAAACGTGACTTATTAATTTTATTTTTTTACAAATTTTATTTATTGACCTCCATTAATCAATTTTTGAATAATTAAAGAATTTTATAAACTCTATGTTGGAATTTTACGTAACAATAAATGCGACTCCACTTCCTAATTTAAGAAGCCTTGAGAAAACTTACGTAGGACAGGGCAGAACGTCGACTCATTAAAACCAGGGTAGTAGATTTTAATTACATCTCTCCACCTCGAGGAATCCTTACAAGGATACTCCGCTTTAATTAGAATTTAGAGGATTATTAAATTCAACTCAATTATCAAAACTGTTAAACGTTTGTTTAATAATTTCCTCAAAATTAAGCGAGTGACTAAATTAATAAAATGTCTTTCTTTGTTTTTCATTTAATACTTAACCTCCAGTTAACAAATATTAAGTGTACAAACAGTAAGCATTCTGTACGAGTACGTACTTATTACATACCTACTATAAATATTTAATTGAAAACATGACTTATTACACAACTAAAAACAATAATATACAACGGTTCGTAATAAATTAAATATACCTACATAACTTTTCTATGTGCGGTTATAAATTAATTTCTTCATAAATCAACATTAAGGGAATGTATCGCTATGAAAATTTTTATAATTACCTAACTATTGTAAAGATTATTAATATTGCATTAATTGTCATTATTTTCTAGAATTAACAATTATATTTTCGATATATAACATTGCAATTGCAACAACACAATCAATCAAAAAATTGGAGCGTATTATTCTGTATCAAACTGTCTGAAACTACGTATTCATTTAGAAAATACCAAATACATATTTTATACCTAATTATAGGAACATTAATGAAAAGTTCATCAAACTTGTTTTAAATATTTTCAAAAGTACTCTTAGCCTAAGTTTTATTTTAACATTTGTCTGATAAATAATTACCAAGAACTTTGCTTTCATTAATATTCTTGAAAATATTGTTAAAAAAAATTAGAATTGCGTCATTGTCATACCTCAGTAGATAATTACTTATTGGATGATCAAAAAAATAGTTTGAATAAAAATTACAATAAATGAAATTACCTACAAACAACTTTTATTTTAATAAAAAATGTATAAAATTTTGGGAAACATTCTAAGAATTACATTTTGTTTAAAACCCAGTATTACAGCTAACTGTCCCAATCAGTTCGGCTTTCGTTGCAAGAGTACTCTAACTACATTTTTGTAATCGAAAGTTGTACCCATTCTTTGTATACACTTAGTTGCTAGGATCGTAAGTACTACAACAAGACAAGAAGTTTTTAATTTGTTACAATTTTTTAAGGTTTCAGTGTTCAAGGTACGCTCATCACACGACACAATTTTAAAGTTCTTTTAAAATTATAAAATGCATCATGGTAAAAAAAGAAACAATGCACGATGCTTAACTATCTCTAAGATTTCACCTGAACTACTTCCTCGCCAAAAAAATTTACTTACGCACATTGTAATGTAAACACATATTACTTCAGATGAGAATATGATTTTAACTACAATTTGTTAAGAAAAAAAATTTGAATTCAAAAGCGGACCCTTTCGTTAGTTTTTCGCTATCAATGTTTATTCCTATGTCAACCTATTCCATTGTTTGAAATACACTTCGTAGGGCTGCTAAGAAGAGCTTTGGTAATATAGAGTCACCTTGGCGTACACCTATTTCAACTTTGATATTGTTACTTCGTTCGTGCAAGTTTCTTCTTTGGTGCCGATTCAACGTTGAATATTGGCGATCATCATTGCTATCTGAATTTTATTGACTGCCGCCCGGAAAAGACTCCTCGTGCTCTTGTTGAACCATCCCCTTAGGTTGGCCAGCCATGACGTCTGTTTTCTGCCAGGCGCCCGCCTTCCCTCTATACGGCCTTGAATGATAAGGTGTAGGAACTGGTATTTTTCATTGCGCACGACGTGTCCGAAATATTGTAGTTTTCTCTTTTGATACTGTACATGAGACTTCTTTTTGTATTCATTCTTGTGAGGACTTCTTCATTTGTAACGTGATCTCTCGAGGATATCTTAAGAATTCGGCGGTATATCCACATCTCAAAAGCGGTTATTCTTTCTTCGAGTCTCTTAGTAAGCGTCCACCCTTCTATGCCATATAACACAATAGGGAATATGTAGCACTTCACCATACGCAGTTTCAGTTCCAGTGGTAAAGTTCGGCTGACAAACACTTTCTTCATCTTTGCAAATACTCCTCGGGCTTGCTCTATGCGGCTGCGTATCTCTTGTTCTATGGTATACTACTCATTAACGATGCATCCTAAATATTTGAAATTTTCTACTCGTTCGACGTCTTGTCCATTTAAATAGAGTCTGACTGGCACACGTTCTCTTTTAGAAATCACCATAAATTTTGTCTTTCTCGCATTGATTGTTATCCCGAATTTCATACTGGCTCGGTTTACTTTATTCAGAAGCCCTTGAAGTTCCCCTACAGTACAGGCGATGAGCACTGTGTCGTCTGCATATTTGATGTAGTTTATCATTTTCCCATTAATGAATATTCCTTGAACATTCTCTAGTGCTTTCGCCATTATTTTCTCAGAATATAAGTTGAAAAGGTCTCACGCCGCGTTTAATTTGGATTTCCTTGGATAGGTCGTTGTCCACTATCACCGATGCCACCTGCTGCTAATATAGACTAGCTATCGCACGTACATTGCTATCATCTATTCCGATGTTGCTGAGACACTGTAGCACTTTATCAAATGCTTTTTCAAAGTCTATAAAACATGTATTTACGTCTCTGTTCATATGAAGACATCGCTGACCAAGCACTTGCAGTCCAAATAAGGCATCTCTTGTACCGAAACCGATTCAGAATCCAAATTGCTCTGCTGACATGTTCTTATCGCATTGCAGATAAATACGTTTTAGAATTATTTTAAGGTATACCTTTAGGACATGACTCATTAGGCTTATTGTACGAAAATCGGTGCACCTTTTGGCATTACTTTTCTTTGGTATTGTTATGAAGTACGACTTTGACCACTTCGCTGGCAGCTCCCCTCTTGCATAAACTTTATTAAATAGTTTCGTCAGCATCTTTATCCCATTATCTTCCAGCAGCTTTAGGAACTTTCCGTATACATTGTTCGGTCCAGCCAATTTTCTATTGTTCAGCTGTTTAATTGCGTGCCAGACTTCATCCGGGAGAATTTCCAGCCCAAGTTCACAACTTTCGTATCCATGAGCATCATTTCGGGCGTCACTGAATAATTCCTCGATGTAGTTCTCTCATAGTCTCTTCTTCTCATCAATATCTGTTGCAGGAACGCCATTTTCATCATAAAGCGTGGAAACTGATTTCCCTCTAGTGTTTGATATCTTCTCCTTTATTTTCTTGTGCATGTTGAACGTATCATAACGGCTGTCCAACTCTTCGATTTCTCGGCACATCTCTTCTTCTTTTTCTCTTTTGGCTTGTCTCACTTTTCTCTGGATATGTTGATGAATAGCACGGTATCTGGTTTGGTCCTTACATTTCCATATTCTTCTTTCGTCCATCAGTTGCAAAATCTCTTCCATGCTTTTTGCTGCCTCTTTTCTGCTTTTAAATGTTTGTCACTTGCTTTCATGATGGCACCCTTGACCTTGCTCCACATTTTTTCAACATTTCCATTTTCATTTACTGCTTCCAACATTCTTGACATATTATCCACTATTCTTTCCTTAATTCTTTTATCCATTGTTTTGCTAAGGTCAATAGCTACTTTCCTCTTCTTCTTTCTAACTTTCTTCAGCCGGATTTTCACTTTGCCCACAACAGGATTGTGGTCCGAGCCCACATCAGCACCTGGCATCGTCGTAACGGATTCTTCCGAAATCTTAGGTTAACCAATAGGAAGTCAATTTGATTCTGCACTGTACGTTCTGCTTGGTCACTTGGCGATTTCCAGGTATATAAGCGTCTGGGTGGCAGTTGAAAAAGAGTATTTGTGATGACAAAATCCTCTTCTTGACAAAATTCTATTAATCTTTCGCCTCGCTTATTTCGTTCTCCCAGCCCCTATGCTCCGACCACGTCTGCTAACACTCCTGGCAAGCTCGCCCCTACATTTGCATTAAAATCATCCATTATAATGTTGACATCCTCCCTTTTGATAATTTTCAATGCAGAATATAAATTGTCTTTATCACTGTCTGCTGTTGGTGCATACACCTGTACAACATTCACATTCACTCCACGGCCATTAAATTGCAGTACAGCTACTCGATCAGATTGTGGTACGAAGTTCTTCACAGTCGCATTTAACTTCTTTGTGACAATGAAGCCAACTCCATTATAATGGTGCGCATCATTGTTTCCCGCCAAATATATTGTATGATTTTGCATGTCGTACTGGCCGCATCCCTTCCATCTCATCTCACTTAGTTTCCAGAAAGGCCACGTTCAGTCTCATCATCTCCAATACCACGTTTTCGATCTTTATCATATCATACATACCCATCACATTCCACTTCGCTACCTTAAATTCACTATTTCTCTTCATAAAATTGTTCAAAACCGCCCCTACCCGAAGATCCGAATGGGGGACTAGAAAATTTAAAATCTAACAACGTCATGATGATTATACGGGGATGATTAATGCAGTGGTTTCCCGTTGTTTTCTGCATCCATATGCCGTTGACTCTTGCTGGTGAGTTTCTCCGCCTTCGGGGCCAATTTCCCAACCCCAGGACAAATGAGTGTCCTTCGTGTAAGTAGGCCTCTGCGTCGAGAGCTTATCCCGGCTCTCCCTCTGTTTGACTGACTGCGATACTCTAAACAAAAACTAAGAGGTATTGGGCGATGGGTTCGTCACATCCCTACCCACAAGCGGTAGCGTTTGTATTAATGCAATTGATTACAATAGTGTAACGAAAATCTATTCTGTTTTTTTCTAAAACTGCTAGAATTATCCACATAGCCACTGTATATAAGGCTTTTTCAAAGTCGATAAAAATTAGGTTTGTTATATTCGATGCACTTTTTAATTAACGTTTTGACTACTAGAAGATGATAATTCGTACAATAGTTTGATCTGAATCGTGCTTCTCTTTTGGTTGCTAGAAATCCAATCTCGTTGTGAGTTAAACATATGACATAGGAGACTGATGGGCCTGTAATTAGATGTTCCGTAATGTCCTCTTTTTTATGTAACATGATTACATTGTCATTATTCCATATTTTAGGCATTATGCATCTATGAAGGCATTTATTAAACAGTGTTTTAATCCCTGTAAGTAGAGCTATTTCCCTATTTGTTAGTTCTTCCTTGATAATTCAATTTTCTCCTGGTGACTTCTTGTTCTTCATCTCCTACAAACAGCTTCTTATTTCGTCTAGTGTTATATCGGGCATTTCTTCTGAATCCTGGTTTATAATTTGCCCTAGTGTTGTTATACAGTAGTGTAGTAGTGCCGTTCCTTGCTCACTTTTGGCGCGAAATTTGAATTTGTGGTGCCTTCAGGGGCGTGCACGCATGATCGAGGACGATCATAGTCGTTCGGAACATTGGGTCAAAGGGCGGGGGCGCGGTAGGTTAAAAACCTTTCCCTTAATTTAGTGCAATGCTTTTGTAATAGGTTAATAAACTTGAAGTAAAGGGTGTTTGAAGGGTTCGTAGTTATTCGCAAAAAAACGGTATGTTTAAACCTTATATAGAAGATAGGATTAAAGTGGTATATTTAATATTGAATTTGCAATCAATTAAAACATAACAAATGTCATACTTTGATAACTTGAACGAATCAGCACATGTAGTTTCTTATGTAAGTGCAAGTAGTTTGATTGTTGACAAGAAGTATGTAATAGTGTCTTTAACTAAAATTGATACAATATCCGGAGAAAAAGTTAAAGTACGATGCAACGATTTCAAGACTCTGCTTCCACAACGATTTACCGACCTAATTTCAATTGAAGACGTCAATAAAATTAATGAAGTTATAAGATCCGGAACAGTGGATTATCTTGTCAGTCGCGGTCCAGTTGGTCAAAATACCAATATTGAATTCATTGAAGAACGTGTAGAATGAATAGGAAAATTTGTTTGAATAAATTATATAAACATAAAGTGAAAATGTATTTAAAGTCATTGAAAAATTGTGTGATGTAATTCAAATGTTTGAAATTAAAAAGCAATTAATAAATTTAAAGTTGTAATGTTCTCTTTTTATTTTAATTTAAAATTACAAATGAATCATTGATTTTAGAGTGGATACATTTACACAAAGAAAATAAAATTTTTAGCATTTACAAACCGATCATGATTTAGAATTTTATAATAAAACGTTTTAGACTCTGATGAAGAAAAATAATATAAATCATTATAGTACTTTTAGCACAAAAAAGGCATCAATAGTAGAACGTGTTAATCGTAATTTATTGTAGAAGCAGTTTAGTTTGCAACGACACTACAAATGAGTAAATAATTTAGAAAGCATAACAAACCAATACAACAATACCTATCACCGAAGAATAAAAATGAAGCCGTCCATGGTTAACAAGAAAAACGACAAACTTATTTTAAACTCTAGCTACAGTAATGTAAAAATTCTGAATGTTAACAATAAATATTTAATTGGTGATCATGTTATACTCCTAACTGGTCAAATAAGATTTTTGTAATAAGAAAAGTTAAACTAACAAATCCAACTACTTATTTATTAAGAGATAAAAAAGGAGAAGATATACTTGGAGGATTTTACGAAGCAGAGCTACAGAAAGTACAACATCCAAATATATACTTGATTGAAAAAATTTTAAAGAAAAAAGGAAATAAGCTATATGTAAATTGGTTAGGTTTTAATACGAACCACAACAGTTGGATTGATAAAAGCCGTATCGCTTAAATACTTCTACATTTAAAATAAGTAAAGTAATTGTAATTATTTTGTAGTGTAGGTAATATGTTTAATATAACTTTATTAATATTCTACTTCCTTACTTCATATCCTTGCAATGGAATATCAAATTTTGTTAACCTACACACATTCTATTAAGTTAATTGAAAAGCAAGTTTCAATCAGTAGTCGAGGTCAATGAGCTGAAACATAGCAATTGAGGTCACAGATCACTAATCCCAATCTATGGCGTTGCATTAAATTGAGGGCAAAAGCTTTTAGCCTACGCTAATGCTTCTTCACCCAAGTCGCCCGAATTGATTCCGAGCGTTCCCAAACGCCCCTGATCGTCTCCGATTATGCGCGCACGCTCCCGACGGCAAACGATCGCAACCGAAGTTTAAATTCCCCCACCACAAATTTAAATTTTGACCCAAAAGTAAGCCAGAAACGGCACTACTACACTACTTGGTACATTTTACACTTTCTCCACTTTCCTCTTTCTTGTATAGGTTTATATCTTTCTGTTATGCGGATTATTTTTTTGCGGTTGCTTGTTGTTGTTCCATCTTTGTCATTTAATTTAAGTATTTCTACTTTACCATTGCTTATACTTTTCCAGAAGTTCTTTATACTTTTCTTTTCTTCTATGGTTTTCTTAATCTGATCATTGTTATAAGTTGGTACATTTTTCCTTATTTGGTTTGATATTGTCTTTTCATATATTCCTCAGAATATTGCTTGACCGCAGAAATGTTCCATTTGGGTTTCTCTGTTATTTTTCGTTACTATTTTTGGTGACTAACATATACCTTTCTTCATGTGCTTCTATGACAATTTTTGTTTTGATTATTTTATGGTTGCTTCCTATTCAATACCGTTACATTTTTGATGATCATTTTGTTATTATAAAGTACGTTTCATTTCTATTTTTACCATTGGGATTAATCCAAGTTCATTTTCTTTCTTCTTTTTATAAAAGAATGTATCCCTGACTTGAAGCAAAATTCTTATTATTATTTCTCTATTATTTCTCTTGTTTACATTATGGTTACCAATCGCAGTCTCTGATTCGTCTTCTTTTCTACCAATTTTTGTATTAAAGTATCCGCACATTATGGTATAATGCGTAGATTTTTCGTTTAATGCTTAGAATATATTCTCGTAGAATGCTTCTACTTCTTCGTCGCTATATTATGTTGTTGAAGCGTTGCTGTAATTTGTTGTTTATTTTTAACTTAAGATGATGATACACTTTTAATCTTCTTCGCCTTCTTTGAATGTTTTTTGTGAATTAAATATCCTGCACTTATTACTAGGTTTATTTTGTCTCTATTATAATATAAAATATTTACTGATTTCAATGTCATCAATCCTTCACCTTTTCTTCGAATTTTGCATAGACTTATGATATTACATGTAATCTGTTGTAGTTCCCCTTGTAATTGTAACAATTTTTCTTTTTTAAGTTGGAATCATACCATCTCTTTACTGTGTGTTTTTCGAAAGTTTGCCCTCCCCATAATCTATAGGGCTGACTAATGTAACATTCGTGTGAGATTCCGGACTATTCGTTCTACTCACCTGGGGTATTGTTTGTTTCGTTTTGACTTCCTGCATATCAGGAGTTTACAAACATTTCCTGCTTTTACCCAACGCGCTAGCTCTGCGTGTTGTTGGGACTGTGTAGCTCTACTAATTTGCGCCTGAAACACAGTTATTGCTGTGCTTAAGGATCACAAATGTAATCCACAATTAATTACATTCTGTTTATTTTCACTGTCAAAGTCGCACATTTAGAGACAAACGGTTTAAAAGTTACCCTCCCTACGTTTAACCCTCTCGGCCAAGGCAGTTTCCCAGAGTGCGGGACTTAACCCAGTAGTGAGAGTTAAATATTCTAGGAAAACCAGTTGTCCAAAACTACCCCTTTTATAAAAGGTATGGCGGTTCCGACTCAAAAAGTTCTACCTCTTAGTGTTCGGTTCCTTTTCTTTTCCAAGTCTTTGTGCAACTTTATTGTTGGTAAACAATCTATAAAAAATATATATAGGATCCGTCTGTACAGTAGCATTTTAGCCTCCAAAACATATCGGTGAGTTGAAAATATTCAGGGTGGTGCTTTTGAAAACAGGTAATAGTTTAATGGTTTTGGTATCAAAATGAAGTACAGTGTAGTAAGTTTTCACGATAAAAATTCTCTCTTTGTTCGAATAAACCATTTTCAAATAAAACCTAAATTGTTATAACTTTTATTAATGATTGTCAAAACGTAGGAATGTCATAGTTGCTTAGGCAACGCATTACTGATTCATCTTGAACACCAAAATTTACTAATTTTTATTGATAAATTTTCAAAAAGACTATGTAATTCAGCAGATATCTGATAGCAAACGCTATGCTCAATAATTTTAGCTGCATTTTGATAACAAAACCATTTTTGTCACTTGAAATGGCGAGCAGGAATTGGAAAAAAACCAGTTCACAATGCTAAATTCTTATGAGCCGTTTTCAAAAGCACCACGGTGTATAGCATTTTAGCATGTAGATTTTGAGATCATTATTTAAAGTTTTATTCCAAAAAAATCAATTTATTTGCTGTTTTCTCAGAACCTCCGTCAATTGGTGCACACCTTTATTAACGTCAAGACAACGTTGTAATGTTCAAACTAAGTAGAGCTTTTCTAGTTTCAACTCCACCTCTAAATACAAATTGAGTGTCATTTACATCATCATTTAGCTTTTTATATATTTGGATGTGATGATTTTCAGAAAAAAAAATAATGTAAAACTCATTAGGTTTTTAATCCTACGATCTTTGCATTTTCTCGTATTTTTCTTTTAAGTATTGTTACAAAAATAGATCTTGTGGTAACTATTCGATAACGCGAACGTTATACAGTGATCGGCAAAGAGTGTGCAACAAAGTTCGTCCTAAAAAACAATGTTTTTGTTCTTTACCGTCCATTGGTAGACTAATAAATAAAAATTACTGGATTGTGAAGTTTATTTGTTGGTTTTATTGTGTTTTATGCAAATCAAACGCAAAAAATTTTGTTTTCTCAATATTTCCTGAAAAAATGCCAAAAAACTGATATTTTTGAAAAATAGTAGATTATTTTACTAGGAGTTAAACAATATAATTGTTGAGCTTAAAAGTTTGCTGGCGAGGCGTCAGCCGAGACAGCAAATTAAGCAAAACAATTACATTTTTTAACTCAAGTGAAATATATTATTTTTCTTCAAGCGTTTATTGCTAGTTTTCATGTGTTATTTTCAAATTTTCGAGATTCTCGAGTGTTATAGTGACGTTTTATTCTGAACGAATGAAGTTGGTACTTTACTGTTACATTCATAATATGACATAACCGAGGTACCAACCTCTAAATAGTTGTGAAAACAAAATAACTGTTTTACTTTTAATGTCTAGACAGTAAAAAGTTTTTAGCGTCTGCCAGTAGTTCAATAATACGACGTTTTATTGTCGCTTGAAGAAAACGTTATTTTCTTTAGAAAATTTGCAAATAGACGTATAATCTAATTCTAAACAACTTTTCTTCTAGGCAAAAAAAATTTTCGGATATATCAATTGCAAAAATGTTTCCCATTTAATGCAAACTCTTTGCCGGTCACTGTATAACGTTTACTTGATACATCACAAAGCTGATTAGCTAATCTTTACGTTTCTCCTGAATTGTTGATAATCTTAAGTTTTGTGAGTATTTGTATATTATTATCATCTACTAGCAGTTTGCCAATTTTCATGTTTTTTAGGGCATAATCAACAGAAAACACCAAAACTGCACCAAAAACTTTACTCGGACACGTATTTCAACAGCTAAGCTGTCATCATCAGCGATACCGATGAGGTGATGGTTGATTGATTTTTAGGGCATAGTTTACTTAGATGTACCTATTCTTTTGATTGTTTAAATTTTTCTGTTCTTTCTAATAACCTGTTACCGGTGTCGTGTATACGTATGATACTTTGATTTATGTTTGTATCTTCCAACCATCTTTTTGACCTTGTGCATGTCGTGCACTATTTGCAAGTTTTCTATTTTCTCAAATTTTTCATTTAAGCATTTTTCCTTTACTTTTTTTACTTTTGTATTTTTCAATGCAATTCTCCATTATTTTGCATATATCAAACGCCACTCAACTTTTCCTGTTATCTTGTAGCGTTTGTTTTACTTATTTCAACCATTATAAGCTGTTATTGACATAAAAAAATAGTTTAGTCTTGATAAAGCCTCCATTTATTTGGGGTGAAACGTCGGCAATACTACACTTATAAAAGCAGTTTTAGTTCACCTTTATCTCAGGTCATTTGTTTGTTTATCTTTTAATTCATTATTGATGCATTTTTCCACCTTAGACTTTATTTCGTTTTTTTCTAGGTTTTGTACCATTAACCGTGAAGTTCTTTTTACTTTTTCTAAAGCAGGGTTATGTACAAGAGTATGTTTCTACAAATTTTCATACTGCTTTGTGTGTTCGGTTTTGTTGATGACTATTTTGTTCGGTGCTTTGGGGCGACTTTCATGTGTACAGGGTGTCCCAGAGATCACTCCTCAGTCTTGTATTTCCGTTATTTTTATTTTTTTATTATTTTTTTAAATTTTTGTAAATGAGATTAAATTCTCTATAAGATAAGTAAATACAATTTTCAAATTCTGCACTTGTACAATGGTAGCAATATTCAACTTTTTTCAAATACATAATATACTTTTTTTAACATTTTAGATAATACCTTTTATGCTTTTTACAACCATATAAAAAAATATGGGTCCTACATAAGAATCTTTGTTAGAAGAATACGATTAATAGGTGAAGGTATGTTGGCCATGGAAATAACTGATTTTTGTCATTTTTATCTAGGAGCCTATAAAAACAATACGTAAAGTTAGTTATCAAACTGATTTTCCAAATTTTTGAGTGTTCCGTTTATCATAATATACAGGGTGTCCCAGAGATCACTCTTCAGGCTTGTATTTCCGTTATTTTGTATTTTTTTTCTAATTTTCGTAAATGAGATTAAATTCTCTATAAGATAGGTAAATACAATTTTCTATAACATAATCACAAAATAATAATAATCAAATTAGCATCATGTTGCACGTTTCGGAATTGATACAATTCATATTTATTATGATAAACCGAACACTAAAAAATAGATAAATCAGTTTGGTAACTAACTTTACGCATTGTTTTTATAGACTACTAGATAAAAATAACAAAAATCAGTTATTCCCATGGCAAACTCAGCCTCAACTATTAATCGTATTTTTCTAAAAAAAATGTTTGTGTAAGACCCATATTTTTTTATATGGTTGTAAATAGAATAAAAGGTACTAACCGAAATATTAAAAAAAAATGTGCTATTTGAAAAAAAAAGTTAAATATCGCTACCATTATAAGAGTGTAAAATTTGAAAATTGTATTTACTTATCTTATAAAGAATTTAGTCTCATTTACGAAAATTAAAAATAATAAAAACATAAAAAATAACGGAAATACAAGCCTGAGCAGTGATCTCTGGGACACCCTATATATTCTTCTTGATGGTAGTTTATACGAGGATATATTGAAAAATTCTTAGCCTACTATAGAACCAAACAAAATTTCAATGTCAAAATATTTTATTACTCAACATATTCTCCTTTTAATTGGATACATTTATTACAGCGAACCTGCAACGTCTCTAGACCTTTAAAAAAATTACCTCCTTGTTGGAAGAAAATTTACAACTAAGAAAATGCCAACAGTTAAAAGTAAGGACATGTGTGCGTTTACGTGCATATCGCTATCTAAGTAACAGCTTCAATGCCTTAAACGCACGAGTGTCGATAAAGCCAAGTAAAAAACTTGTACAGAAGCATTACACGCAACGAAAGAACACCTGATGCTGCATTTCGCTCTTATTATGAGCTCATACTTTTTAACTGTTGGCATTTTCTTAGTTTATACTAATCATACGTGTCAATGTTCATACACGAGATGTCGTCAGACACACATTTTGCTTATATTCATTACTCCACGAGAGTTTAAAAGACCAACCGCCGTCTTGTACAGTTGTATACCGCACTTAAGTATACACCTCTGATGAGCTCATAATAAGAGCGAAATGCAGCATCAGGTGTTCTTTCGTTGCGTGTAATGCTTCTGTACAAGTTTTTTACTTATTTTATCGACACTCGTGCGTTTAAGGCATTGAAGCTGTTACTTAGATAGCGATATGCACGTAAACGCACACATGTCCTTACTTTAACTGTTGGCATTTTCTTAGTTTATACTAATCATACGTGTCAATGTTCATACACGAGATGTCGTCAGACACACATTTTGCTTAAAATTTACAACCTTTTAAACTTTTTTTCAGTTGAGGAGAGAGGTGATAGTCGGACGGAGCCAAAGCGGGTAAATAAGGAGGGTGTTCTAGTAATTCAAACCCTAAATCACGAATTTTTTGCATGGCAACATGAGATTTGTGTGCAGGGGCGTTGTCCTGCAAAAACAAAACACCTTTGGAAAGCTTTCCGCGTCTTTTCTCTTTAATATTTTCCCGTAGAGTGGTCAGTAATGTCGAATAGTAATCTCCAGTTATTGTTCTACCCTTATCCAAAAAATCAATCATGATTATTCCATGGCAATCCCAAAAACTGAAGCAAGAACTTTTCCAGCAGATTTTTGACACGAAACTTCTTAGGTCTTGGAGAACCAGAGTGTCGCCATTCCATCGATTGTTGCTTTGTTTCTGGATCGTAGAAATGTACCCAAGTCTCATCCATAGTAACAATTCGGTTTAAGAAGTCTACATTGTTTTCAAATCGAGCACAGATCGAACGCGATGCTTCTACCCTTGCACGCTTTTGGTCAACATTCAAACATTTGGGGATCCATTTTGCAGCAATTTTTCTCATGTCCAAATTGACGTGAACCATATGATGAACGCGTTCGTATGAAATATTCAGTGCTTCAGATATCCGTTTTAGCCCAATTCGACGGTCTGATAAAATCATGTCATGAACTGCATTGATATTTCGGGGACTGACACAGAAACTGGCCTTCCCGATCGGTCACCATCTTCAATGGAAAATTTACCTCTTTTGAAGCTTGCATTTCAATTTTTGACGGTCGCATACGAAGGACATTGATCACCAAGGGTATTAAGCATATCTTCGTAAATCGGCTTACCTCTTAACCCTTTTAAAGACAGGTACTTGATGATGGCTCGATACTCCAATTTTTCGATTTTCACAATTTCGGTGGACATCTTTTTTCATTTAATTTATTGCGTGACTCTGGTTTACTTTTTTGACGGTCAAACTTTACACTGACACTTCTAATAAGTTATTGTTCGTTGCTATAGTAACGCAATATTTTGTTTATGCAAGGAAGTGGTCTAGGCTAACTAGATATCAATACATCCTCGTATGTACTGTGTTTGTAACTACCATTTTTTTTCTTGGCTAAACTCCTCTTCTCTTTTCTTTTATTGGGTGCGGCACGTGGCCGTCTTGCTTGCCATAAAAGATACTATCTTTGCAACACAACCCTACATCCCAATCAACCACGAGCTAAATCCGTTGCTTCATTTTCAATTCTCTCAAAACTTCTTCTATGCGTTCATATTACTATACCATTATTACTATTGTGCGTGCGGATTTTAAAAACTTTTAATTTTTTTAATTCGTGTATCAATTTGTTGTTACTTTTCCCAAGCTTCTCAAAGAAATCATAACGAGGCAACCATCACCTGGAACCATAATTATTTTCAATAATTATAGTAATAAAGCTAATCCTTATATTAATCTTCCGAGGAGTATAATGTTATTTGTTAAAGTTAATAGTTAAGCTGCTTTTGCATCAAGCTTGAACTTCAGTTAATCGTTAAGGACTTCACGGTTATATCCATTTGTTTTAATAAACCGTATTTTGGTCTAAAAACCAAGCAAGGTTTGCAAAAATTCACATTAAACGTTGGTAAGTAGCAACCTATTTCTTCTATACCCAATTCCTAATTTAGGTTTTTGGGCGAAGTACGCCGATCTTAACAATCGGAATTTTTTTAGAATTTTTTGGATTAACCTAATCCGAGTTATGTGATACATTTTTTATTGAATCGGTAAGAGTACTGCTTTCAGTTCTGAGGTTTGTTGCAGTTTATGAAACAGAAGTGGAGACAGACATGGCTGAAATTGTGGTTTCATCTTGCTGATGGTGTTTTTTTCTTAATATTTGCCGTAAATTGTACAGAACTATATGTATTAATTAATTTGTACAAAATCATCTTATGTCATACCATAGTGGCATATTCAGAAAATTATAACTTGAAATTGAAATAAAGCACCGCCGTATTATGGCGCTACTAAAACACTAAAATACCAATTGAAAACGCATATTTTGTCCTAAAATGTTTTATTTTTGGATTTATTTAACTTCTTTTGTATAGAACTCCTGCAAAGAAAACAATTTGCTATCTACTAAACAAGTTTCTTTTGAGACTTAATTTTTTACCCATTTTTTTCGAAACGTCTGCACATCTGGTTTACAGTTTAAGACTAAGTAAATTTTCTGTCCGTCAAGTGAAAACTTTCTAATTTTACAAAATCATTTTTGTTGGGAAGCATAAAAGTATGAATCCAAAGAAAAATAATTTTAGCTATTTCTCAAAATTTTAAGAGGTTTGTCATGATACTCATAATCAATCGCAAAAATAAAATGATTGTTTGATTTAAAGTTGTTTTAAGTTTAATTATTATTACTACAATAAAAATATATTTTCCTTCCTTCGTTGTAATTAATGTTTTGTCAATACCAAATCAAGAACACCCAGATCCCTTATTCGAAGGTGGCGAATGTAAATATCACAATAAAATTTTAAAACTTTAGTTGAGGCGACGTTTTGCGTGCGTGCGTGCTCCTTCCTGGTCAGTACTAAATTAAAGGAATGTTACCGATGAAGCTGGAGACATAATATTCTTATACCTATGGATGGGTTTCATTGCCTTTCCTATCTTAATACTAAAAAAATTGAAAACAAACAATGCATTTAAACTCCTTCAATCTGGTACTGACCTGGAAGAAGCACCTACTTTGTTGTGCAAAACGTCACCTCAACCACGACATCAAAGTTTTATTGTGTTCCTTAATGTTTGCCACCTTCCAATAAAGAGTTCACAAGTCCTTGATACGCTTCTGGCAAAATATTAATTTACTTTATATAGAAACTTTGTTGAAAAATGTATCAGTACGACATTAAAGTGTAATGGTACCGTAGACATTATACATTTTAACTTCCTCATTGTTTTTTATTACCCACTAATATCTAATCTTTAACAGGCAGTTAATCAGCTTTTAAGAATAGTCTTCACTGTTGTACCAAGCCCAGCACTCAGATTTATCACTTATCCCATGGAATACGGACCGATAATTTCAAATTTGCCCGGCACTTCCAAAATATGTTTTGGAGAAGAAATTTTACCAATTTGTGATTATATATTTTACGTACCTGATACGAAACGATTTTGTAAGTGTTTAAGTAAACATTAAATAATGTAAACTAACAGCTCTAATTGTTGCAGCGTTTGCTCTAATGATCACATCGTACGATAGTCGTTTGCAATTAGCCTTAGCTACCTCGCTCGAATTAAAACAGAAGGAACTTCAGAAGATGTTAAGTAATATTTACAAATATATCGATCAACTAGAAAACGAAATTGATAATAATAGCGTAAGCAGTAGTAAAGCATCTCTGGAGGTAAAACACTAAGTTATGAGGTGGTTTTATGTTTTCTATTCGAGAAAACGGAATGGAACGGCATACTTAATTTATTTTTGTTGTAAATACGAAGATGGAAAACTAATAAACTAAACTAGAGCATTGTATTTTTATATTTATTTAATAAATGTTTTTATGAAAATATGAACTTTTTAATGAATAAAATGAATGTGCCTTTGTTCTGTCCTTCCATCTTTCTTTGTCTTTCTCTGTTTACTATCACGTTTCCTGTTTTTCTTTTGTGGGTATTGTTTCATTAAAAATTAGTTTCATGGTAACAGTTCCCTTTTCTTAAGAAATTGTAGTTTGTTTGGTGTAGTCTGTTTCTAATTTATTTGTTATCCCAATTATTACTAACTTTGTCGTGTAATTCATTAAGTGACTTTTGGTATTAATTATTATTTTTAGTATTAGTAATAGTTCTCATGTTCTGAAATTTGGTGTTTTTTCTCCCACATATTCTTTATTATATCAGCTTTGTTTGATTTTATGTCTTGCATTGTTTTGTAATATTCAGACCATGCTATTTCACCTCTCTTTCATCCTCATCCACTTGTCGATCTAACACCAAATAAATGGCTTGATATCTTGGTCTCCATACGATGTATCTTTTTTATGTGCTTTTTGATTTTTTCAATTAGGATATTTTTTTTTTTTTCCTAACAGCTATTTTTTTTGTATGTCCCAAATATGTCTGATAATATATCATTCTTTAAAGAGATTTATCTTCAATATGTTTTATATTTTCTTCTTTTTTATTGTTCATATCAATAATTTAATCCATACAAATAAATAAATAAATCCGTGGTTTAGGGTTTCCTTGTTTTATTTTCCTATGCTTGTAATATCTTCTTCAGCATCATCTTTCCGATAATATTTATGTATTTGTATACATTTTATTTTCTACCAAGTTTTAATATCATCTAATTTCTCAAGTTATACGTCCTGGACTCATTACTGTTCTTTCTCAGCAGTTTTTAAAATTTAGATCGCATATCATTAATACTAAATTGTAACGGTTGCAGTTCACAAATAATAAGAAATAAAAAAATAAAGTGACGGCTCTAGCGATACAACCTAGAAAAAAGGAACAATAATATTTGGCTCGAAATAGCGCACTAAATTCGTGGAAGAT
This sequence comes from Abscondita cerata, assembly GCA_030710515.1. Taxonomy (NCBI): domain Eukaryota; kingdom Metazoa; phylum Arthropoda; class Insecta; order Coleoptera; family Lampyridae; genus Abscondita; species Abscondita cerata. Next base: position 307,244 of record JALBCR010000909.1, on the reverse strand, counting down.
CCTGTATTTGTAAGCTTTAGCACAGCAGTGTCCGACTTAATCGGTGAGTTGGGGAGGTTTTTAAGGGAACTGAAAGAAATAAACTGCTGCATATCTAGGCGCCACCTGCTGGGTAACAAAGAGAAATAAAACTGACCAACAAGAATTTACTTTATTTATAGCGCCCCAGCTCTGAGGGAGCTAGTGAAAACAAAACCGAACGTCGGTGGATGGAGACCACCCCGAATAACAATTTGCTTATACACTAGAGATTCAAACCGCTTAATGTCACGTGTACTTAAGTTCGGAACGCATGCAAAGTGAATAGGTTCCTTAAACAATAAACTTAGCTGTGTACTGATGCATGTAGTTCTGATAAGGAAAGTTCTTGCTAACGACAGCCAGTTGACAGCTACTATAAGATCGGTAGGATTTCTCTGAGAAGGATGAGACGACAAAGCTCTGGAAGCAGATTGTTTTCTTAGAAATAGCAGGAACGCAGCAGGCGCCAAATAGCAAAAGAAAACACTTACGGCGAAATCGGTCGGATTTATATTTCCACACTAATTTAATTTAGAATTATTGAAACCACATTGATATTTTATGTGTAATTTTTAGCTTCGTGAAGCGCCGACAACCGCCCAATAGAAAAGAGAAAGTTACAAGATGTCCGCCCGTCGTTTCGATTAATATTGAGAATAAATCGACCCACCAATGAGAAAATCGTAGTATGTGCGATTCTTGCCGCAACGTGCAACTCTCGCGATCTACGTTTGGGTTTGAGTATTTTGAACTATAACAAAATTTTGACTGCTAACATTTTCGTTACTGCATTTAACTTGACTAAACCACTGTTTTACCATTATGCAGTCGATCTGATATCTCTCATCCGTTTGCTAACATTTTTATATTTATAGATTTTTAACAAGCATACGACATTATAAAACAAAACCAACTGTGGCAGACAATGAGTGAAATAGAAATACCGAGAAAAATATTTTGATTATAAAAATACTGGCTAGAAACAAGTGTATGTTCGCACTAAATGAAGTGCTTAAAAGTGTTGAGGAAGTTAAAGATGCGAGTCTATAAAACTATAATAAGACCGATAGTGTTATACGGGAGTGAAGTATGGACTTTGACAAAATCAAATCAGCACAGGTTAAAAGTGGGGGAGAGAAAAGTGTTAAAAACATTTTTAGATGAAAGAAAGTAGAAGATACGTGGAAAAGAAATGCCGGATTTAGTGGAGGAAATAAAAGCTAAAAGAATGGTATGGTTAGGTCATGTGATGAGAATATCGTAAGAACGTCTTCTAAAAAAGTTTTCGAGAGCGAATTAAAAGAAGAGGGACCACAAAGTTAACATGGTTGAACAAAGTTAAAAACGATTTAAGAAAAGTCCGAGATAGAGAAAAACAACAAAGCATAGAAAGGAATGGCAAATGATCGTACAACAAGCCAAGGGCCTCTTTGCTTGTTGGCGATACATTGTCTTCTCTTTATTTAATTATGCTTTGTTCTATGTTTCCATCTACCTTTGTCAACCTACAGTTTATTATTTATATTTTTTATTCAAGTATGATAGCCACTAACTTTAACATTTTGAGGATATTAGATATTTGCAGTTTGTCTTCAACAGCAATTTATTCGGTTTTTGTAGCTACTATCAACTATTTATTTTAATATTATTTTTAAGGTTACCCAAATCCGTGAAAAATAATGCATATCTGTTCTACCCTTAAGTCGGGTACTCATTACCAATTAGTGCCTTGAGCAGTGTTTCTAAAGTTCTTCTAGTAGTATATGATGAAATATTTTTTTATATTAGCAACTATATCTTTCAATATACACACAGTTTTATGAAATGGCGTTCTACATTCTCTAATTTGGGTTGTTAATTCTAGTATACTACTTTTGTGTTAGATAATGGTTTCTCAACAAATAAGTTTATAGCTATATTGGCTGGTGTCGCAAGGTTCGCATCTTAAACTTTTGTTATTTCTTATTTTTATTAATCACCTGTATAACGTTATTTCTTGTACTTGTTTTTTTCCTGATGATCTAAACTTATATAATTCTATTTCAACTAATGCTGCTTTTAGATTTTGCAAAATTAGCTTACCCTAGTTTTTCAATCAATCGAAATGTAAATTTGTCTTATTTTTATGAAATTTCATTAAAGTAGTCAAAGACTTAGAGATGATCTTTTATTCCAGACTCCGAACTCGGTTTTTGCAACCAAATGGTTATAATAGTTACAGTGCAAAGAAATCGTAATTGTGGTTGCCTACTACTTTCGGTCTAGAAGTTTGATAATGTGTCCATACACTTAACACAATAATACATTTGAAACGATTTATTAGCAAAAACAAAGTGGTAATAATAAAAGGACAAATTATAAAATACTTCCAGTCAAATAAAATGAAAAATTCAAATTTTTTGGTACATAATTTATTTTTTGTTTTGTCTTCTTACAAAAAATACAATTGTTATTAATTTTTTTCAATTTTTGTAAAAAATACAAAACAGTTCCAAGTTTCTGTCACACATAATATGCGTTGCACTTTTGATACATTAGTCGACTTGTTCCTATTTGGTTGTTCCTGCACTTTTCCTTGTTCGTTTGAACGGGTTAATGCCAAACCCATCTTTTCTTGAAACATCGTCTAGTTGTTGAACTACTGCGTGTTTGATTTTTTGCGGATTTTCAATTGAAGTGAGCTCCCTGCTCGTTTCTGTTTTCTTTGCTAGTATTTGTCAATGCTTAGGCAACCATAATCCTAAATTTTTTAACGGCATGTGTTTGACCTTTTTGGCGTCACAGTCGAATCTATAGATGAGCCAAGCATTGACTATGCTTATATCTAGCAAATAAGCAAATAATGGAAAGTACCATCTTTGCCTTACCTGGATGTCTGTCATCTACTTAGTCGTTGTCGTAAGACTTTGTCCTCTTACTTGTGTACTGTAAAGATTAGTTTGGTATACTATATCCATAAATAAATCTAAAGAATCAAAAATTGGTAAAGTATTCTAATTAATGGCAAAAGTACGTCGTCATTGACAGGGATCATCATTCTGTTCTAGAGGCAAATCTTCTTTTGTCCATTTGAAAATATTTGGAGAAGTTTTTGACTTCTTTTTTGAGACATCTTCCTCATCCTCCGATAAAAGAACGTATTTTGTCCCTAACACTTTTCTTCTGCAGGTGGTTTTAGCTTTTGATGTACTTGGTAAGGAACCAAACTTATGATCGATGTCATATTTTGCGTGGTTTCTTCAGATTCTGCTTCATCTAATTTTTTTTAAACTAAGATCTAAACCAATATATTACTCAATGAAATACAAACCTCGTGATTTTTAGCAGCGGAAATTTTCTAGACCACCTCTACGTCATCTGAAGTGCCAGATCAATCAGAAATTTGGTGTTGGATGTAAATTACACTTTTTCTTCCCATAAAAGTTTTGTTTGTTGAATTCTGAAATCTGCAAGAAGAGAATAAGGACTCAATCGGTTAATGTGACCAAGTATATGACTAATTTTCGCCTAAAAAAAAACCAAATGGTTCTATATAATATTTATTACACCTTTGTTGATTGGTAAAAAAACATTTACAATTTTCAAACGTACTTACCATACTAACCAATTTCTTTTAGCAACACGCGGCCACTGAAACACTACCCACAACTATCAGAAGAATCGATGAAAAATTCTGTTGAAAACTTGTTGAAACAGGGAGTTTAGTTCAAGTAATAGGAGCAAGGTGTCACCATATAAAAACATCGACCGATTCCTCATAAAATTTACTTACATTTCATGAATCAAAGTTTAAAGATCTTCCCACAAAAACCATCCTTTAATTTTTTTACTCCAGACCGATAAAGGGCTAATTAGATTATTGCAGTTTAAAATAGTTTTCTTTACATAATAAACAAAATGTCGTCTAAATTGAAAGCATACAAACAATTTTTTTTAAAGATACGTTATGTTTAAGCTTGATGGAGTTTATCCACTAAGACGCAATCTTTAAACCGCTCATTCTTGCTAATGTCAAGTGAATTTTCTGTACTTGTTTTCTCGTCTCGATTCCAATCTGTTGATAAGAGTACATTATAATGTGTAGATTATTTAATGAACTGTTACATCAATGTTCAAGCTTAAGGTCTTGGAGAGGTTGGTCCTTGGAAGGATAAAAGACGAGGTGAATAGACACATCCAAATATACCAAACGGGCTTCCGTGCTGGACGTAACTGTTTGGGTCAAATCTTAAACCTTACCACCTTCATAGAGGCAGGATTCCAAGAAGGCCTTAAAACGTCAGCTCTGTTTGTGGACATGACTGCGGCCTACGATACCGTCTGGAAGTTCCTAAGAGTTATACCCAACAAAAAACTAACTAATCTACTAAATAATATGCTGAGCGATAGAACGCTTCTAGGTGGTCATGGGTGACAAAACCAGTAGGACGAGACACTACAGAACGGGCTACCACCAAGGCTCAGTTCTTGCTCCGGTGCTCTTTAAGCATCTACATCGCAGATATGCCGGAAACAACATTGAAGATGTTCGCATATACCGACTCTGGTGGTCAAGCGAATATCTATAAATGCCACGGAAGCAATTCTAAGTAACGATCTTCAAAAACTGGGGGAATACTACCGAAAATGGAGATTAACCCTCAACTCCAGCAAAACCGAATGCACCTGCTTCCATTTAAATAATAAGCAGGCAAACAAACAACCACCGATATTTTTTAATGGCACTTTGCTTAAATACAATGCCACCCCTAAGTACTTAGGGGTCACCATGGACCGGACATTATTGTTTAAGCAGCACCTCAATAACACATCAGCCAAGGTTCGTACCAGAAATAATATTATCCAGAAACTCTGTGGTAGTACTTGGGGAGCAACAGCGAACACATTACGATGCTCTGCCCTTGCTCTCGTCTACAGCACTGCCGAGTATGCAGCTCCTGTGTGGTTAAATAGCAGACATGTCCACAAACTCGACACGCAACTGAAATACACTATGCGCACATCACAGGATGCATTAAATCAACCCCGATATACGGGCTACCGATACTCAGCCACATTGCTGCGCCCCATCTCAAAAGACAAGAGGCCTTGGTTCAACAGTATCGTAAAATATTGGCCGACCAAGAACTACCTATCCATGAGGACATGGCAAAAGCAACCTCAAGCCGACTTAAATCCTGAATGCCGCCAATCAAGACCGCAACCGAGATATGCTCTGCGACGCCGAATGGAGTTGGAGAGCAGTCCATGCCGCCGGGTGTGGCCCATATGATCTTAGTCCGAGATGTACCGGCTGGTTTTGACACCCCGCAATCAACATGAAAAACAGCCAACATAATTCGAACTGGCCATGCGAGATGTGCAGAAACGCTACACAAATGGGGCAGATTACCAACGACTGAATGTGACTGCGGGGACCCATATCAGACCATAAGCCATATTGTCCAACATTGTGGAAATAGAGCATAGCCGATTTTTTCTCCCTCACACCCTCCGCGATCGACTGGATCAGGAATCTGGATCTGGCACTGTGACACCTAACTGTACTTACAGTCTTCAAATGTTACTCACTTTATGTTTCTTTTGTAACCATACGATAAATAAATAAATAAATGTTTCTTCAATTCTGAATTAATGGAGCATTAAACTGTAATGATCGTTTGCACCAAACTCGGTTAAATTTAATCGTTGCTACGTTTAATCCTTGGATGTTCTTGTATTTAATACAAGATGAAATTCAACCGAGTTTAAATATTCGTTCTGTGTTTTATTTATTTTTTATTCTTATCACATTCGCCTATTCTTAGTTTTAAAATTTTGGTTTATTTTTCTATAAACAAAAAATTGGTTCTGTTGAACAAGAAATAAATTAAACTGAGTGTCTTTCACAATTTTCATACATCGTAAATCTTCAGAGTGGGTAAATTTTGTGTTGACACGTTTAATCGAAACCATATCCAATACAAATTCTTGGAAACAATAAGACTAAGACCGCAATATTTATCAATTTATTGAAATAATAAATATACAAATGTTTAAAATTACCATTTACGCACCGCGGACATGATAAATTTACGTATTTTTGGGTTTGTAAGTTAGTATAGACTCCTGGATAATTTGGTGCAGCATCCAAGTCCCAAGACACAATACCAACTTGCATGTTTTTAACAACTATCGCTCCACCAGAGTCGCCCTGTTTGAAGTTAATCTAAATATCTTATAATTGCGTATTTTAACTTACCTGACAAGCATCTTTCTTTCCTTGTTCATATCCAAAGCAAATCATACGATTTGTTAAGTGATATGTATAAATACTGCGACAAATTTCATCGGAAAGGTATGGAACTCCTACTGACAGTAAAATGTCAGATGTTCTTCCGTTTTCCTCAGTGGTTCCCCACCAGCTACTACTCAATTGTACCTGGAGTTAGTTTATAATTGAGAGGTGCTAAATTTACCACTTGTATCTTGTCAGACAAAGGTAAACTTTGAATAATTACAATAGATATATCATAATCTTGTGATACATATAGAGAAAATTTTTGATGTTCATAAATTTTTTTTACTTTCCTATAAATTCCTGTTTCACTTAGAACCCTTGTAAACCCAGCTCGCACTAAAAAAAAATTCGGATTTTTTCTATAAAAATATAATAAAATTTTTAAAATATTGAATCACAGTAGTAGCTACTTGTATGTACAATGCGCTGCCGTTAAGATAACTGTAGGTTTAATGATTGAACCTCCACAAAAGGATTTGAGAGGTACAATAACAAAACTTGATACGGATATTCCTCAATTGATGCTATGCTACCATTTACAATTTTATTCTCGGCCTCTTGATTATCATTAGCCATATCTAAAATAATTTTTGTCATCATAATTAAAAAGCAAGATCTTCAGTATTACTGTATGTGCAAAATGTTATCACCAATAGCACTAATATCGGGTTCATTTCTAAAAAAATTTGTTATTTGATACTGAATGAACAAAGTCAACTGTAATATTACCTACCTAGAAAAGTTTTTTATTATTTTATGGATCATTAAACAAAATTGCAAATCAGTTTTAGAAAATTAAAACGTTTAATGTACCTATATAAAAAATTTATTGCTGCGTCTATTGCACTTTTAAACCACCAAAATTTAAATAATAAGATTATCTGAAAAACGAGTTTTTTATAGAGTAAAATTACTGTGTTGTCAAATTGTCACTTCCATTCAGCTTCTTTTCAAGCCCAAAACAATTATTTTCTTGATTACTATATTAATTCAATTTTGCAAACATTTTATCGGTTACAATTTTAACGAGATTTTTATATTTGTTATAAAAAACGTTACACAACTTTGAGATTGATCAATAGTTACTGACCATAGGGTACACACGTGATCCGTCTTGGATTTTTATCACACTTTCTGAATAAATTAAGTAATCATAGCTATTATTTGTTTACTTAACAGAAATAATAAGGTCACGCCCCTTAAAAGGGCGCTACATTTGAATGCAATTATTGAACCGAGGATGAACCATGCTTGTTAATGCGGGTTATTGAACTCGACAGTTAGCTAAAGCACTGCGGTGCACTGCTTGTCACATTTCTTTAAGTTTGAGAAACTTGGAACTAACACATGAAATGGGTCTTGCTTCTATCATGATTGTCAGGTGCCGTGAATGTGTAGTTCAGTACAAGTTCACACCAGCAAGAAAGTCTCTTTCCTCTACGCGTGGAACTTCAAGAGTGATTTTGGTATATTAACAACTAGACAATGTAGTACGATAGCTGAGAATAAGTAGTTATTAAAGATAAACAGTGTCTTAATCATATTTCTCGCCTTCTCTTGCAACTGTATTGACAGTGATATGGCATAAAATGTATACATATTGTGTACTTTCACATATGTAAACTCTCTTGCAGCTGTATTGATAGTGGCATGGTACCTGTAACCTGGAGGCTTAAAGTAGTTCCTGTCAACTCTAATTATTCTTGTGTTCTACAACCACACATATCAGCGTGCGCACTTCATCCCTCATTGTGTGGTAAAGGTTGTTGACCAATCCTGCAAAGAGACAATTGAGAGGGGAAAATGGTTACCTAGTCCTTAAACCCATCCTTGACAAAAGGTAAGTTATCAGCATTTGAAACTATGGCGAAGTGTAACGTGTGCGTAGTTACATTATTCTATGCTGTTTCTAAGTATTGTTCCTTATAGTTGTGTGTGGTATTGGAGAACCTTGTTGGATTCGAGGAGCGTGGAGGATTGGCAACCAGCGGGTAATAGCGACCATGCTCATTTTTAAATTTGGCAACTAATTATTGAATAGGTACCAGTACTTCCATCTAGTGGTGAAGTGACTAACATAACTTCAAAACACTTTAGTTGTAATCTATAATCATCACATACAGGGTATGTACATGGCTTTACCTGAAGTTCTCTGGCTCAAAATAGACAGTTTGGCACCAAATTACCTATAACCAAAAGTGCACCATAAGGGCGCCAGAGGGCGTCAAACTTTCCAAAAAACATTGTATATTGGGAATAACTCGGGAACGGTTCGACGGATTTTGTTCTGCGTTCGTATGCTGGTTGTCTGCTTCCGAAGACGTTTTTCTGTGTAATGTGGACAAATTTCTGATGCCAGGAAAAGTCGCTTTCATACAAGCACTGTCAAACAAATGACAATATTTTAACAACCGTCAACGATACGAAACCAAAATTATTTGTTAAATTGCGCTAATTTTAATAGTTCAATCAGAAAAAAATTAAGATCATACCTATGCAAGGCGCATCTATACGCTTAGAAATTCAAGTAGATTGCTAGTAGGCTATGCGATCATGTCAATCCAATTTGGGATCTTTTCTGCGTAAACCCTCACGCTCTTCCGACAATTACCCCTGCAAAAGCCCAACACTAACAGCATATCAGTCTGTTCGACAAATGTGTAGCCCATTTTTTAAGTAGTTAATCGCAAAATAGAAACGTGAGTAATCTTGAAAGATCCGGAAATAAATGTCACAAATGATAGCTTTGATCGCATAGCCTACTAGCAGTCGTTCGTATGAAAGTGACTTTTCCTGTTATCAGAAATTTGTCCACATTACACAAAAAAAACGTCTTCGAAAGCAGACAACTAGCATACAAAAGCGCAACAAAATCCGTCAAACCGTTTTCAAGTTACTCCCAATACACAATATTTTTTTGGAAAGTTTGACGCCCTCTGGCGCCCTTATGGTGCACTTTTGGTTATAGGTAAATTGGTGTCAAACGGTCTATTTTGAGCCAAAGAACCTCTGGTAAAGCCATGTACACACCTTTCAGAAACACTCTGTATAATAATTGACTTAATTCTCCTGGTGTTCTCCTTCTATACACACCGTGGGGGTATGCCTGACCTCAAGTTGTGATAGCTACATTTCTTGGGCATGCCCCCGGGCCGAACGACGTGTAATAAAAAAATACTTGAATGTAAGCTTTCGCGGCTGTTGTCACTAAGATTATTATCTTCCGGGTTGAGCCGTGTTTGTCCTTCCTTCCTACGTTCTCTGCTTGACGTTTCGAGGAAGGAAGGACGAACACAGCTCAACCCGGAAGATAATAATCTTAGTAAAAAAATACTTTTCCACACTCATGTGGGTGGGGCCTGGGGGGAGGGCGCCTGTTTTTTAAATACGACCACCCATCGAGTGAAAATACCTGAAAAGGTGTAGTCGTAAAAAAAACCTTCCCGTGCCTTGGGTGGATATGACTTAATCCAGCAGACGCCTCTGACTTTTCATATACTTATTTATATAAAAGGATATTTTTATTAAGAGTGCTATATGGGTTCTCAATCAAGTCGTCCGCCGGTCTGCAGGCCGGTTTTTAACCTAGAATTAAATGAGAAAGAATTCAATTTGGATTTTCGTATCTGTTGATGTAGTTTTTCCACCCACTACCATAAGCCGTATAACCAAACTAAAGAAATTTTTTTAGCTGTGAAGCGGCATAAAAGGCATACAAATTGTGTACTTTCCATGTGTAAACTTGAAGTTGTTATCTGTTCAAGTTGAAAATGTGGTCGAGTAATGATGAAATTATTTTCACAATTTTAATTAAATCTTAGTATGCAAAATGTGTTTTATTACATGCTGTTCAGAATGGTACAAAAATTTGTGTTGCAGTTAGACGTTTTGGCATAGCGTACGGAGCGTTGCAAACAAGCCTGCAAAAAGTAGCAAATAAAAATGCTCCACTAAGAATGGGAAGTAGACCAGTCTTCATTAGAACAGGAGCATGAAATTGATGCTCACTTCAAAAAATTAACGAAAATAGTTTATGAATTACCCCCAAAAGAGTTATGTCAAGCAGCATGTCAACATGGTGGCAGCATGTCAACATAGTGAAAAAAAATATATCAGGCACAACCAAAGTGCCGGTAGAGACTGGTACTACAATTATATAACAAGAAACCCTATTGTTAGTTGAAGTAAACCAGCACGAGTCTCAACAGAACTTTAACAAAGATGAAGTAGATCTTTTTTTTGAGCGCCTTTAAAGTAAGGGCCATTCGGACAACGGGAATTTGAACCTGGAACGTTGATGAGACGGAGATTTTAACTGTACAGCAGTTTGAAAATATTTTGGCATAAAAGGGTCAAAAAAGGGCAACTAGTGGGGAACGAAAGAAAACAGTTACCATAATAGGCGCTATGGCTGCTTCTGAAAAATATATCCCTTGCATGTTCATTTTTCCTAGGCAACGAATGTTCCAACTGTTACAGAAAGATAGCCCAGCTCATGCCAATGTCTCGAAAAACGGGTAGAGCAGTGAGGAGATGTTTTTAAGCTAGCTTCAACATTTTTCTAATTAAATAAAACTAACTCCTCAAGAACCAGATTTATTGATTCGTGACAACTATGGTAGCCACATCTCAATCCCTATATTTGACTATTGCAAAGATAAAGGCATCTCAATGATCCCCATTCCTCAGCGTACCTCTCGCAGAGTCCAACCATTAGACCTAACATTTTATGGGCCTCTTAAACGAGCATTAAGAAAGAATGCGACCTATTTATTAAAAATAATTAATTCAAATGTGGCAACAATTAAAAAGAAACTTTTGAGTGTTGTAGCCACGGCAATCTATTTACTAAAAACTGGTGTTTTTTTGAAGTAGACTTTCTTGCAGCTGATGCTTTGCAAAATCAAGAAACATTTGTGGAGGATCCATTTGAGAACAGTAAAATGATTAGTTTGAATGTAGTGACAGCACAATTACCAGAACGTGCAGATGTAAACATAGCACTTCACATAACCTGATTAAATGGTGCTTCAGTAAAATACAAACCCTTGAATATAACTGTATTTCACAATATTTCTTCAGTTGCAACACCTAAGCGAAGCTCAAAAGTGTCTTCAATGAAACAGCATTCTGAAGTTTTAATAGTTTCACCAATTAAGAAACTATTACTTGTTAAGAAAATAAGAACAAAAAGGGACCTAAAAAGACTTCAAAGGAAATTAACAAGAGTAAATGATAAAAACAAAAAAAGAAAAGTCAACAGATTCATCTCTTCTTCAGATTATGATGAAAGTAAACTAGCCGATGATGTCTTGACGGCGTAGAAAACGGAGCAGATGATACAATCAAATACCTGATCTGTGAAGAATACGGAAAAACGCAAATGTAGTGGTGTCGTCCAGAAAACTACTTTTGTAACTTTTGTTCATCACCAGGGCCGTCGACTCAACGTCTAAAATTTTATGTTGTCCTTTATTTTTTGTTATTTCTCACACCCTGAACGCGATTACCTACATCTACGGGTAATCACAATCAAAATCACATTTCAAATTAAATCCTTTTTGGGAACCTTTACTTTTATGTAACGACTAACCATTATCAAGAATCAAGTAACGAAAATTTAAGTCTAAAGCAGCGATTGTTACGAGTTCACAAGTACTTTTGCTTAGATGGTTGCCAGTTACCCACTCTCCCTATGTTTTTGGTCTAATTGTCTTCTTTTATTTTCAGTGTAAATCCACCTGAGTTTAACAGCGTTGAATGTTTTCTATTTGCTGACGACTAAAAGCTTTTCTATAGAGTTTGATCTGACAAAGATGGTATTTCTATGCAAAATAACTTATAATTTGTCTCTCTTATATAATCTTAACTTTCTTAAAGTCAACATTACTAAATGTAAAGTTTTATCTTTAGTCGTCAATCCTTTTTATTATGATTATACACTGAAGGCATTAGTTTCTCTAAAGTAACTAACATTTGTGATATTGGTGTTTCATTCGACTCAAAATTTTAATTCTCTGATCATTTAAGCAATATATTATTTTTGTGCCTAAAAACATTAGATTTTATTACACGAAGTACACGTGATTTTGTGGAGGGCTTTAATAATATGGAGTGTGTTCCATTCAAAAAAACATAACTTGGTATATAACGCTTTTTTGGAATACCCTGTATATGTCTGACTAATTTAGAAAAGTAGCCGTCACTAACCTACGTACTCTTGCCAAATAGCTTTTTCATATCATTTTTCGTTTTCCCAGTAAGCTCCGTCCCGTTCAGCGTGAGCCACCCTGTATAATGCCGAATTACGCGTAATAGGTATATAACCTGTAGTTGGTCAAAAAAAATTATTTCATGTTTTATTAATTTTTGATGTATACTTATTTTAGTTTTATTATTTTTAGTATACTTTCTATTAATTTTTATTCATTATTATTGATATGTTTGTACTTTTAGTCACTAAACTTGTATGTAATGGAATGTATTGTCTCTCTCACTAAATAGTTCACACTGTAGAGTGGGATAAATAAATAAATATGTTAACAAAATTAAAAACATTAAGATGAAATTTCTCAAGCACGTCTCTTTTAGGCTTGATGGAATTTATCCTTCAAGAGGCTAGTTTCCCATAGTTGCTAACGTCAGAAGAATGTGCTGTACCTGTTTCCCTGTCTTCTTGGATGTCTAAATCCAAGAACACCAAACCACATAATATATGTTGTTTATCTGATGAATTTTACGTTAACTGTGATATCAATGTTTGTTCATTTCTGAATTAGTTGGAGCATTAGACTTTTAGTATATGCAATGTTAAGTTTCTTATTAGTGTTATTGTTATTAATATTATTACCTTAAGTATTAGTTCACGAACGTATAATGAAAACCATTAGGAATACAATTTCTTGGAAACAAATAAGTAAAATCACAATGTTTATTAATTTATTGAAAAAACATAATAAATATAGAAATGTTTACAATTACCACTTACGCAATGCCCAATTGATAAATTTCAATATTTCAGGATTTTGTAAGTTAGTGTAGACTCCTGGATAGTTCGGTGAAGCACATCCATATCCCCAAGACAGAATGCCAATTTGCATGCTTTTAACAACTATCGCTCCACCAGAATCGCCCTGTTTCAAATTATTTTAAATGTCTGATAATTACATACTTTAACATAAATGACAAACACCCTTCCTTCCTTGTGCATATCCAAAGCAAATCATACGATCTGTTATGTAATCTTTATAAATACTGCGACAAGTTTCATCGGGAAGAAATGAAACTGCTACTGATAGTAAATTGTTGGGTGTTCTTCCGTGTTCTTTAATGGTTCCCCAGCCAGCTACTACTCCAACTGTCCCTGGAGTTAGCTTGTAGTTTAGAGGTGCTAAATCTACTACTTGAATCTTGTCAGACAAAGGTAAACTTTCAATAATTAAAACAGCTACATCATAATCATACGGGGAAAACTTTGGATGTTCATAAATTTTTCTTACTTTCCTGTATATGCCTGTTCTACTTCGAATCTTGGTGAACCCAGCTCGTACTAAAAACGCATTGTCATTTTTTCTATAAAAAAAAGTAATATACTTTTTGAAACATTGAATTACAGTAGTAGCTACTTGTATGTACAACGCGCTGCCGTTAAGATAACAGTAGGTTTAATGATTGATCCGCCGCAAAAAGAATTTGAGAAGTGCAGCAATAAAACTTGATACGGATATTCCTCAATTGATGCTACGTCACCATTTACAATTTTATCTTCGGTCTCTTCATTAGCAATAGTACCTAAAATAATTTTTTTGTCATCATAATTAAAAAGCAATATCTTCATTTTTACTGTATGTGCAAAATGATATAATCATTAGCACTTGGATTGGATTCATTTTCTAAAAAGTTTGTTAGTTATTTGATACTAAATGTACAAGAGCAACTGTACTACCGAGAAAATAATATATTTGTATTTTATGAATCATTAAACAAATCAATTTTAGAAAATTAAAACGTTTAGTGTTGGTATATAAAAAATTATTGTTGAGTTTTATTACACTATCATAAAACGAGTTTTTCACCTCTAAAGTAAAATTACTGAGTTGGCAAATTCTGGTAAAAATGTGTGGTAAGTTGCTTAAGGTAACTCCTATTCATCTTTATTTCAAGTCCAAAACAATTAGTTTCTTAATTGCTATATTAATTCAAGTTTTTAATATAATTCTATCGGTTAAAATATTTTTATTTTTGACCGGGATATTATAAGTTTATATCGTCATAGTTACACTATCAATAAAGAGGGTCATAACTCACTTGGGACATTATAGATTCTATAATTCCCTCTAACAAGTAACAATTCTGTTTATAAACAAGTAACATAGCAACAACCTAGCAACTACAAAACTCTTATAATCAATGGTACCTGATTCAAATATACTGCATTTTTTCCGTTTTAAAAATGAACAATATTTTATTGAAATCGGTCAGAAATAAAATTATCTATGTACCACTGGAATTAATGAGCCTTAGGAGGATATATTGAAAAATGCTTAGCCTACTATAGAACCAAACAAAATTTCAATGTCAAAATATTTTATAACTCAACATATTCTCCTCTTAATTGGATACATTTATTACAGCAAACCGGCAACGTCTGTAGACCTCCTTGTTGGAAGAAAATGTACGATCTTTTAAACTTTTTTTCAGTTGAGGAAAGAGGTGATAGTCGGACGGAGCCAAATTGGGTGAATAAGGGGGTGTTGTAGTAATTTAAACCCTAAATCACGAATTTTTGCATGGCAACATGAGATTTGTGTGCAGGGCGTTGTCCTGCAAAAACAAAACACCTTTGGATAGCTTTCCGCGTCTTTTCTCTTTAATATTTTCCCGTAGAGTGGTCAGTAATGTCGAATAGTAATCTCCAGTTATTGTTCTACCCTTATCCAAAAATCAATCATGATTACTCCATGGCAATCCCAAAAACTGAAGCAAGAACTTTTCCAGCAGATTTTTGAACACGAAACTTTTAGGTCTTGGAGAACCAGAGTGTCGCCATTCCATCGATTGTTGCTTTGTTTCTGGATCGTAGAAATGTACCCAAGTCTCATCCATAGTAACAATTCAATTTAAGAAGTCTACATCGTTTTCAAATCGAGCACAGATCGAACGCGATGCTTCTACCCTTGCACGCTTTTGGTCAACATTCAAACATTTGGGGATCCATTTTGTAGAAATTTTTCTCATGTCCAAATTGACGTGAACCATATGATAAATGCCTTTGTATGAAATATTCAGTGCTTCATATATCCGTTTTAGCCCAATTCGACGGTCTGATAAAATCATGTCATGAACTGTATCGATATTTTCGGGGACTGACACAGAAACTGGCCTTCCCGATCGGTTATCATCTTCAATGGAAAATTTACCTCTTTTGAAGCTTGCATTCCAATGTTTGACGGTCGCATACGAAGGACATTGGTCACCAAGGGTATTAAGCATATCTTCGTATTTTAAATACAGGTACTTGATGATAGCTCGATACTCCAATTTTTCGATTTTCACAATTTCGGTGGACATCTTTTTCATTTAATTTATTGCGTGACTCTGGTTTACTTTTTTGAAGTCAAACTTTACACTGACACTTCTAATAAGTTATTGTTCGTTGCTATGGTAACGCAATATTTTGTTTATGCAAGGAACTGGTCTAGGCTAACTAGATATCAATACATCATCGTATTGATACATAAATAACTATTAACGAGATTTTCACTTTTGTTATAAAAAAAGCCTTGCATAACTTTTGAGATTGAATAATAGATTGAAATGAATATTAAAGTGGCGCAAAATGTATTGTTGGTCGTAGAGTACACACGTGATCCGTTTTGGATTTCCATCACCTTTCTCAATAAATCAAATTATTATAAATATTGTTTGTTTCAACAGAAATAGTTCAGTCACACTCTTTAAAAGCGCGATAAACATATTATATAGTTTGTCTGGTATGTTACGAGGGTGGTTCAAATATGATCGAGACAAATGCTCTAACACGTTTATTTATTATTGAAAAATTTAGAAAAAATCACATTTTTCTATGTAATTCCCCTTAATATTTATACATTTTGTCAACCTTTTCGGAAGTTTTTTGATGCCGGTATCGAAAAATTCCTTGGACAGCCATGTGCGCACGAACCCCTCTACCTCGTCGTCGGTGTTGAACTTTTGACCTTCGAGGGCTTCTTTCAGTGGTCCAAACATGTGGTAGTCGCAGGGCAATAAATCCGGACTGTAGGGGGGGTGTTCCAGTACCTTCCACCCCAATTTCGATATTGTATCGAGCGTGAGACGCGCGGTATTAGGCGCGCGTTATCCTGAGGAGAATCGCACTTCGTGCTGGAATGCTCCTCCGTTTCGAGCGATAAGCGGGTTTCACGTGTGTTTCAGAAGGTTAGAGTTGTATGCAGCATTGATGGTACGTTGAGTGCGCAGGAAATCGACGTACAGCACGCCCTGCCGGTCCCAGAACACAGAACACATTACCTTACCCGCGGACCAGGTTGTCTTCGCTTTGACTGGCGCCCCTTCCTCCTTCTTTCTCTACTCTTTACTTGACACCTTGGTTTCGGGAGTGTAATAATGTACCCATGTTTCGTCTGTAGTGAAGATTTTCGTTAAAAAATCGTCCCCCTCCGCTTCTTATCGCGTCAGTAAGCGGCGAGTTATTTTGCGATATTGAAGGTGTTCGTAGATGATAGACTCTACACTACCAACACTGATGCCGACTTCAGCCGAAATGTCTCGAACATTCATCCTACGGTCCTCCAAAATGAGTTGTTCTAAGCGGCGAATGTTGTCTGGTGTGACGCTGGTTCGTGGTCGGACGATCATGCAGCTCATTCTCGACGGTTTTGCGGCCATCCTTGAATGCTTTAGCCTATTTAAACAAGGCAGCCCTACTCAGGCACTCACTACCGAACTGCTTTTGCAAACGCACAAAAATATCCGTGTTTTTAACGTCTTCTCCCACTAAAAAACGAATGATAATACGTTGCGCAACGGCAGTCGGCACTGGACGTTCACTCATGGTCGTAGCACACGCGTGAAACACGTGCTCCTACGAAAACAATGCCACACTGTTCGTAAGAGACCTAGCTATCACATACTCAAGCCACGACCTTCGAAACATACATGCGCGCCATCTACAGCGTTTGTCTCGATCATATTTGAACCAACCTCGTATTAGTGAACTATATGGATAAGGTGTAAATACCAAGAATCACATTTGACAATTTTGAACAACATCGATACGGTCCTACAAGGGCTCTCTGGTGTATGCTTAAATAATTTTTTGCAAATAACATGCCTACTGCCAACTCTAAATTAATTGTGATACCTCTTTTGATTTTTGGGACCATTTAAGAAGTAAACTTCACATAAATACGTCCTAAACGTTTTAACTTCTGAGTTACAAGGCTGTAAAGTTTTAAAAAATAAATCATTTATTATCAATATCTGTAATACGATTTTAGATATTTCAATAATGTTTGGCATACATGTACCTACTATATTAAGAGGTATTTTTTTATGCACCCCAATTATTTTTTTAATTTCCACCAGTAGCGTTCGTATGGATTATGACCTACATATTTTCGCAGACATTGATGTTACGCCATTGATTTCTCATAAAATAATAATTATTTTTAAAATCCGTAATGATTTCTAAGCATATTTGACTTCTTTAATTTGATCAATCCGATGCACTGTTTTTTTCTAAAACAATAAAATTTATTTCTCTGCATATGGAGATATTGTCATACATACTAAAATGATATTATTTTTTAAGCCGTGCATTGGATTGAAAAAATTCAAGGGATTAAATTTGTTTAGAAATGATTGGGGATTTTAAAAATAATTTTTATTTTAAGAGAAATCAGTGGCATACCTTCAATATCTTCCAAAATAGGCGGTCAAAATAAAAAAAAATGTGGTACATCAAAAAATGTTTCTTGGTACATAAGACATGTATGCCAAATCTCATTGTTTATATATACTATTTGATCTCTTTATTTTAGCAGACATTGATGGTACGCTAAAATTATTTTTGAAATCCCCAATCATTTCTGTTACATATTATTATAAGAGATGGCGCAAGCTAAATGTAAGAAATCCGAGATCATATGAAATTGAAGACGAGAGCGGCAACGTTTTTCGTCGAAACAGACAGCATATTATTGAAACGAAACAACCGGATTTAAATGATAATAGTTCGAATATTGAAATTGAAAATAACGATGTTGAACGCGTAGCCGTAGATGATGGCGAAGAAATCTTTTTGCATAATCTTAAAGATTATAAAACAAGAAGTGGAAGATTAGTCAGTACTCTGACAGATTTAAATGTAATTAATTAAGGTTCTATTAAGTTTTTGTTTAATTTTATAAGAAGGGATATGTTACATATTATTATAAGAAATGTAAATGCAAGCTAAATGTAAGAAATCCCAACCTGATAGTTTAGTTAATAAAGCATATTCATAGCGAGCGTATGTTTGATAAAGACGAAGCTTAAACAATTTCTTTAATTTTTTCAATCCAATGCACGGTTTTCACCTAAAAAATAAAATCATTTTTGCTTGGTGATATTGTTATACTAACGATATTGTTACGATTATCTAAAAAGGTTTTATTTTTTAAGCGAAAACCGTGCAACGGATGTCAAAAGTTACGATGTTTAAGAATACGTTCGTATGAAGTTTTCTTCTTAAAATGCTCACTTAAGTATTGACATTCAATTAGAAAACAACCTGTATAGTGGGTTTACATCGAGGTGTAGTAAAACCACCAAAAACACAAACATGCCCATTCTCACCCACCATAAATACTTACCTAAAAAAATGTGTCGTTTGAGTATTTCGTAGGATCCAGTAGGAACTCAATGACCAGGTTCGGAAACAAAAGTGATAATTCTTTAGAACAAAATGATATTTTTATTGACCATAGATTATTTTGGAGTACTACTAATCATCTTTCACATTTAAGGGATTAATAATTTATTTCATTACGTTTTTGCAAAATATGAATATCAGTTATGGAACGCTCTGTAGAATCAGAAGTATGTTTATGTTAATGATATCGTCGCTATGTTTAATTTACCAGAAACACTTGCAGGTACATATTTTTTATTTGATCCCTTCCCTTTCTATAGTACCTACTGTTACCACCACTACCGTTTTTAAGATTCTCTGGGCTCTGGGCCATTCGTACGTGCCTCTTCCCCCATAAAAAAATATTCAACAAAAACAGATTATGTAGATTTTTGTCATATAGATTATTAGACAGGTTATCTTCGAGCCTTTTGTAACGCAAAATATTCGATCACATCGTTAAAACCAGTTTTTGCAAAACATCATTTTCAAAGCTCATCAAGATAAACATTTTAATCGCTCTTGACTCACACTGTTCCGCAGTTCATTTTTGATCAGTTTGAGCTTTGAAAATGACCTTTCGCCACTAGGATTGGTAATCATCACAGACTAGAAAATCCTGAGGTACTACGTTATTTCTACGTTGGGAAACGTCTCAACAAGATTGCTACTTTATAGAAGCTTAAGAATATATCAAGGATAGGTAGGTGAAAGTGGTCATCAAGCATTTTTTCTGTAACAAATAATGGTTAAAATACCCACATTATACCAGCAGTTTTCTCCATTTACATCGCTTACATAAAACTCGGTAAAATTCTGACTATGAATTTCCAGCTATTCTTTCGTAAAACACTCAGTCTGGAAAAGCACCCGAACAAATTGAGTAGTTGATCGTAAGCCTTCAAAAGTTGTTGCAGTTGAGTGATCAATGTGTCGATGATTGAAAGATAGACCACAATTTTGAATTTCTCGCGGTCCTGGAACTGAGTATCTTCTGTATCTCCATCAAAGAAAGTCAAACTAGAGCTATTTTGTCATAAACGGGTTGTATTAGTTTAGTATTCAAAGTCCGGGTAACTTTATTTTGAAATAGCTTTGTAGATCTCAAATTTGTCGCGTTGATCCTCCACAAACGCAGTCAGGGAGTCCACCAACTTGAGCGCTACATTAAGAAAAAAACTGTTACTCTGGAGACTTTTTGACGTCTTGTTGCACCTGACAAAACATTGCTCCACATCTCAGTCAGCAAAACAGTGTCAACATTTGCATTTTCTTCAAAATGCCCCAAGCTTCGTTTTGCGTTTCCGACAGTTCTTGTTGGTTATTCATAGTCTTCAGAGCCTCGTTGATGGTTGAATAACTTTTCTGTGACGCTGATACAGCACACTATCTGGTACCTGAAAGACTTTTCACTACTATGCCTCGTCCGAGAGAGTTTTTCAATATGTTCAAACGATGAGTCGAACTTCAGAAGAAAGTTTAAAGTTTTTTGCAGAAAATGGAAGTAACAAAAAGAGCACATGTGTTCCTTAAGCTTTGCTTGCAACCGATTGTACTGCTCTACCATGTTGGGTACGTTGTCGTATGTTTCTTTTAAGAAAAAATTTAACGGTATCGGACAAGTACGCTGCTCCATGCCGTTCCATTGGTATGAAGTCCAGCAAACGTTTTACTGGAAAAATCCCTACATGTAACGCACGACGAAAGTAAGCTGATCGACGTGAGAGATGTCGGGGGTAGAATGGACGCTTATTGAGTAGTACTTTGCTTCCTTCAGTTCCAGTGGCGGCTCGTGGTCAATCAAACTGGGAGGTCAAAAATTAATTTAAAAAATAAGCATACTTAAAAAAATATAAATAACTTAAATGCACCGCAAAATTTTATACAATCTACAATTTTGTTCAAAATATAGCGATTTTTCGAAACATTCTCATTAAAATCTCTAAGGGATTTTCTGTAAGCATTGTCTAGCTGTGTACGAATATCAACATTTCCTACGGTTGCAAAATTTACCGAGCATTTCATGTGTTCTGCAGACAAAACATGTTTTTTTATTTCCTCTTTTAAATGTTTTAAATCTCTGACACCGGATTTGGACTATAGCGAGTCTGCCGAGTCTTTAGAAAATAATAAACAAACAAAACAGTAAAATAAATTTGATACTTCACAACCACATATCCAGTTAGCTAAATCGTACATTACCTTGCGAAAGTTTCGATGAACATCTTTATTTTTGTCTTTGCTAGTCTGTCGTAAACTTAGTTCCGGCAAAGGACGACCATTTGCCTTGAACTCAACTAATTTTGTAAAATTAAGTTTGTTAGCACTTTTTAATTGTTTAATTTTCTGCACTACCGACATTTTCTATTATAGCGCATGCACACGCGAATCAAAAATAGTATTTTTACAAAACAACACAACAACGGTAAAACATATCAATATAAATTCTTAAATTGATTTAAAACACGTGAAAATCGAATCAAAAATCGAGAGTAGTTGTACACCCTATACGAAGTCAACGTAAACTGCGGGATCCGGCTCATGACCCAAAGTTGATTATTGTTTCGGACGTTCGCGTTTATTCGGGCGCTGCACGTTTTCGAGTTTTTCCGGGTAGATCTAATTCAATGAGGACAATTCGCACCGCCAGCCCAAGGTTGAAGAGGATGAATTACGAACGACTGCCGATAAACTTTAAGTTATTGTACTTGCGACTTAATTACCTATTTTAATAAAACACGTAATAATTAATATTTTTTATATATTGTCAACATTTTTGGGAGGTCATTGACCAATTGACCATATGGACAAGCCGCCACTGTTCAGTTCCAATATATTTTGCTCAATATAGAGAAATTTTAAGTCACTTAATTTAGTAACGTAAAACGTTATTCCTTATACTGCGATTGTGCAGTACCATAAAATTAACGGAAAAAGTTAATAACCGATAACGTATTCTCTTACTACGGTGACGTTGACCTACGCTAATAAGCGATGACGTTTGTCACCATAATAAGGGAATATGGTAGTGTGATATTGGTACGATTAATGTTTCCCTTTACCTTTATTTGCACAATTACGCACATGATCGGCAAGAAATTGATCCAACTTGCTAAGCAGCTCTAGCACGCCCAAATAATTTCCGTTATGTATCGATCCGATTATCGATTGTTTCCCCGGAACGCTAAACCTCGTAGTGCCAAGAATTTTGTGACTTTAGTTTTTCTCAACACTCGTTTTCAGTAAATCATTTTGCGCATTTAGTTGAGAGAGATGCAGTCACTTGAAAGATCAATGCTCTTCTTGCTTGACAATTAAGTCAAGATTGTCCCAAACTGTTCTCGTGTTCCCAAATGGAAGTCCAGGAATGTTTCCAATAGTAAAATCCTTTTGAAGAACTGAAGGCAGTACACACTGGTGAGAAAAAACGACACTGAAAGCAAATCAAAACTTTCTGTGTTGGAGAGTATAAAAGGAAAACCTCGCCGTTTCTGAATTAGTTACTGGGTTTTAAAAGAGTCGTCTTTATTTTCAGTCGTTGTTATCTTCATCAGGAACTAAAAATTTTTTATAAAACAACTATTTAATCTCAGTTGTTTTATAACATTTTTAGTTTCCGATGAAGATAACAATTGATGACTTTAATATTAAAAGTAAGTAAGTAAGTAAAAACAAATCTTTTCACCTTGAGCGTTTTAATTCCCACCTACTACTTCTAAGACCAATTACTCGCGTTCTGTTCATTTCTAGAAACAGAAATCAGATGTTATTACATGTGTAAATACTTCAAATGAATGTAAACCAACACGATCAGGATTTTAGGATATCTTACTCGTAGGCAATAAATTTTATTAAAATTAAATCTATGACAAAAATCTCAGGGTTTCGGCCCGAGCCTAGGTGGCCGTACCTAAAAACGCCACTGTTTACTAACCGTACTTCAAAAACCAACGGTAAGTAATTATTGACTACACACATAGTAAAAGTTAAATGGTGTTTATACAAAAAATAATAAAAAATATATTATGGTAAAAATTTCCTCTTATAGCTTTTTTCTGGAGTGTTTAGTTTGTGGACATTCTCGCTTAATCTTCTAACAGAAGTCAGCCATCATACTGACATACTATCTACCTTGATACCGCGCCTCCATAACCTTCAGATCTTGGTAGAATCGCTCTAACAGCACCAAAATCTTCTGGGAAGTTAGGAAGATGACTATGTAAGAAATGCAGTTTGATGCTTATTTTGCAACCAAGCTTTTTAAAACTCTCCAAAAGTTGATGTACAATTGCGACGTAATTCGGGGCCCGTGTATTTCCAAGAAATCTTTAACAATATTTTTGAAAGTCAACCGACCATTCCATTCAAGTCCGGTCATTGTTTCAGTGAAATGTTCATATTTAATGAGTTACGGAATCTATGGACCATCAAACACATCAGCTTTTATTTTTTCACATGACAGCCTAGGGAATTTCGAAATGATATACTTAAAGCAATCTCCTTCAATTAACAAAGCCTTAAAAATTGCTTCATGAGACCTATAGTTTTATATGTAAAGGTGGAAATATATTGGTTTCTATCAATAAGTGGCCGAATGTTTGGACCACCAAGTCTTAGGTCTAGATCTTGTAGGCTAATTCAATTGTATAAGTCAGAGATTCTAGAGACGTTATGTTGAATTGTATATTAAAGAAAAACAACGTACTACGACAAAAGTACAAGACTAATTACAGGTGGCAGCGCTACGACCATTTACGGATGATTGTTAACAAGTTTATCATATGATTCGGCATGTGTGACCATTTATCCATTCATAGATCTTTTCGGTTTAGTATCGCATTGACCGGTAGCGGAGTAGAATAGAACGACACAATATGACAAACTTGCCTCAGATCAGGTACGGTTATGTAGATAAGTAATCCAAAAACAAAAACTAGACAATACACCCCTAAATAGAGACAGAAATTATTGAACTGATTGCGCACTTTGATACACGACTCACCGAATTTTATAAGCCTTTTTTAAATGTAATAAATTACAGAAATTGTTCCTTTTATTTATATTTTAGTATATAGTACTAATAATTTAATTTCGCACAAAATTCGAGGTGTTTAACATTCGAAGTTTCAACGACACAAGCATGGACAAACCCAAAAATATGCGGCGTAAAGTCTGAGTCGCGTTGATAACAATCCCCTTCAAATTCGAATATAAATTTGATCACATCAGTTACAGTCTAACAAATTGCACCCAGTGTTTCTCACGAGCTCTGCTGTCCCACCATGTACAAAAAATAGAGATACTTTGGAATATCTGCGTTGCTGGCCAAGTAGAAATCAGACACAGATGATCCATAACTATATCCATCAACTATAGAGAAAGAACTTGACGTGATTCGAAAAAACCAAATTTAGTTTTGGAATTACCATGTCAATTTACCTATAAAACATCTTGAATATTGAACTCAACAGAAATCATTTTTCAAATTGTTATTAGTCTTTGCTTAGAATATATTGAAAAATATATAGTTTTAGCTTTACGCACATGTAACAGCATTTAAAAATGAATAAATGTAACGTAACTAGTAGGTAGGAAATCCATTTATCTAACATTTTTGGGGTCTCAAGTTACACGAGTTGAGAGTCACTGGTATGAATTCTGTCTTAAGAGGTTAGGTTTTTGAATTCAGTTTCTTAACAAATATTTTTTAAATTTAAAATATAAAATGACATTTTATTTGAAACCTCCTAGAGGTGTAATTGAGTACCATGTTTTACAAAAATGTGCAGAAGAACGCATGAAGTTTTTTATTAATACCTCTGATGTAGTAATCAACCGATTGAATATTGAATATTTAATAGAAGACAGTGCATTTGATCGTGCAGGGCACTATATGTTGCGTTTAGCAGCAATACAAGACTTCAAGTTTCTACATTTGTTTATACATTACGAAGTAAAACTATTGAAGATGAGACTAGACAACCACAATAGCTTTGCTTCACACAAGTTTTTAAAGAAACTTTGCGACACTGCAATGAATGTGTGATTGAATATCAAACTAATGAAAAAGTTGTTAAGTTTCTGAGGACCTTACGCAATGTGGTAACGAAGATGTGTAGTAGAAGTTACCGCCAACATGTCATTCAAGAAAGACATTTGAGAGATGACAACTGCAGATTATTTACTATTAATGGTAAGCTGTTTTCATTCTGTTTATTGTGGATCTTAATACTTAACTAGTTTTAATTCTTACATTCTTAAGATTGTTGGTGTTTTAACAGATACAGCTGGATACTTATTCCTTAAAATTCAACAAGTGTTGAGGTGTATTTTTTATTACAATTTGTCATCTATTCTTGTTGTTTATCAACATTTCTTTGATTGAGATTGATTCACTTTGTCTTGGCAAAATCTTACTTGGTGATTAGGTCAAATTGGGTCAAATTTGATTTATTTGTAATACTGGGGGCGAGACTGGGGGTGTATGTGTTTGTTGTATCTCTACTTTGCTCACACATTAAAGTTATTTATTATTCACATAGTTATTCACCCTTGTGAGTTAGCAACAGTTCTGATATTCAAAACAGTAACAAAAAATAGGGTGCTGATTATAGGTACACCCAATTTTATGATTAAATGGTTCTGAGCAGGTCATGATGTCTCTTGACTAGTACAGATTATATAGAGAGTAAAAATAAATTTGAAAATTTATATTTAGGTATACTTGATCACGTCCTATTATCTAAAATAGATTCAGACGTCTGGTTATACCGGAAGTCGCTATTCACTTTGTTATTTTAAATGATTCTGAATCTTTTTTATCCAGCCTGTAGCATGTCTATCCGAGTGTTATTATTATTATTATTATTACAAAGAGGTAAACCTATAACGCCTATTAACAATAATAAACTAAAAGCCTATATGATGAACAAAATTCGTAATCAAACAATTTTCTTTAAATAAAAATTAAATAAAATTGAATTGCTGAAACAAAACAATAATTTTAATTAGTATAATTAATACAAAAGTTTGTCAACTTTATAGGCGTTTAAAGAAGGTGAGTCAACAACCTCGGGTGAGAGACTGTTCCAAACATCAAACAGTCTGTTGGTTAGGAAATGCTCTCTAGTGCGAGATGTAAGCGTTTCTTTTTTGAGTTTTAGAGAGTGTCCACGGAGCCTTGTATCATTGCTCAAGGAGAATAATGATTTTAAATTTCCAAAATTGAATTTGAGTATGCGAAACGTTAGTATTAAATCACCTCCTGGGCGACGATTTTTGAATGTAATAAGGTTTATTTCCTTTAACCGTTCTGTGTATGAAGGTCTACTTCGGCTGTATGAAAGTCGTGTCACCCGACGTTGAAAATTTTCCAATAGTTCTTGGTCTCGATTTAGAGTAGGATTCCATACTGGACCGGCGGCGTATTCTAAGATAGGACGCACGTAACGTGATTATATTTTACGGTAGCTCATAGGTGAGATAGTAGAAAAGGATTGCCTGAAGAGATATGATCGTTCCACGTTAGAGTTTAGTTAACAGTGACACCCAAATCGTTATGAGACGAAACCGTCTAACACATGTCCATTTAAGTAATAAAGTTCATTCGCGTTATTTTAAAAGTTTTGTTAGTGTTTCCAATCAAGCGTGGAACCGGCAAGTCCTCTAGAATATGATTTTTTCTATAAACGCTTGGGGGCGATAATTTCTTTTTTCTTCAAGCGACATTAAAACGGCATATTATTGAACTACTGGCAGGCGCTAAAAAGGCTTTTTACTGCCTAAACATTAAATGCAACAGGTCTTTTGTTTTCACAACTATTTAGAGGTTGGTACCTCGGTTATGTCATATTATGAATGTAACAGTAAAATACCAACTTCATTCGAGCAGAATTAAACGTCACTATAACACTCGAGAATCTCGAAAATTTGAAAATAACACATGATAACTAGCAATAAAAGCTTGAAAAAAAATAGATTTCACTTGGAGTTAAAAATATAATTGTTTCGCTTAATTTGTTGTCTTGGCTAACGCCTCGCCAGCAAACTTTTAAGCTCAAAACTTATATTGTTTAACTCCTAGTAAAGTAATCTACTATTATAATGCACTAAGAAGCACTAACAATTGACTATAAAATTTGTCTCAGTGCTTCTGATGAATTGTGAAGTTGGCACGCCCTTTGGAATTTGATTTGTCCTGCAAACACTTGGGGGATACAATTTCTTTTATTGAGCTTTAAGAAGAATTTTCTTTAGAGCTTTCATAGGCGTACCAACTTTACGCATCCTAACCCAGTACTTTGCGGTGCACGTTTTCTTCTTTCTTATCGCGGTTTTTTCCCTACAAAGTATTGATTTGTTTGGTTTTTTTGTTCAAAATTATTAAGTTACGACGTTGTCTGGCGTTTATTTTATTTTACGAGAAAAATGTTTTATGTCGCCACACAATTTCGATACTCTTTTAGACGTTTGTTAGTATCAGAACGATGTGGAGTTCTGAGCGCAACGCTGGCGGTAAGATTTACTTAATACAAATTTTACCTAATATACAGTGACCGGCAAAGAGTTTGCATCAAATGGGAAAAATGTTTGTAATTGAGATATCTGAAAATTTCTTTTGGCAAATGAATTAAGCGACAACAAAACAGCACTTTGACAAATGTCATGTGACCACTGTCATGGCGGCAAATTAAAAAAATATCCTTTAAATATGAGGTTAGATGACAAGATATTGAAAAATGTCTAAGAGAAAAGTTATTCAGAATTAGATTATACGTGTATGTGCAAATTTTCAAAAGAAAATAACGACTTTTCAAAAGTATCAGTTTTCCGGTTTTTTTTCCGGAAATATTAAGAAAACAAAATTTTTGGCGTTTGATTTGCATAAAACACAATAAAACCAACAATCCAGTAATTTTGATTTATTAGTCTACCAATGGACGGTAAAGAACAAAAAACATTGTTTTTTTAGGACGGACTTTGTTGCAAACTCTTTGCCGGTCACTGTATGTACTAGAAATATTTAGAATGATTTAGGCATCAGTTAATTGAGTGTGTATAGAATATTTAAGAAAACTCAATAAAACGTAGGGTGTTCCATAAGAAAATATATAACTTTCATGCGCTACACTTTTTTGGAACATACTGTATATTTCAAAATATTTTTAAAATGTAACATTTATCAACCTGTAAGCAACTAAAACGACAAAACTTTTACTGTTCGGTAGTGATTTATATATTTAATTATTCACATAAATCAGACACGGTCTGCTTATTCTAATGTATGATGTTATTCCTATGTTATTCCTTCAGCAATTTGAAGAAATCTCAGTGCTCGAAAACCAAGTGTATCAATCGAATACTAATTTTGAGTCAAAATAATCCACCTACCTGAACTAAAATAAAACTTTTGGTCATTAGTTGTGAAAAGGAATTACATTTTGAAAATGGCGACGATGGTAACACCGGTCACCGGTTATACTATATTTAAAAAAATGAAATACTATTTTTGTGCAATTTTTCCAGAATTTTGTATGTAACACATAAAGAAAAATGTTTTTTTTATAACTCAAATGATTTCAAATTCAAAAAATCCACGGGTTTCATCACTGATTACATAAATAGACATTTTAAAATTTACAAACTATTTTTTGTTATTACATGCAGTCACACGTTGTTTTATAATTTTTGATTATTTTAATTTAAATTCCACTTGCAATTCTTATGAAGTTGTTATTATTAATAACAGATAATACTGTGGAGCATGAAATCGATTGTCAAATTGGGATGGCAGAAAATGAATATAATTCTAAATATACACATATATAGCAGGATGAAGAATCGTGGATATTATTTATTGTTTGAGAATTTCACAGAACATAAGAACAATTCATTTTTCGATAGCCATAGAAAACCTGAATTGGATTAATTTCTCAAATGTTTTTTAAATGCAAAGTGTGTTTAAAATAATTTTTTTCGCATGATCTCAAACAAAAAAACTATGTTAATTCTGCTAAACGTTTTGGCTACCCTTTCAACTGATGGTTGAAAATATTCTCAAATGACTAAACAACATGTTATCTATACCAAACATCCCTAAAATGTCTTTTTAGATAATATATTTATTATACCCATTTGATTCAGAATTATGTAAATAAAAGTATTGATGAAGCAATAAAAAATCTAGATGATCTGGCAATTTAGATTTTCGCAAGAGGCACAAATTCAAAAATACCGTATTTTTGCAAAACTGATGTTTAGTACAAGCAGTTTATTTACATGAGGAATTTCATTTCTAAATAAATTGTAATTTAATAGTACTACCAATTAATAGGATAATAATTATACGCCTTGATAGCACGTGGAACATATTATGACACCCACACCTCACGATAACAAATCAGCGTTACGTCATGTTCAACTTCAAGACGTTCTCTATCGACAGCCATAGTCAACAGCTGCAATATTTTTTTTTTATAATTGCCTGTACATGCACAATATTAGAACAGCTTTAGTGCCATATATCTCGAAGAAGTTTATGGCTTGTAAAGATAAGTAAAAGTATTTAAAAACAAATTTTACTATAAGAAACGTCATCTGTCGGGGGGTAGTCTTATCATTCATATTTAAAATAAAAATGTATCCCCTCTACTTTGATCGCCCTCTTAATGTAGTAGGGTTAGAATCTATTGCTAACTTCTCATTGGTAATTATAAGCGACATTGTTAACCATAGCATTTAAATTGTTGCAGTTCCTTACATATACTGCACTTCTTTGGTTGCTGAACGTCGAGTTTGCTTGAGAAATGGATACGCAAGAATTGCTTGCGGTGAATGGGTCGATTTAATTTTATCTTTATTTTACACGTTTTTAACAATTTCCTTAACTGAAATGAAATACAATAGCAGCACCCACGCTGCTCTTAACGATCATAGAATTAAATCTATTTTGAAAACTATTTTTGGACAAACAAGTCCAATCGACCAATCAAAACTAGAAGAGTTTAGCAGGGACTTAAAATATTTTCCGTTATGCATGCAAAATTACCAGAACATATTGCAAAGAAATCACAGATTACCGCACGAGGAAAGGTTCGTTGAAGTCTGTTTTCCAATTTCAGCACCTACTTGTTATTTCAGGTACAACTACAGTTTGTTTTTGAAAGACATAGGGATGTCGTTCGAAGATTCTTTGGCGTTTTGGAAAAATGAGTATTCGAAAGATGGTTCTGGTTGTGGCACGTGTTGTCATAGTTGGCAAAAAGACGAGAAAAGATACGTGTACGGTATTCGACATATGTATGGGCTTGAAGGGTCGAGAAAGAATTATAGGAGCAGGAGCTGTCATTATTTTCAAGTAAGTTCCTTGCTTCATCACAGTGGTTCAGAGGTATCACCTTTCACCCTTTCATCCTTCTTAAAATTTAGTGGTTGTTTTGCTTAGATTGCAGTAAGAATGAGCTGCTAATGTAATCGACTACTTATTTTTGCTAAATTGAGTGAATTTTTTTTGTGATGTTTGCTTTGCTGTATATTTTCGCTTGATAGATTGAATATTATACTATAAATTATTTGTATAAATAGTCATATTATAGTGCAAGTTGAACAACAGATCACTTATACAATTAATTTATTATACTATTTTTTCCAATTGCATTATTAATTTAATAAATGTGGCAAATGTTGTCGGTTTATACAGCCTGTTCGTGTAGTACGCGGATCTTTGATATTACTTTTAAAAAGTAGATTTATTCAAAATAAGTTTTGACCATCCTTTTAGGTTCCTCAGTGGCTGCGATTTAAAAATTCTTTTTATTATACAGGGTGTCCCACTTTCATGGATCACCTGTTAACTTTGACATTTTAAATGGAAACATATATTTTATTTTTTATTCCGAATCTACGTGAAAAACTATATTATATGAATCTTACTTAAAAAGTGATACTTTTTTAGATATCGATTTTTCGTGAGTCAATATCGGCTTTCAGATATTTTAGGTTTTTTAGGTTTTTATTCCAAATATTAAACTCAAATTTTATTCACATTTAGGGCGGTAACGACCTTAACTGTCCATGGTTTAAAAGTTGACGTTGATTATATGGGATATGAGAAAAAAATGTCAAACTCTGAAATTTTAAATTATGAATCACTTCATAAAATCAAATGGAGCACTATGTATATTTTTCCCCAGATTGATGTAGAATTAAATTCTCTGTGACTTTGCTATTGATGTCTATAGAGAGATTATTTTAAATAACCGAAATGAATATCTGAATAAACTGGAATGTCAAATACGATAAGAATTCCTAATAAACGTGTCAGCATTCAAAATCTGTTTTGCCAGATCTTGATATGGTGTTGTATGCGATACGGATGGAATTTGTTTTTTCGTAACACTTTATTTACAGGAATCTTCAAAGTTCCAACTTTATCTGCTATTTGTCGTAATCCAATGATAAGATTCTCAACTGCTAATATTGATAACGATGTCAAATTGCTTATGTTCTTTAGTACAACATGTTTCCTGGTATTTTCGTGTAGTTTTTTTGAATCTCAGCTCGCGGATTGCGTTGTAGTTCCGGATTATCGGCTTTATAATTATGAACTGATAATAAACTTCCATTCCATTTTCCGGTGGAATAGACTATATTAATTCTATTACAAACAAGACAAAGATGAAATAAAATTCTTATTGATTGGACTATTAACAATAAACTTTTGACGTTTGAATTTCATCGCCTACTTAATTTTTCGATGATAATTTTCGATAAAAACCAGTTTCACGGTTAACAGAGGATTTTTGGTAGGCAAACATCTATAGCAAGATTGTAGAGAATTTAATTCTACATCGATTTAGAAAAAAATATACAGGGTGTTACATTTGATTTTATTAAGTAAGGTATTTATCATTTTCGATTACAAAGTGTGATATTTTTTTGTCACACATTGTATAACCGACTTTCAATTCATGCACAGTTAAGTTCGTTACCGTCCTAAATGTGAATAAAATTTGAATTTGATATTTCAAATAATAACTAAAAAACGTGAAATATCTGAAGGCCGTTACTGACCCAATCAAATGTTTAAAAATTGATATCTTAAAAATTTCCGTTTTTTGAGTAAGTGTACATAAAGTCACCACATTTTTTCACATAGATTCAGAATAAAAAATAAAACAAATATATGTTTCTATTTGAAATGTCGAAGTTGCCAGGTGGTCCATGAAAGTGGGACACCCTGTAATATTGAAAATAACTTTAAATTGTAGCCACTGAGGAATCTAAAAGAATGGTCAAAACTGATTTTGAAAAATCTACTTTTAAAGACAATATCAAGGCCGCGTACTACACGAACGCGTTGCATAGAGTGCACTACTAAAATATTATTCAACTCATATGGGTTGAGTATTATAATTATTATACCAAGGAGTTGATTCATTACTTGCTGGGCCTAACTTCTAATTGTATATAACGCTCGACAAATTTCATTTAGGTTTCAGGTAGCAACTGAAATGAAATTTGACGAGCTCTCTACTTTGTGTTAGTTATTATATTAGAATTTTGGTTTGATCGGGCAAAAATATCAGGAAACTTTTAATTATTCTAATTGTTTTATTAGGTTGACAATGGATTTGTGCCTTTATGGTAACAAATGCATTTTATTTTGTCTGCGTACATTTTCCGTTGGTAGCAAATATTTTTTATACACAAATTAGTGGTGGATAAACTCAAAACTATTCAAACACATCTTTGTACATCAATTTCGTTGTTCAATACTTTGCTGTTTCAGAATAATTGTGTAAGTGCCACACAACAAGGAGGTTGTCCGTTTAGGTATTTTGATAATAACCACTTCACCGAATTACTTTCCAAAATTTCTTTCATGGACGCTGATAACGTGAATACTGTTTTATTAGCAAGAAAAGATGGTCCTTCGAGTGCGTGCCGATTATTTATGGAAATTAGCGTTAAGTATATGGACATAAATAGACGAAATTGTGATGAATTTGATAAATCTGTTTTACGGTTTAATGATCCTGTGGAATATTTTCACGTAATAAAAAATCTGAAGTAACACATACAGTTGGATTCAATTGGCTGTCAATGGAACATTGGTACAACACCAGATTTCTAAGATGAAAGAAGTTGATGGGAAAGGCGCTGTAATCAGAAAGGAATTGAATTGTGGTTATTGTACACTAATTTTACTTTGTCATTGCACTTTTTCATCAGTTACGTTTATACTTAGTCACATCTATTATACTTCTTTAATTGTAATAACGATTTCTTGTTTAATAGGAAATACCTACGAAATTTTAATGCTTGAAATTTTCAGAATCTAACATTTAAGTTTTAATATTTATAATGATTTTAAACCATTTTATAGGTACACGTATTAGTGAATGTAAGTTTTACAATTTTTGGGGTTTTTGTTCATGTATATAATAAGTATTTGTGTATGACTCTAACCAACAGAAAACCAAAAACTGCACAAAAACTTGACTCGGACACGTGTTTCAACAGCTAAGCTGTTATCATCAGCGATAGCGATTAGCTGTTGAAACACGTGTCCGAGTCAAGTTTTTGGTGCAGTTTTTGGTTTTCTGTTGGTTAAATAGACGCTGCAGTTGGTGTTCCTTTCCTTTGGTGTATGACTCTAGTTCAATAGAAATATGTGATAAACTTGGAATCTATACTGTACATACTGTAACAAAGCGTATGTAGGGCTAACCGAACGAGTAAAATGTAATAGTGGCGTGTGGTTCATGCAAGCGGAGATATCGCCAATTTTCTATATTGTGGAATTAACATTATTTAATTTTTAAATATGGTTGTTAAGTGTACCTATTCTTTTATTAATGTTTAACGGTTTCGACACAAGGTGTCATCATCAGGCACATAACAATTTAACACTAGCAATTAATTTATTAACTAATTATTTAATTTAATTTTAATTTAGATACCATATTCTTTATAAAATCTTATGTAAATGATGAACATGCACTAAAATGTATTACTTAACATATAAAACACATCTGGAAACTCGTTCTAGAGCACAGCCGCACTGCATCTTAGAACTTGGTCTTGAAGTTATGGACCTAGCCGTTTGATGTTTAAATAATCTAGAATATATACTCAAGAAGGCGATCGTTCGGTAAATTTTACTAGACTACTCTCGCAGTCGAATTAGTCTTTTAACACTGAAAAATCATATCTAGAATAGTCTTATTCTAAACTCAAAATTAACAGAAATGATTAAACCTCTATTCTTATAAACCAATTAACTTTTTAATAGTAACTTTTTTTACAGCCATTAGTAAAACAGTAATAGTCGTAGATCATAAATCATAATTTCCGAGTGGTATAAGATACAAATATTTTTTTCTTCAAACGTCGGTAAACCTGCTATTTTTTGACGCTAAAGTTTTTTGTACACATTCGGTTGCTATTAGCAGCGGCACTGAAAGTACTTTTACTACCGCTCTGAGGGGTTTTAAAGTAAGTTGCTACGCAACAAATAATTTTTAAATTAAATGATAAGTGCGGGTTGACATTAAACAATATACATTATAATAAATTCACAGCAACTATTTTTTTTGCTGCATTTAAAAGACGTTTGAAGAAAAAATAGTATGTTTTCGGGGTAAAAGCAACTTTTTATGATTTATACGACTTCGTTCGTCTGGTAAATTTACAAACACGTCATAAAAAGTATTGCTTTTTCTCCTAATAAAACAATATACCTACTATTTATTAGTTTTCTAAAACTTTACCACACGCCACTGTGTAATCGGGCAAGTCTAGTGTTACCATGCATATGTTGTAATTAAATTAATTAAGGAAGTACATAAAATTGAATTGATTTTTATGAGAGGTTGATATTTTTCAAAGAGAAAATAATTAAAATTTTCAGAATTATTCAAACCTACATAAAATTAATACCTGCAACATCTGACACTTATTGCATTACATTTATTTCTGACAGTCAACTATTTTTTAAATGCTAAACAATTTGTATCTGAGATTTATACATCAACTATCTATAGAAATGTAAACAGTCGATGGTATATAAAGGGTGGACCATCTATCAGTTGCATTTGCAACCACTATTTATTTGAAGTACATACATGAATGTTAAATGTCATCACAAATTGGCAGATTGTTAATTAAAAGTCTGAATTTTACAAAATGGTAATCCATACGCTTGAAGAAAACTGGGAAATATTGAGAACTTATGTACTTCTAAAGTGGTGAGTCTTCAACCCAAACTGTGAGAAATTAAAAAAAAAATAGGCAAAGATCGAATATCATCAAGAACGAGGCCAGGATGACATTTGGTTTCAACAGGACGGGGCCACTTGCCATACAGCCAACGTAACAATCCAACTTTTGAGCACTGTTTTCGAAAACCGGATAATCAGCCAAAATTCTGATGTCAGTTGGCCGCCTCGGAGCTGTGATTTGAGCCCATTGGACTATTATCTATGGGGATCCGTTAAGGATAAGTGTTACGCGAACCATCCAGAGACAATTGAGGCCTTGAAACACGAAATCGAAGTTACCATTCAAGAGATACAGGCCCATACAATCGAAAATGTACTGAAAAATTGGGTCGAGCGAATGGGGTACTGTAGGCCAGCCGTGGCAGCCATTTCAATGATGTTGTGTTTCATTCTTAAATTTCAAGGTTCCATCTTTCTATAAAACCGGAAAATTGAAAAAATATTCCCTAGTTTTTTTTTATTTACTTTTTAGAATGCAACTTTTAAATGACCCACTCTTTACAAAAACTTGCGAGAAATGTTGATTGTGAAAAATGTCAAGGGATAAATGTGATGCAATATGAGCTATAACGAGGCGTCACACGCAGGTAGTATAAGGGGTGTTGAAATAAAAAACTGGGTTGGGTAGGTCTTGGAATTCTCTTTGACATTTGCTAATTTTTTAAGATAGTCACCTGATACAAAGTTTAGGTTAGAATTCGAGGTATCTTTTTTAAATTATATTTATATCACGTTTTAATGCAGGGTTTTGGTGTACTTTTTGTGTGCATTGTAAAAATAATTAAATCAATTCAATTCCATTGCCTGCGCAGGCCAGTTCTTGTATACACTTGTATAGTATAGTTTTCATATAGTATACCTACAGGTAATCCAAATTAAGTTTCCACCATTGGTAACTTTGTTATAATTAAAGATACTAAATTGTTTAAATTAGCTAACTATTAGAACTTGTAACGTCCTTTAAGATGCAAGAATGAAAAAAAAAACAATTGAGCATCGCGTTTTCGAGTTTTTGCGAGTAATGCGATTTTTTTAAATGGAACTCCTGAATATGAAAATTTCGGTTTCATGTTTTGGAAAACATTGATAACGCTTTCTGTCAAATAATGTTAGACATTAGTATGACTAAAAAGAAAAGTGTGATATGTTAAAATCTTATGTAGTGTGGAGAAAATCCGCTTTGAGAACAAAAGAAATCTACGCTGAATTATATCCACTTGCATTCAACTGCATAAGAGATATTTCTTGACACTGTATCGAAAATTTGGAAGCAATGAGAATGTTTTTTGCTAAAACAAGGACAAGGACAAAGAATATCATAATAAGAGAGGCCACGGAAATTACAGTTATTGCTTATTTTGAATCCTACCGTCAGAATTCTATATCAGATATTGTCAAGGACTTTAATTTATCTTATATGGCACTCTGCATAAGATTCTAAAAAAATATAAATTTATTCCTTATAAGTACCGACCACTTCAAGCACTTTTGGCAGGAAATCCAGAGAAGAATTATTTTTGTCAATGGTACCTTAACTTCTGTCGCCGAAATGTAAATAACTTCCATTATATTCTGTGGACCGATGAATCGAATTTTTCAAATTCTGGAATGTACAATAGAACAAATCATCATTACCGGTCAAGGGAAAATCTTTTGTTAGTACATACATCCAAGAGCTCCACAAGTCTGTTTCAGTTTGAACGTTTGGCGCGGTTTGGTTGGGTCAAAAATCGTTAGTCCTGACTGAAATTCTTAGACGAACTGGATCTCATAAGTAGACAGAATCTGCATTTTCTGCAGGATGGCGCACCTGCGCACAACTACAGAAGTACTTATTAACTTTTAAGTACTATTTTTCATGCTCAATGGATAAGAACAAATTGCTCTATTTAGTGGCCTCCGCGTTCACCAGAGCGGATCCCCCTTGATGGGGTAATTTAAAAAACCAAATTTACAAGCAAAGATATGAAAACGTTGACGCTTTAAAGACTACAATTACGGAAAAGATAAACCTGATAGATGGTGGGACCATAGTAAAGACAGTTCGTAAACGTTCACAAAAATGTATTGAATTACGGGATGGTACTTT
Source organism: Abscondita cerata (assembly GCA_030710515.1). Classification (NCBI taxonomy): domain Eukaryota; kingdom Metazoa; phylum Arthropoda; class Insecta; order Coleoptera; family Lampyridae; genus Abscondita; species Abscondita cerata. The sequence continues at coordinate 269,658 of JALBCR010000909.1, read as the reverse complement.
TGAGCACCTTCTAAGAAACAATTAGTTATTTCGTTTTATTATTATAAGTTGATGTAATAAAGTTTGCTGTTTGAGTTCATAACGTCATTAATTTTCATCCATGTAGAAAATTCCTTCTAAGTTTTTTTGTTTAAAACTTCAAGTTCTAACATAATAAAATATAATATACATTTAAAAAAATCGCATTTCTCGCAAAAACTTGATAACGCGGTGCTCAATTGTTTTTCCATTCTTGCGTCTTAAACGGCGTTAAAAATACTAATTTAAACAATTTTGTATATTTAATAATAACAAAGTTACCAATCGTAGACACGTAATTTAAATTACCCATACGTATTACAGTTATCAGTTCCATTCATTCAGAACACACTAAAATAATTGCAAAAAAAAAAGAAATTGTCTAATTTTTTATTCTTGGGCCAAAAAGTGCTTTAGGGACACTTTGTCAATCTGTGGTTAAAGTTAGCTTTTAGTTAATTTCGAAGAAGACAATAACTATCACCATAACCAATGACTGAAAAACTGTTATATTTCTAATGTTAGTTTAGTTGACGTTCCGCAATTTTAATTAATAATTGTGTTGGCACTATTGTTATTAATGATATTTATATAATAAAAGATAACTTATGTTACATGAAAAAGAGTAAGTATATCTATAATAACCGCACAAATAAGAAACGATTCTCAGTAATTGTTTTTATTATTATCATCTCTATTCAATCAGAATTTGTGTTTTCATAAAGAATTCGGCGTCATAACCAAAAACAAAACTTATTTTCTTTTTTGTTATCCTTTTCTTGTTATCTATTTTATGCCAATTACTCTCTTTGTAGTGAAGAGGTAGTAAAATAACGACGACTTTGTTTTAAATTTTGCCAACGTTTTGCTGTGAGCTCGATCTTTTTCAGTGCTTCTTTAATTTAAGCCGTCATCAATAAATTGATTGTTTATAGATATAATTATTTATTAAACGTTTACTTATCTAAGAACGAAGGAAGAAAGAAACATTGGGTGGTAAAATCTTACAACAGTTCCTTCACTAGATATTATCATCAACAAAAAATGGCGCTAATTAGTTTTGACCGACTGACTGATGTCCGACCAACATCGACAGTTATGACGCTGCACAGTACAATTTAAAGAAAAAGAAAAGAGAGAAAGGGAATTTTCATCAGCACCTATTCTTTAGGTTATAACTTGGCAACACTTCTGTCGTCTATCGAAATCATAATCGTTCAATTCATTTACCTACCTACTAAATTAATTTTGTACGGATGAAATTTATGTTTCTTTAGGATACTTCTAGGGATGATGGTTGCAGAGCCCAACTAGAACATCCTCGTTTTTCAGGACCGGCTCACTTCTGGATCACGATATTTTGTATTTTGTAATTAAGATGGGGAGTTATGTGACGGTTTCCAAACTGAAAATTTTATCACCTCCTTTTTTACTTTTTCCGACGAATTACAGTGAATAGCTTATAACTATAGCTTATAAACGAGTTGGTAAGTCGTGATTAGGTGGATGGTCTCTCAGATGTCTGTGTTGTAGATTTTGTATACTGGGAGAAGTTGTTGTCGATCTGTAATTCTACTCGCTGCTCTTTCCTTTGCCGTGTCTGGGGGATTTGTCCACATCTGACATTGCTTCCAGAATCTGTTCTCAGTCGCAGCAAAGAGTTAACAAATCTTTTCATCGAGGTCCACCACACTCTCTCACAGACTATAGGAGTGATGCCATTAAGGCGTCGCGGCCAAGTCAGTCTGACCTTTGTTAGCTTGTCGTCTTCGATTACTCGTTCCTCTTGTACGAGCGAGCAGCGAAGAAATACGTGCTCGGCATCGTTCTTCGCGACGCACTCGCAGAGATCATATTCGGTTCTACGAATTCTCTGCAGATACGCTTTCAAGTTGCCGTGACCCGTCATGAACTGGATCATAAATTTGTTGAGTTCCACAGAAGCGATCATCTGGCATCTATTGCCGGGATGTACCTGCTTGTTAAACGTGGTTCTCCAGCGGTTGTTTCATCTCTAGATCGTTCATCTGCTTAGTGTCTGTTTGAGTGTCGCATTTCGTTGGCTCTGGCTGTCTTCTTTGCTAGTGTATTCGCTCTTTCGTTGGTGGCGTTGCCAACGTGGGTTTTGGTTCAACGCAGTTGGAGATCTGTTTTCTCCGATGCCCTTCTTGCCAGTTTCCAGACATCGAGAAACAAGACCTCAAGGCCTAGGATACTTTTCATGAGCGCGAAAACTACCATTGAATCTGTAATAATCGCGTATGCTGCGATCTATACTTTTTTTTTCAAATACGTGTTAATTTTTACCTATCCGTAAATTTTTTTAAAGGTTTACCTAAATTTTGCGTTTACATGATTCAGTACATAACATTCACTCGAACTGATCACACCTAGTGAAAAATAAATGAGCTCTCTGAACATCAAATTACTCAGAGTGATATTAAACAAGTTGAAAATGCAAGGCATTGTCGCAACGAACTTCGTATTATCCAAATATGGAAAGAATGGCAAAGTTATAATTAGCGCCAATAGACCGTCATTGCTAACTTTCTATTATCCAAATATGTGCCACACATTGATTTTGGACATATTTGGATTTTGAAATAAACTTAATTTCCCGAGGGCATCGGGTATCTGTGGCCCGATTTTATGGGGGATAGGATATTTCAACTCAGCTATGCCAGAGGAGTCTAAATATATGCCACACATTGATTTTGGACGTATTTGAAATTTTAATTTTTCGACGGAATATCGCGGGGCTCGGCGTCCCCCGTTGCCCGATTTTAATGCACATCAAAACTTAGCTTTGGACACCAAGCTGAATCGATTGATGTATCACACAATGATGTCCGACCATTTGAAGGGCCTCGGACGGACGCACACACGGACGCACGGACGACAAATCGATTTCATAAACGAACGAAGTTCGTTGAAAATGAAAGGTGAACTTGCAAAAACTCTACTTTTGATCACTTTTTTTTACCTCATCTACAATAATGGATTGAGGTTAAGGTCCCATCTTGAAGTGAGGTAGTTATTTTCCGTTGGGTGAAGCGATATACACATTTGTGACGTTTTTTTGTTTAATAAATTTCGCTTCCGTTCTATTCTGCGCCTGGCGTATAGGCAACTTAACTTTGATTTTTAAATTTATGTCACAGAATATGAAGCATATATATTCTGTGTTTATGTCGTGACTTAATGACTATATTTGTTTTATTTAACTTTACACACTGTTTAATGCCAACTAGCACCTGGGGGAAAATTAACACTACCTCCTGGAAGCAAAACTAGCTTATGAACTTGATTTATTACTGGCGATATCTTCCTATAATGCGGAAGTTGTCGCAATCTATATACAACGGAGCTGTTGCAAATTATTAGTAGCAGGAGGTCTTTGACCTGACACCTGTCTATCACTTCTGGATACTAACCAGTGTCTGCTCTTCGTTCCTCTGGAACTTGGAATATACCTGGAGAATATGACGATCTCCCAAAAACAAGTAACCCGGCTCGAAAGCTAGGTTGATCTAGTTTTAAGATATCTTTTCTTATGCATTTAATCCCGAACACTTCCATAATTATATTTGCATGTATGTTCAAAACCGATCGCTAACAACTCTAATTAATTAGTAGTTAGTCCCGTTTTGTGATAATTTTTGGCCTCGAGGAGTCCCCGACAAATTATTTTCACGTTTATTGAAGAGATTTTCCTTCCGTAAAAATTTGGTCAACATAAATTTTCCAGAACCGTACTACAGGCTAACTGGACCCCTTTAAGGAAGGTGAATGTAAACAGGAACAACTACCGGTGGAGGCGACGTTTCGCAACCTAATGGCACTGGCTTTGAAGTAACACCCATTTAATTCTGGCTCTGGCTTTGAAGAAGCATCCACATTAGGGTGCGAAACGTCGCCTCCACCAGTAGAAAGTGGTTTTGTTCCTGTTTACATTCACCTTTCTTAAAGGGATCTAGTTAGCCTGTAGTACGGTCCTGAAAAATTTATGTCGACCAAATTTTTACGTTTGTTTGCGCCCGTATTCCAGTACTAGAGATAAATGTTAAATCAGTTAGGTAGCTATAATTAGGGAAATCAACGTGATTTATTGAGTATTGATTTCGCGTTCGTATGATAAATATAACTGTTATCATGACGTGGATTTCTTTCTTGACTGTATTATATTTTTCTTGGGAAATATTGCTATTAAATACTAGTTGATTTATCTGTGATACGATCTTATTTGTTAACTCTATTGTTATTATCTACATTTAAATCTATGTTTTGTTTTTTCGTTGACCGATTGATCATTTATATCTTAAGCAGTAGGGACTTGAGATTAATTACTACATCTCATAGATGGCGCTCCTCGTCTGGAAACACTGTTTTTAGCTCTTGCATCTTTAAAACAATTTTCACGACCCCTCACTGACATTAGGTATCGCGACTACATTTTTCTAAAATCAATTTCTCTACGATAACAAACTGTAACACATTTCACTTTTCTATTCACTCGGAGTGATCACTGGGACTGAATGGAAATCTTTATATGTTGATCTCCGTGTTTATTTCGAATTGGTTCCAACACCATTCTTAATTTTTTAGTGTAGTATATGATGCTATTCCAACGTTGTCGTGATATAATCTGCGATATTTACGCTTGCTTTATAGACTATCAAAAGGCATTCGATAGAGTACAGCATGTGTACAGGCTGTGTTCTCTCTCCACTGCTATTCAATCTCTAGCCGGAACAAATATTTCAGGAGGCATTGGATGATACTGAACTGGGAATTTTCATCTACGGTCAATGTTTAAACAATATCAGGTACGCGGACAACACTGTGATGTTCGCAGACAGTCTTGAAAGCCTACAACAGCTTATGATAAGAGTAGCTAACACTAAAGCTTGTATTACATTATACTTTTTTCGTCTAGAAAACTTTGACAAGTTTGTAAACTAGACGGGATACTAAACTAGAAATCCCTTCCAACTTTGTTCGTGTGATTTTATAATTTTATTGCGCAAACTCAATAGAAGTGTTAACAAGTAATTACCAATTTAAGAAAAATAAACAATATTTTGACTGTAATTGTAACGTGCGTTGTAAGACCTCCTAAATAAAATTAAAAAAAACTCCGTGTTTTAACGCTATAACCGTAGAAGCACATAGTAGAAATAAACAAACATCAAAAACACATAAGTAACTAGTTTATGAGTAAGTGTTGGTAGCTCTTAAATTCGATCCAGCGCGCAAGTCTAGTAAGTAAACTTTGATGAAAACTTGGTCCGCTTCTAGTTTCAAAACTTGGACGGAGTTTCCGTATTACATTATCAAAGTTTTTGTCAAGTTCATCAAGTTTACAAACTTGTCAAAGTTTCTGACGAAAAAGTATAATGTAATACAAGCTTAACAATACGACTTGGAACTTAATACAGATAAAACCAAGTTTATGATTATCAAGAAGGGCACCATTACACCAAGCCAACTAATTGTCAATAACCAACAAATAAAGCAAGTTATCTGTTATATATATATATATATATATATATATATATATCTCTTGGAACTATTAACAACGATTGGGACCACTGTCTCGAAATTAAGTGTCGCATAGATAGAGCTAGGGCTGCGTATCTGAAAATGTCAGACCTTTTTAAAAGTCATGACTTAAATATAGCTACTAAAATAAAACTACTTCGCAGTTACATATTTCCCGTACTATTATACGGAGCAGAATCGTGGACGTTAACAGAATTCACAAGTAGAAACCTTGAAGCATTTGAAATGTGGCTATATCGACGGTTACTTAAGATACCCTGGACAGATCGGGTTACAAATGTCACAGTATTGAAAAGGCTTGACAAGGAATTGGAGATTTTGAAGACCATTAAAATCAGAAAGCTGGAGTACGTGGGTCACATAATGAGAAACAGACAACGTTACGAACTTCCACAATTGGTGCTTCAGGGAAAAGTGTTAAGAAGAAGAGGACCTGGACGACGAAGAATATCGTGGCTGAAAAACCTAAGAACTTGGTTCAACCTACAACTACAGGTCTATTCAGAGCAGCAGTCTCTAAAGTACAGATAGCCATGATAATCGCCAATATCTGTTATCGGATGGCACTCTAAGAAGAAGTATATGTTGATTAAGCAACGGAACAATTAATTAATTTGTTATAACATTTAATAAATAACTGTAAATACAATACAACAACATTTAACAATTTTCAATAATTATTATTGATTTTTAATTATGCACCTATATTTTATCCCTTTGATTGAGAATTGTCAAGTGTTGTGAAATAAAACAAATCAATTTACAGATACGAATGAGCGTTTAAAACGATATAAAACTCATAATTAAATAATTCGTACATTTGTAAGTATAGATTCAAGCCAAAAACTATTAATTATTTGTCGTTATGTGTGCTTTTTAAAATGATTGAATTATTAGTAAATTCACATATTCGATTACGATATTTTCAATATTTTAAAAGTCAGATTCAGTATTCAGGATCACAGGATTTTTTTACAGTCCTACATTAATTGCCTTTAAAAATTGTCACCAAATATTTAGGTTTTTTTTGAGCGAATGTTCGAGAACGCAAATATATGTTTTGGTGCAAGTTTTGGGCATTGTGTTTCAATATATATAAATAAAAAGAATAAATAAGGACCATTTAAAAATATATACAACTTTCTAATAACTTATTCTATACGTCACAGTCTTGGATAAATTGGTCAGTCCGTTATATTTGAAATCTATTATTTGAAGAGTTCGTCAGCGAAACACCATACTTTGAAGAAATATTCGTTTTTCTGCAACAGTTTTCCTTTCGAATACGTGTAAATATCTGCGTCCATGCTGTTGTCACGCAACCAAGAAGTTGTAGTTTCAGTACTGTAAGATGTAGGTTCGCGATCAGTCACTTCTTTGAACTCTTCGGCGTCGGCGTCTAAAAATGAAAAATCATTCGTTTTATTACATTTGCTCGTTAATTTTGATCTTACCTGTTGATGGTAAAACTTTGAAAGGCTCATCAGACTCAAGGGGTTCGCTTATTCCCACTTCATTTCTGGCAAACACTCTAATTAAATATTCGTGCCCTTCTTGGAGATCTCTAATAGTAAACTTTTGAGTTGGAACGGTGACTCTTCCAACTTCCATCCACATAGTCTTCTTAGTGTCTTTAATAGCAATGTTGTAACCCAATAAAGGAGCTCCTCCATCATATTCAGGTATACCCCATTCGATAACGATAGCGTTTGGTCCTATCGTCCTTATTTCCAACGGTGCAGTAGGTGGTGAGGGCACAGCTGGAAAATTCAAACAATCAACATATCAATTAACAATTGACATCGAGTTACTCACTTGCATGTGAAAGTAAATGCACAGTACTTGTAGTCGCCGGACTGCTAAGTCCCACGCAATTTTCAGCAAACACCCTAAAGACGTACTTTGTTTTTTCTTTTAAGTTTTCGAAAGTATATTCTCGCACAAATTCTTCGACTGTGGCAACCTTCTCCCACGTGGGCATATACTCAAGTTTCTTTTTCAATAACGTAACCGGTTATTTCGGAACCACCCGTATTTTCTGGCGGTTCCCATGCGATTTTAGCGCTCTTAGTTGCGGTGTCTGTCACTCGAAGGTTTCTTGGGGCTGATGGTGTTGCTATTAAAAATTACAAATTATTGTAAAACTTTACTTAGTAAAGGATGATGCGAAAGCAAGCCAATTAGCTAATACTTACTGGGAGTACCAAGCTTTGTGGGTGGGAATATGCCCAGAAGGCAATACAAAGTTGAATCTGTTTTTGCAAATTCGTATTTGATTCCTAAAGCGACAAGCGTGATTATAAGCAAAAGCCAAGCGACTGGTTCTAAAAGAAAAACTTACTAATTCTAGATCCAGCTGTGATTGTGTCTTCAGGTAGGAAAGGCTCGCTTAACCCTACTGAATTACGCGCTGTGATCTTGAAGTTATAACCTTGATCTTTCTCTAGATAATTAACCGAAAAATTTGTAACAGCGCCTTTAGTGCCGCCTAGCTTTTTGAAAACTCTTCTGTTTGCTTCTTTCATTTCTACTATGTACTCAATTATAGAGCTGCCTCCGTCGCTAGCACTTGCTTGCCAGTTGATGGTAAATGAAGTTGCAGACATTCCGGAAACTTCTAAGGGAGCTCTTGGTGGCGATGGAACTTCTAAAATATTACAAATAGTAAAATTAGCTTTAAAAAAATACGTCAGCTTACTGAATGAAGATTTGAGGGACATTTTCTCACTTTCTAACGGTTCTGATTTTCCAATTGGATTCTGAGCGTACACTCTAAATATATATTCTGCGTTCGTCTGTAGTTCTTGAACAGTATACGACGTAACGGTTGTCTCTACGTCCGCTACTTTAGCCCATTTCATAGTAGATATTTCGTATTTTTCGATCAAGTATTTAGTTAGCTCCATGCCACCGTCATCTAATGGTGGATGCCAAGAAATTAGAGCCGACGTCTTCTCAATATTTCCAATTATCATTGGCCCTTGTGGCGGCATAGGTTTGTCTGTGTAACACGAATCATTTTAGTAAATTTCTAAGATGCAAGTAGTGACACAAGAACAAAATTAATTAGTAAAAATTTCAGTTAAACAAATGTAGGTGGACATTTGGGTCACAACGAAAATTGAGATAACATATTACCAGTGATTAGGGCATCTCCTGAAGATTTTTTTAAACGAATAGAATAATCTAAAGAGCGCAAAAAAGTTTTAGTAAGCGTATCGCAAGAATTGAATGAGAAGAAAGACTTACCGACTACTCGTAATTTTAATTCTTTCTCCGCGAATCCGGCCGAATTTTCAGCAACGACTGTGTATGTTCCGGTATCAGTTCTATCGAGTGAATATATAACAATAGTAGTTGATGTTTCGTCAGAGAAATAATAGGCATGTTTGTTAGTAGTCAATATCATCCCATCTTTCTTCCATGTTATATCCGGATGAGGGTATCCAGAAACTTTGAATGCAACCTTCCATTGCTCGTTAACTTTTAACATTTGATCAACCAGTGTCTCATCAACTTCTAGTCGTGGAACTTCTTGTACCATAACTTGACAACGAGTTTCCGCGGTGCCCATCATATTTTGCGCTTTTACCGTGTAAATGCCTTCAGTAGTTTCGGTTGTCTCTTCAATTGTGTATTTAGCTACATGATTTTCGTACGTGATGGTTTTGGACTTAACCACTTTTCCGTCTTTAAACCACGTGATGTCTGGTAATGGATGTCCCGTGATCACACAGGACAACACCAGTTCCTTTTTCAACCCAATCTTGGTATCTTTAAGCGTTTTGATTATCGTTGGAGCTTCTTTTGCTGTTGGTGTTGAAATCAATATGTAGTCGCTACTATTAGATGGCTGACTTTCCCCTATTTCATTTACGGCGATTACTCTAAAGCAGTATTCTTTATGTTTTTGGACGGTAGTGATAGTGTGAGTAGTATGGATGATAGTTTCAGTAGTTCTCGTCCATCTGAAAGCAAATGAAGATGTAGATAGTTTATTTAATAATACTAATTGACTATTGTACTTCGTGGAGTCCTTTTCATGATATTCGATTATGTATTTAGTAATGGGTGTATTTCCATCAGACTCGGGTGATTTCCAATGCAACGTGATGGAGTTGTCCGTTACGTCCACCAATTCAGGGGTTCCCGGTTTTGTTGGAATGTCTGTTAATACAGATTTTTTACTTTAGTAAGCAAGTTTACTTTGTTCTTACCCATGACAATCAAAGTTAAGCTGGCCGAGGCTTCGCCACAGTTATTTCTTAATTTGATTGTATATTTGCCCATGTCATCTGGTTCGACTCTTCTGATGGTTAAACTGACATTTTCTTCGTCGATTGTGGGTTGATGACGTCTCGAGGGAAGAACGAATGTTTGATTCACTGTCCATTCCGTTGTTGGAGTTGGCGTGGCAGTGTATTTGATGGTAAAGGTTACGTTTTCACCGTTTCTGACTTTGTAGACTTTGTGTTCGTCGTCTAAAAATAGCTTTGGAGGCGTTTCTACGATTTCCACTTTAAGAGTTGTGGTTGTATTGAGATCTTCAACTCTGCATGAGTATTCAACTTCGTCCTCGTTTTACATTGTGAATTATCATCTTCTTGATGCAATTGTCTGTTAGAATTGTGTACTTTGTTGATTCTTCTATAATTCTACCTCGTCTAAGCCATTCTACTTCTGCATCCGACCTATTTAATTCAACAGTTAAGGTGATATCAACGTTAAGGCGTGTAATGGTATATTCCGGAAGCTCTTTGACAAAACGCAGTGGTGGCTTCTTCACAGTGAGTTTTGCTGATGATTTTTGATCGCCGACCTAGATATTGCAAGAGTAGCTTAAGGTCAAAAAAAGGGTTTATGAAAATGTACTTACTTGGCACGAGTATGTTCCCTTATCATCCATGTCAGCATTGTATATTTTTAGCTTTTGCCGTTTACCATCAATAGATAGTTGTATGTGCTCGGAAAATTGTATTTCGGTACCATCCTTAAACCATCTAACCAGTGCATCTCCTTTGGTTAGTTCAATTTCAAATGTAGCTTTTTCTCCTTTTATTACTGTCTGATCTTCCATCTTGGTAATGATTTCCGGAGGTAGTTCTATAACGGACAAATCTGCTGTGCATCGGTCGTTTGGTAACGCACAAGAATATTCGCCTTCGTCGTGTATAGAAATGTTACGAACAATCAATCTTCTAATGCCTTCTTGTTTTCGATGGTAAATCTTTCGTCAGTTTCGTCGATAGGTTGTCCATCTTTCTGCCAAATGAGGTCTGCGGTATCCGAAGTAATTTCTACTTCGAATACGGCGGTATCTTTCTCCTTTACTTCGCAATCGTTTAATCTACGCGTAAATTCAGGCTTACGTTCGATTACAGTCACATTTGATTCCGTTTTTTGATTTTTGACGGTGCACTTGAAGGTTCCTGTGTCGTTGAGAGTCGTCTTTTTAATAACCAGTTTATGCGTTCGACCTTCTTCACTTAGAACGTGGTGCTCCATGCCAGTTATTTCTTTGCTGTTGTGAAACCATTTTGTTGATACAATATGAGAAGTCTCGCATTCGAGAGTGAGTGTATCGCGTTCAAGTATCTCTACGGTCTTCTTCAGTTTCTTCGTAAACTTAACGGTTTCCACGTCCACGAAGACTTTGGCCCCATGCGACGCTTTTCCAACTGTATTGCTGGCAATACATTTGTAATCACCCGAATCGGTTTCTGAGTTTGCATTTGTTATCAGCAATTCAATGTTTTCTCCGTCATAGGAAATTTTAGTTTTCGAATCAGGTTTCAATGGTTCATTATTTCGTAGCCATGTTATAGTAGGAACCGGGTTGCCTATAACTCTAGCAAACAATCTAATAGTGGATTTTTCAGTAACAGTCAGCCCTTGGAATCTCTCCGTGAACATTGGGGTTCAGGTTTATCAACCGAAAACTCTGAAATTAGAAATTATTTTAGAACTAAAGCCTTAATTCTATTGAGATATTTAGGATCCAAACAAATTAAAGAAATACTAATTACAATTAAGCACTGATATATTTATAGAAAAATATTCAAATACATTTTAACCTGATAATTCTGAAGAAGCAAATATTTCCATAAGCGAAAGATTATTGCAAATGTGCCTGGTTAGAAGATCGGCAGAAGCAGTATTATTGACGCTACAATGTTTAAAGAAGCGCATTAGTAGATGATGTTGATACGCATTCATGATGGATTTGCAAAAATTACCTTCGACAGTAAGTTGTGCGGTTGATTCTGCGACACCTAACGGATTTGTAGCTTTAACAGTGTATTTTGCCGTGTCTTCTATTTTTGACTTTGTTATGGTCAAGGAATAGATGTTTTCATGTTCTTTAACTTTTGGTTTAGATATTTCTTTTCCGTCTTTAAACCACGTTACAGTAGGTTTTGGAATGCCTACTATGCGAGTGGTTAAAGTTACCGTTTCCTCTTTCTTTACTGTAACGTTTTTCAACTGTTCCAATATTTCTGGTGCTTCCTGATCTTCAGTTATTACTTTAAGTAGAACGGTTACCGATGCGTCACCTTCTCTATTTCTGGCTCTAACCTCGTAAGTTCCCTCTTGGGATTTCTTAACTTTTTTTATTTTAACAGTTGTGCTGTAAGTGTGCACGTCTGAGTTTGTGGCGATTGTTACGTTATCTTTGGCAATGAGAGGTTTTCCATTGAAATACCACGTGATGTTTGGTTCGGGTATAGCCACTAACCTACATTCAAGAGTTACGTCTGTTCCTTCGTCTACACATTGAGCTGTTGGTTTTTTGAAAAATGTTGGTATGATTCCTTCCAATATATCTCCCAAGGAGGATTCTCTTGACAAACTTTTTCTAGACAAGCCGGTGGTGTCAGAACCATGTTCCGAAAGAGGAAGTTCAACAATTAATTCAGTAGTACTAGATGCAAAACCTGCCGAGTTTTTAGCGACGCATGTGAATGTGCCCGCGTCCTCTGGGAACACTTCTTTAATAATTAAGGTGGCAACGTTATCATCGTCATAAAACATTTCAAAATCTTGGGAAGGTTTTATAACAGCGGTCTGTCTAAACCACGTAATTTGTGGTCTTGGACTTCCTACGACTCGACACTCAAACTGAATCGTTTGACCATCGTGCGCATGTTGTGGTCGTAATTTCTCTGTAAAACGTGGTGCGTTAGATTCTTCTCCCGGGCTTGGTTCTGCAATGAAAATAAGTCAAACTTAATCAAACAATTAATTAATCTTACTTTCGAAAACTGGTAATTTATCAATCTTTTCATTTAGTTTTTTCTGAAGGTAAATAGCGTAATTTTCCTCCGTCATTAAATAATTAGCCGGAACCCATCCTTTTTCTTGAGTTAGATTCTTTTTGACGAGCCACCAGTTTGGATTGTCTGTTTCTAATACAAATACACGCTCTCCTTCAACAAGATCGATAGCCTGATCGGTTTCAGCCAAATAAGTGCTAATAGAAAAGAACAATTCACCCTCAATTATCTCCTCGGTAGGATGGTCTTCCTCAATTATATCTTGTTCGCGAATAATTCGTAATGCGGCAGCTTCTGTAAATAAATACGTCACAAATGTGTAAGCTACTGTAAATATTAGCAAATAATTGCGAAGCAAAGAATATTTGAATAAAGGTAACAAAGCAAAGTCCTTCTGAAAGCGGCTTGTAATTGATTGAGCTATAATAATACAGAGAGCAGCAGCAGCTAAAACTAAAATAAAAGTAACCTTCATCAAAAGTTTGGATAGAAATTTTTCTTTGTGGTTTAAGCGATACGGATAAAGATTCTTCTTCGTAATCTTCTTCTGCCTGTTTTATTGGAATAGTTATTCCTAATTTGATCTCTTCTTCGGTTTCGTCTTGGACCTTATATGGTTTACGTTTAGGTTTTTTACGGAGGGCTATGTGGAAGCTTTCTTCTTCTTGTTCTTCACCGTCGTAGGGTAATTCCTCTGCATCACTTCCTTCATCAATAATTTCCTCTATGGTAGGTCCTTCATCTTCAATTTCACGTAGAACTTTGTCAGTATCTTCCGCCATTTCCTCACCATAAGTTGGACGGCGTTTTAACTTAATCTTTCCCGACATCGATATTTCTTCCTCGGCGTACGAATCTAACTGAATTCTAAATTCTTGCTCAACATCTTCTTTGCTTTTGGTAACCTTTGGCCTAAATGTTACTGTTTGTATCTCCTCATTTTCTGGTTTTGAGGATTTTCGTGTCGGTTTTAACCGTTTGACTGTAATATCTTCAGAATGTTCATCCTTAGAACCTTTTCTAGGAGCCTTCTTTTTGACACTTAATTCTTCGTCAACTTCTTGGGATTCGGGTTGTTTAACAACTACTTCGGTTTCATCTTCGTCGCTCTCCTTTTCTTGTGGTTCTACGATCTTCAACTTTTTAATTGTAATTTCATCCGCTCCTTCGTCTTCAGTCGGCGCAGGTTTAGGTCGGATTTTAATATCAGCCGACAGCTCATCCGGAGTTGGTGTAGGACCTGTTACAGTATCTTCCTCAATTTTGGTGATTTTTCTGGTTCTACAACCTTTAGTTTTTTAATAGTCACTTCATCGGAGCCTTCATCAGACGTTGGCTTAGGTGCAGATTTGATTGAAATGTCTGCTGATGGTTCTTCCGAAACTTTTTCCGGTATAGATTGTTTACCCTCTTCATCGATATCATCTTTTGGTATTACATCTTCTTTCCTTTTAACAGCTTTTTCTTTTGGTACTTTTAATTTACGTTTTGGTTTTGTCACGGTGTCTTCTTTAGGTTCATCTTTTTCATCAGGTATAATAATTTCAACTTTCTTTATAGTGACTTCATCTGCACCTTCATCTGGTTTTAACGTTGGTTTTGGTTTAACAGTAGCTTCCGCTACCAATTCTTCTTCTGTTTCAGGTTGTATTACTTCTAACTTTTTGATAGTAACTTCATCTGCATCTTCATCGGGTTTAGGTTCAGGTTTATGTTTAGGTTTAGATTTTATAGTAACTTCAGCTACTGGCTCCTCGATTTCTTCAGGTTTTATAATATCTATTTTCTTTATGGTCACTTCATCGGCACCTTCATCCGGTTTCGGTTTTAATTTAGGTTTGATGGTCATCTCAGCTGCAGGTTCCTCTGCTTCTTCCGGTTGCACAATTTGGACTTTCTTTACAGTTACTTCGTCGGCTCCCTCATCAGGTTTTGGTTTAGATTTAGGTTTAAGAGTTATTTCAGCGACAGGTTCCTCTACTTGTTCTGGCGATACAACTTCGATTTTCTTTATAGTTACATCATCACCACTTTCATCGGGTTTGGGTTTAGGCTTAGGTTTTATTGTAATTTCCGCAGCCGGTTCTTCTGCTTCTTCTGGTTGAACGACTACTACCTTTTTTATGGATACTTCATCTGCCCCTTCATCTGGTTTAGGTTTTGGTTGGGGCTTGACGGTAACTTCGGCTACAGGTTCTTCAGCTTCTTTTGGTGTATCTACTTCGGTCCTCTTTAAAGTAACTTCTTCTTCAACTTCATCAGGTTTGGGTTTAGCTTTAGGTCTAATTTTCACTTTAACAGTAGGTTGTACAGTTTCTTCTGGTTGTGGAATGTCAGGTTCCTTTATGTTAACTTCTTCCGCAACCTTATCAGGCTTATCAACAACTTCAAATTCAGGTTTACGAGTTTCTTCTTCAGGCTTAACTTCTTTATCAGGTTTTATATCTGAGATTATTTCTGGGACCGGTTCCTTTATTTTTTCTATTCTTTCGGGTGTAGGTTGATCAGATTCGGATACCGAATCAACCATTTCTTCTGGTTTCACCTCTATCTTTTTATGTAAATCTCATCTGCACCTTTATCTGGTCTACGCTTTTCTTCGGTTTTATAGTCACTTCAGCTAATGGTTCGACTGAGTCTTCTTCAGGTATTGGAACATCTTTTTTTAAAACCACCTCCTCTACTATTTCTTCCGGCTTAGGTTTTGGTTTTGGTCTAATTGTAATTTGTTGAATGGGTTCCTCATCTTCTTCATTCTTAGGACGAAGATCCTCCGGTTGGTCTTGCTCTGTTAACAAAAAACTGATTACAAACAAATTATCTTTAAAAGGGTAAATTGCATAGCTGTTGTGTATTTTGTATATTGATTAGCAAAAATGCTACAGTACTTGTGCACCTACCTTTTTCAGGTGTTTGTATAGGTGTAATTGTGATTTCAGTTGTTGGTTGGTCTGTAATTGGAATAATTTCAGGTTCTATTGGTAATACTTGTGGTTTTTCATCTTGACTTGTTTCCTCTTTCATTGGTTCTTCTTTTTCATCGAGTTTTATTTCATCGTTGGGTTTTGATTCATCTTCTACTTTCTCTACAGAAGGTTTTTCTTTATTTTCTTAATTCCTGTCTGTTTAACAGTTTTTTCCACTTCAGTTTCTTTCTCATCTCGTTTAACAGGAACTTCTGGAGTATCTTTAACTTGATCTTGCTCATTATTTGATCCTTCAGCGGTCACAACTTCTTTAGGTTTTCTGTTACTGCCTTTTCTATGTCTTGCTTCTTTTGGGGAACTTTATATGTCTTTTCAACATTCTCTAGTTCATCTTTGTCTTTTGGTTTTCCAGGAGTAATAGATATTTCAACAGTCTCCTGAATTGGTTCCTTTCTTTTTCTTTAGGTTTTCTTCGTATAGTTACAGTTGTTTTATCTTTATCTTTGCCCTCATCATCTTCCTCACTTAGAGTCGGCTTTTCTGAATCTTTACGTTGAATATCATATGGTTCAAATGGAGATAATTTGGGTTCTTCTTTAGATTCTATTTCTTTGTCTTTACCTTTTTCTTCTTCTTCTTTTACTTTGTTCGATTTGTGTTCGTCTTCAACGATTTCAGGAGTTTTCTCAGGCGTCTTCTTTAACTGAACTGGTTGTAATTCTTCATCTTTCTTGGCAGGTACCTCACCTTTGCCTATTTTTATAGGACGAAATTCATCGTCTTTAACTTCAGGCGCTTCTTTAGGTTTGCGTTCGTATCTGTACTGATCATCGACTTTTTCGGGTTTTTGTTTTTTAAGTTCTTCCATTTCTTTATCTAACTGTTCAAGTTTCTTTAACTCGTTGTCATCATCTTTTATTTTTGGTATCTTTTTCTTCTTTATTTTTTCAGCTTCCTTAATGTTACGTGATAAGACGCCGTTTTCGCGGACTGGATGTAACTGCTCTATTATGGGTTTTTTAATAATTTCTGAGAGTGGGAAACTCAATGAACTCCATTCTGCTTGACAAAAGAACCTTGGGAACAGCGATGCTTTGAATTTCTGGTTTTTCTTGAGAAGTTTTCTTCTTTAATTTGATGTCATTAAGAATTACAGGAACGTCCTCCACAGAAACCGTTTACTTTCAGGTTTACTTCCCACCGTTCTATTTTCATTTTCATTGGTTTTTCTTTTTAGGTTTTTGCTTTTACTAGCTTAAATTCATCATCAACCTTTTCAAGTTCATTTTTCTTTAATTCCTCTATTTCCTTGTCTAACTGCCCAAGTTTATCTATGTCGGGTTTTACTTTTGGTTTTTTCTTTGCGACTTTCTCTGCTTCGGCGATGGTTCTGGAAAGCACGCCATTGTATTTTACTACAGATAGAAGAACTTTAATTGTTGGAGTTTTTTCTACTTCCGATTTTGGAGGAAATTCGATTATGGTCATCCTGCTTTTTAAACTAAATTTGGGTAATTTACTGAATGAAACCTTTTTCGGTGTTGGTTTAGGTTTTGGTGATTCTTTAACTTTTGCTTGTTGACTCGCCGGTGTTACGTCGGTTTCAGGAACAGTTTCTTTATCTGTTTCTTGTATTGATGTTGGAATCGGCTTTACACTTTCTTGAAGTTTTTCCAATTCTTCTGATTTTTTTACTTCGGGTACCGTAGGAATCTCTTCTTTAATTACTTCTTCTAACATGTCAGTTATTTTAGGTATTTCTTTAGGGATGTGTGGTTGTACTTTATTCTCTTCTTCCTTCAATTTTGTGTCGTCTATTATCGGCTGTTCCTCAACAATAGTTTTGGCTTCTACGCTGTCTACATTTTTTTCTTCCGGTTTGCGAGGTTTTTTAGTTATCCTGTCCTTGTACTCATCATCTACTTTTTCTAACTCCGCTTTTTTAAGATCTTCAAATTCCTTATCTAGTTTTTCTAAATGCGATAAGTCAATATCATCAGCAGGTTTGGGTTTTCGAGCTTTAGGCTTTTTAATTTTTGCCGCTTCTTTCATGTTTTCTGACAGAACTCCGTTTGATGGAACCGGTTCTAACAGTAAAACTTTTGACATATGTGGAAGTTCAGAAATTGGTGGAAAATTGATGTAAGTAATTGTACTTTTTGATAACATTTGTTGCGGTTTTTCAGGTTTAGGAATTTGTTTATCAACAATTTTTTCTTTTGGTTCTTTAGGTTCGACGGTTTCTTTATCATTTACTTTAGCAACATCTTCAATAATATCAATTTTATCCTTTCCTTCGTCTATTATAGGTAACTCTTTTACTTTTTCTGTTACTGGCGCTTCAACGGGCGTAGATTTTTCTTCTACAACTTTCTCTTCGGTTTTACGGGTTTTTAGTTGTTCTTTCTTTATATTCATCATCTACTTTTTCTAAATCAGCTTTTTTGAGATCTTCAAATTCTTTATCTAGTTTTTCTAAATGGGATAAATCCACATCATCAGCAGGTTTAGTTTTACGAGGAACTTTTTTCTTCGATTCTTTAGGTTTAGCATCTTCTTTGTCCTTTATTTGACTTATATCAAGTTTTTCTTTATCTTCATTTTTGTCCTCTTTTCAAATGGTTTTGAAGGTATTTCAGCTATTTCTTCAGTGGGTGTGACGATTTTATCAACATCGTTTTTGTCTTTTCTTCTGGCACTTCATCGACATCATTTTATCTTTAACTTTTTTTTAATCTGTTTTACTACTTTTGAGGTTTTCTTCAGTTTGCGGTTTTTCATCATCAATAGTTTTGACTTCTTTTAAATCTGGCGCCTTTTGTACATCTACAGGGCTTACTTCAGCAGTAGGGACTGGTATTTTTTCGTCTTCTATTTCACTAGGCATTTTTTTACTTAAAACTGACATTTCATCAATTGTTTCTTGGATTTGTTGATCCTCTATACTTGAAACAACATCTTCTAAAGGCACATCTTCTCCCAAAATTTCCGGTTTTTCTTTTAATTTCACTTTCTTAATAGATTTCGGTTTGGGTTTTATTTTTTCTATTGTTTCTAAGTTTGTTTTCTCTAATTCCACGTCTTCTCTTTCAATGTCGAAGGGTTCTATTTTAGGTAGTGTAGGTTCCTCTTTAATTACCTCACTGGGTTTCTTTTTAGTTTCTTCAGGTGTGACTTTAGGAGTTTTTCTGAAGTACTCTCTGTTTAGGTTGTTTTGAAGGCATTTTTTTAGTTCTACTTCTTCTCGAGTCTCGTCCTCTTTGGGAACTTCTCCTTTACCGATTTGTATAGGTTTAACTTCTTCTCCTTCCTTTTAGGTTTCTGTTTAGGTTTCTTTTTCATATTTGTATTCATCTTCAACCTTTTCAGGTTTGTCTTTTTTAAGTTCTTCAAATTCTGTATCTAATTTTTCTAGTTCTTTAATTTCGTTGTCGATGTCTTTTATTTTAGGCTTTTAATTTTTTTTTTTCACTGCATCATCAATATTTCTAGATAACATTCCATTATCCTTTAAGGTTTTCAATTCCGTAATTCCTTGGATTTTGCAAACTTCCGATAACGGTGGAAACGTTATGTAACGTATTGGACTTTATAACAAAAATTTGGGCAGTTTTACTTTTGGCACTTCTTTTTTCTTAGGTATTTCACGAGGTTTCAGACTTCTAGCTTTTAGAACCGCGGGGAGATCTTTGGATTCAATAACTTCTACTTTATCAGGAAGCATCGTTTTTCTTTCAATTTTCATTAATTTTTGGTTTAGGTTTTTCATCAGATATATCTTTAGTTTGTTCTGATTCTGGAATTTCACTTTGTGGAATTTTGTCTTTTTCCTTTTTAATTACAATTATTTTCTTGCCTTTCTCTTTCTCTTCTTTTCCGTCTTGAATTTCTTGGACATCTTCTTCAGCGGGTTTATCTGTAATATCCAATATCTTTGGGGTTTTGAGTTCCGTAACTGTATCGATTTCTTCGTCTTTTTGAGGTTCAATAATTTCTTCGTCGTTAACTTTATCTTTCTTTACTTTAATTACTTTCTTAGTCTTCATTGGCTTTTCTTTATCTTGTACGTGGTCAACTTCTTGAACTTTCTCTTCTGCGTCCGTTGGAACTGGCTGTACTTCCTGGTCTATTTCTTCTATGTTGTCTTTCTGTTTTTTTCCTACTTTTTTAATTTTCTTAGGGGTTTCTTCATCTTTTATTTTTTTATCTTCAGATACCGTTTTAACTTGGGTAATTTCTTCAACTCCTTCAATCTTATCAAATTCAGGCACGTCGGACTTATCTTGTACGTCTTCCAAAGTTTCAATTTTGTCTTCGTTTTTGGTTTTTGGAGCTTTTTTGGTATGTTTTTTAGGTTTTATTGCGGGTTCTGTAGGTTGCAGTCACAGTTTCCATCGTTTCTATATGCTCAGGGTGGTATTTTTGGTGAAATTTCTTCTTCTGTACCTGTAATAGTATGTTCAGGTTTTGATTCTAAGGGTGATTCAGCTGAACTATCCTTCCTTAAAATCTTTTTGTCGTCCATTACTTCTTGAATTTGTTGATCTTCTATAGTTGGAACCATGTCTTCAGAAACTATCTCTTCGTCGGAAGTAATTGTACCTTTCGGTTTTACTTTTTTCTGTACTTTCCTTTTTGGTATGGTTTTGTCAACATCCACCATTGCTGTTTTCTCTAGCTCGCTGTCGTCTCTGTCAATATCAAAAGGTTCAAATGGTGCTAACTTAGGCTGTTCTTTATCAGGTTGATCAGGCTTGTCTTTTAATTCTTCTGGTTTAGACTTCGGAATATTTTCTGAAGCATCTTCGGTTTCCGGTTGTTCAACAGGGATTTTTTTAAGTTTTACATCTTCTAATTCTTCGCTATCTTTAGGAACCTTTCCTTTGCCAATACGTATGGATTTTAGTTCATCTTCTTGTTCTTTAGGTTTATCTTTAGGTTTCTTTTCATATTTATATTGGTCATCGACCTTTTCAGGTTTGTCCTTTTAAGTTCTTCAAACTCTGTATCCAACTTTTCTAGTTCTTTAATTTCGTGGTCTGTGTCTTTTATTTTGGGTTTCTTTGCTTTTATTTTTTTCACTGCATCTTCGATATTTCGTGACAATGCACCGTTATCTTTTAGCGTTTTAAGTTCCGTGTTTATCGGAAGTTTATAAATTTCAGATGGGGAGGAAACTGTACAATTCGTATAGTACTTCTTAACATAACTTTTGGTAACTTTACTTTTTTAGGAGTCTTTTTCTGAGGTACCTCGCGTGGTTTTAAACTTTTTGCTTTTAGTACAGCCGGAAGATCTTTTGATTCTATAACTTCTACTTTGTCGGGCTGAATGGTCTTTCTTTCAATTTTCATTAATACTGGTTTGGTTTATCCATTTCTTTATCATCTTCTAATTCAGCTTGTGGCGTTTTGTCTTTTTCTTTTTACTACAATAAGTTTCTTTTCTTTGTGCTTTTCTTTTATTTCTGTTTCTTCTGGTACTTCTTCATTTTCTTCTGGTTTTCATCTAATTCTAGGTCATCCTTGCCTTCTAACGCGTCCGATATCTTTGGAACTTCTTCCAAGCTTTCATCTGTTTTAGGTTCATCTTTTTCTTTCTTTTCAGCTTTATCTTTCTTGATTTTAATAACCTTCTTTGGTTTTGTATATTCCTCGGCTTTGTCAACCTTTGCAATTCCATCATCTTGCACCTCCGAGATCGCCGGTTCTTCATCAGGTTTGGGTTGATCAGCTTCATCCTTTCTTTTCTTTAGAACCTTCTTGACTTTTTTGGGTTTTTCTTCATCTGTTATATGTTGGATATCTTCTGCTCCTTCCACTTCTTTAACGTCTTCCGTTTCAGGTAATGTAAGTGTATCTTTAGAATCAACCAATGCATCAATAGTATCGTCACTTTTTGTTTTTGTAACTTTTTTTGTGTGTTTTTTAGGTTTTGAAAGTGGCTGTGCGGGTAATTGTTCAGTTTCAGTTGTTTGTATTTGATCTGGTTTATCTGTTTTTGGTAAAATATCTTCTTTTTCACTTGTAATATTTGGTTCGGGTAATGTTTGTTTTTGTGTTTCGTTTGTATCATCCTTACCTGAAACGGTTTTTGCTTCTGTTGTTTCGGCTACTTGATGGTCCTCTATTGTCGGCACCTCATCTTCGGGTACAGGTTCAGCGTCTGAAATGTCAACTTTTTCTTTTGGTTTTACCTTTTTCTGCACTTTCTTTTTCGGTTTAGTTTTATCTAAGTCATCGAGTATGGGTTTTTCCAGATCTATATCATCTCTTTCGATATCGAATGGTTCAAAAGGTGAAAGTTTAGGTTCTTCTTTGTCAAGTTTTTCTGGTTTATCCTTTTCTTCTTCTGGTTTTGGTTTCGGTATTCTCTCTGACGTATCTTCGATTTCTGGTTGTTTTACAGGGATTTTCTTGAGTTTGACGTCATCTAATTCTTCGGTTTCTTCGGGGAGTTTTCCTTTGCCAATACGTAAGGGCATAAGTTCCTCTTCTTCTTCTTTAAGTTTTTGTTTAGGTTTCTTTTCATACTTGAATTGATCATCAACTTTTTCGGGTTTGTCTTTTTTAAGTTCATCAAACTCCGTATCTAATTTCTCGAGTTCTTTAAGTTCCCGATCAATGTCTTTTAATTTTGGTTTCTTAATTTTTATCTTCTTAACTGCGTCTTCAATATTTCTTGATAGCAGTCCATTATCTTTTATTGCATTTAATTGTGTAATTAAAGGCATTTTGTGTATTTCTGACAATGGCGGAAAATCTATATAGCGGATAGTACTTTTCAACATGAATTTCGGTAGCTTTACTTTTGAACTGTTTTTCTGTGGAACTTGTCTAGGTTTTTAAGCTCTTGGCTTGTAATAAAGCTGGAAGATCGTTTGATTCCACAACTTCAATTTTTTGGGGTTGAACGGTTTTTCTTTGAATGATCATTAGTTTCGGTTTCTCTTCGTCTTTAGGTTTCTCTACAGATTTTTCGTCAGGTATTTCAGCTATCGATTCTTTGTCTTTCTTCTTTTTGACTATTTTTTTCTTGTCTGGTTTTTCTGGTTTGGGTTCTTCATCTAATATTACCGACATTTCGATTTCCTGAACTTCTTCCACCTGTTCAATTTCACCATTTTCTTGCTCTTGTATTGCATCAATGGGTATGTCTATCGGCTTTTTCTTGTCATCAATTTTTTCGATATCATCCTTCTTCTTTTTCACAACTTTTTTTACCTTTTTGGTTTTCATTTTGCTTGCGTTATTTCCCTATCATCAGTTGGCTTTTCTTCAGTAACAACGTCTGCGTCTTTATCTTGTGCATCTTCAACATCACCAACCTTTTCTTTCTTTACTTCTTTCTTTATCTTTTTAGGTTTTCAGTGACTTCAATCTCTTCCCCTTTGTCTTCTATACTTTCAATTCTATCGGGTTTCGTCTCTTCGTCTTCAATTTTATCTGCAGGAGATGAATCCGTTTGGTCGACTTCTTCCGTCGGTTTTACATCGGTATCTTTTTTTCTTTAAAACCTTTTTGTTTCTTAGGCTTTCTGTATCTTCGACATTGCACTTCGTCTATAGTTTCTTCAGTAACAACGGGAGCGACATCTTTTGACTCAGTACCAGGTTGTGTATCTTCTACCAAGGAAACCTTATCATCTGGTTTTTTTTCATATGCATTTTCACTGTCTTCCACTGTTATATCATCTTTCTGAACATCGTTAGATTTAAATTTCTCAATTTCTTCTTCATCTTTGGGTTGTTTTGGTAAAGATTTCTCTACAGCATCTACTTCATCTATTGGTTTTTTACTGTCTTCTCCAACAGCCTTTGGTTTTATACGAATTTTCTTTAACTTTACCGTCTCAGTTTCTTCTTTTGTTTCAGGAACTTTACCTTTCCCAATTTCAATAATTTTATCTTTGTCTTCTTCTTCAGGTACCTTTTCTTTCAGCGGTTTTTGATATTTATACTGGTCGTCTACCGTTTCTTTGTCTTTTTTAAGCGCATCGACCTCAATGTCTAGTTGTTCTAAATGACTTAATTCTTTGTCTACGTCTTTTACTTTCGGAATTTTCTTTTTGATTATTTTAGCAGCTTCAGAAACGTTTCTGGATAACTCTCCGTTATCTTTAATAGTTGTTAATGTTCTTATTAGAGGCAAGTGCAACGTAGGAGGATAATCAATAAATCGAATCCTGCTTTTCAATAAGAATTTTGGTAATTTTACTTCTTTTGGTTTCTTTTGAGGTGGTTTTGGTTTCTTCAATTTAACAGTAGCGAGTTCCACTGAAGTTTCTTGCGGAACCTCTTGTTGTGGTTCCTCTTTAATTTCTTCTTCAATGATCTCTTCTACAATTTCCTCATCGTCAACTTCGTCAGGTTTGACTGTATCTTTTGTCTTTCTTTTTATTTTCTTTATCTTGATTATAGTTTCCATTTCTTCTGGAACTTGATCCTTTCCTTTGTCTGGCACTGTTTCCTCTGCGACGACTTCAATAATTTCATCTTGGTCTTTGTCTTTCTTTTTTCTTTTAATTTTTTTAATTGTAACGATTTCTTCAGTCTCAGTTTCTTTAGTAGTAACATCTTGTTCCACTGCTTCTGGTTTATCCTCGTCTTTAGGTATTTCTTGTTTTTCTTCTTCTACAGTAACATCAACTTCATCCTTAAGTTTATCTTTAGGTTTCTTTTTCTTCTTTATTGTTCTTATTTCGGTAATTTCTTCTGTTACAATTTCTTTCGGTTTATTCTCATCATCTGTTTCTTTAGGTGCATCGTCTTGTTGCTCTTCGCTAATTAACAATTGCTCTTCTGGTAATTTCGATTTTGGCTTTTTGTAATTTTTTAGGTTTTTCATCTTTACCAATACCTTCTATTTTTCGATTTCATCTAAAATTTCTTTATCTGGCAGTATTTCGGTATCTTTTACACCTGATTCATCTTCTGCCGTTTCTATGTCACCTTTATCTTTCTTTCTACGCACAATCTTTTTAATTTTCTTAGTAACAATTTCTTCTTCAATTTGAGGAATCTCCTCCGTTTTAGTTTCTTTTTGCTCATCATCCGAAGTTGCTTCTATCTTTTGGTCAATTCCCGCCCCTTCAATACTTTCAATATCCAGAGGTTTGTGATCAAATTGATCACCGACAAAATCAACCGGCACATCCTCATCGAATGTAGTTTTTTGATCGGGTTTTTTCTTAACAATTTTGATTTTTTTAACTTTTTCTTTTGGCGCTTCTTCCTTCTCAATGTCATACGGCTCGAATGGTGTTAAATCTGTACCTTCTTTTCTCTCCGTTTTTTTAGGTTTTTCATCTGTTTTGTCTTCTACCTTTTTAACGACATCTTTTTCATCTAAGGGTACATCCTTTTGAGGTATTTTCTTAAGGGTTACAATTTCCTCTTCGTTTTCATCCATAGGTATTTTCCTTTTCCGATTTTTAAATTTTTCTGGTCATCAACTTCATCAGGTTGGGGCTTTGGTTTTCTTTGATATTTAAATTCATCGTCTACTTTTTCTAATTCTTTCTTTTTCATCTCGTCAAATTCTACGTCGAGTTTTTCCAGTTCCTCTTCATATTTATCCTTCGGTTTGAATTTTCGTTTTTTAATTTTAATAACTTTCATACCTTCTTCTATATTTCTGGATAAAATTCCACAGTCTTTTACGGTTTTTAATTCGGAAATAATAGGTAATAATGGCAACAGGACTGTCATATAAGTAATTCTACTTTTTAAAAGCACTTTTGGGAAACGCTTTGCCTTGGCCTCTTTCTTTTCGACAGGTCGCTTTTTCAATTTAATCGTGGCTATTTCATTAGGAACATCTTTGGCTTCAACTATATTTAGTTTTTGAGGTTTTACTTCAGTAATTTCCAGTTTCATTAACTTTGGCTTTTCTTTCTTATCTTTTACCTTGGGCTGTTCTTCTGCTGCTATTTCTTGGACATCATCTTCTACTGCTTCTCCAGTACCCTTTTTTCTTTTTACGATTTTTTTAACTTTTGATTTGCGCGTTTCTGGTATTTCTTCTTGTGCGCCTACAGAAGATGGAACATCAGTAACGTCTTCAGGAACTTCTTTTGGTTTGTCAAGTTCTTCAACTACAACTTCTATTTTGTCTTGTAACTGCGTTATGTTGTCATCACCTTCGACCTGATCTACTGTATCACTCTTTTTCTTTTTCACTATAATTTTTTTTATTTTTTTGGGTTTAGTTTCTTTTGAAGTATCGTCTACATCTGGTTCTTCTTTGGTGTCGGTTGTTGGAAGTGGTTGTAAGGGTTCAAGCTCAACCTCCGGTGCAGATTTTTGATCTTCTTCAGAAGTTTCTTTCACGAAAGGTTTTAAAGTTAACTTTTCCTTCTCAGCATCTGGTATCTTTTTCTCTGGAATTCTAAACTTTACATCGTTGTCTGTGTCCTCTTCTTTTGGTTTAGGAACTCCTTTTTCTAACTGTATTTCTATGGATTCAGGTGTTGGTTTCTTTGATTTTGGTTTTTTCTTTTTAGGCACATCTTTCTCTTTTTCTTCGTCTTTAGAAGGTTCTAATTCCGGAAGATCAAGTTCCGAAAGTTTCAGTTTATCTCTGTCTATGTCATACGGTTCAAACGGAGATAGCGTGAGTTTTTCGCTGATCGAGTCTTTTGGTGTTTCTACATCTTCCGGTTTTTCTTTTTTCCGAATAGTGGATTCTTCTTCAACTGTGTCCGGTTCTCTCTTAGGAATTCCTTTAAGTTTCACCGTTTCCAAATCCTCGTCTACTACTGGAACTTTACCTTTTCCTATTTTGAGCTTTTTAGGCTCTTCTTCTTCTTTTTCAACGACCTTCTTCGGTTTTCTTTCATATTTTTCTTTTTGGTCTTCTGGTATATCCTTTTCTTCTTTTTCATCTTCGAATCCCAATTCTACTTGTTCGAGTTCAGTTGTATCTTCGTCGCGGTCTTTTATTTTAGGAATTTTTCTCTTCTTTAATTTTTTCCTTCTTCTAAGTTCCGCGAAATCACGCCATTTCCTTTTGTAACTGTTATCGACGATATTACTGGAGTTTTGAGAATTTCGTTCAGCGGAGGAAAATCTATAAATACTATACGACTCTTTAAAAGGAATTTAGGCAATGTTACGCTAGGTATTTCTCCTTTCTTAGTAGTCTTTGGTTTTTTCAGTTTAATTTCTTCAATTTTTACTGGTAATTCGGCAACGTTAGATACTTCTAATTTTATCGGTTTAATTTCCCACCTGTCAATTTTCATTTTAACAGGCTGCTTTTCTTTTTTCGGTTTCTTTTCAAACTTAAAACTGTCGTCTACCTTTTCCAAATTCTGTTTTAAGTTCTTCATTTCATCGTCTAGTTTTTCTAAATGCTTTAGTTTTATTTTCCGTTTTTTAGTCTTTATTACTATTTCCGCTTCTTCAACGTTTCTCGATATTTCTCCATTATCTTTACGGGAGGAACAAGCTCTTTTACTATAGGAATGTGAAGTGTTGGTGGATACTCAATAAATGTTATACGACTTTTAAGTAATATTTTGGGAAGTTTGGTTGTTTTTATTTCTTTCTTTTTAGGAATTGTAGGTTTTTTCAATTTAATTTCATCCCATTTAATTGGTTGATCTTTGGGAACGGCAATTATCAGTTTCTGCGGTTTTACCTCAATTGTTTCCATTTTCATTAAAATTGGTTTTGGTCTTACTTTTCGAAGTTTCTTTTCTTCTTCATGTTGCTGCTCTGTTTCTTCGGGTTTCTCAAGTTTGACCTTTTTAACTTTCTTTACTATTTTGGATTTTCCTTTCCTTTTACATCTTCATCTTCGACTGGTTGAAGTTCTTCGGCATCATTTGTTCCCGTAACCTCTTCGGATGGTTCGTCTGTTACTTCAAGTACAGCATCTGCAATTTCTTCTATAACCTCTTCAGATTCTAAGATTTCTACTTCGTCAAGTGGCGTTTTAGTTCCTTCAGATGGTTTAGGTTTAGTGCTTTGTTTTTTAACCTTTTTATTTTTTAGCTTCTCTTTTTCCGTTGTTTCAAGATCTTCAGGTCATCTTTCCCTTCACTAGTGGGTATAGGTTTAGGTAATTCTAACACAACTTTAGGTTCCTCGTGTTGGTCTTTTCATCAGTTTCTTTCACAAATGGTTTAAGTGTAACTTTTTCTGGACTTTCTCTTTCTGCGTCACGTTTTGGTATTCTAAACTTTTTCTCTTCATCTTGTTCTTCTTCTTTTGATTTGGGAATATTTTTATTAAATCGACACTCTCAATTTCTTGCACGGGTTTCTTTGTCTTTGGCTTTCTTTTTGGTGTAACTTTGTCTTTTGGTTTTTCTTCTCCTTCTTCGTCAATGTCAATTTTTTCTAAAGTTTCTTTATCAGCTTCCGGTCTTTCAATATCGTATGTTTCGAAAGGAGAAAGTTCAGGAACATCTTCGACAGTTTCTTCGACATCTTTTTTATCTTTTGGTACCTTTTTTACTGGCTTCTTATCAGTTTCTTCTGCTGGTATTTCTGGTTTATCGGGGATCTTTTTTAATCGAACTTCTTCTCCTTTTTCTTCAGTTTTCGGAACCTTTCCTTTTCCTAATTTTATCTTTGTCGGTGCTTCTTCCTTACTTTCAGGAGCTTCTTTAGGTTTTCTCTCGTATTTGTATTGATCATCGACCACTTCTTTTCCTTGTTTCTTAAGCTCTTCCATTTCTTGATCTAGTTTCTCCAAATCAGTTACTTTGTCTTTGGGTATTTTTATCTTCCGCTTTTTAGTTTTTAGTACTATCTCTGCATCTTTCATATTTCGAGATAACTCGCCATTGTCTTTAATTACTGGTTGTAGTTCACTAATGATAGGCTGTTTTTCTATTTCTGACGCAGGTGGAAAACTTACTACGTTTATTCTAGATTTTAACATAAATTTAGGCAACTTTACACGTTCTGCTTTCTTCTTTTCCGGAACTTTGGGTTTTCGTAATTTTATGTCTGCTAAATTAATTGGCTTGTCCGAGACATCACTAATGTTTAACTTTTGTGGTTTTACATGTTGATATTCTACTTTCATTGGCATTGGTTTCAGAGACTTCTTCTTATCTTTTATGATTTTGTTCCTATAGTTTTCTCTTCATCTATTTTGTCAGGCACTTCTTCTTGTTCTTCTTTGACCGGTTTGTCACCTTTCTTAACACGTTTTATTTTTTTAACTTTTTTAGTAACAATGTCGCCAGGAGTTTCTTCATCGACTTCGCCTTGATCTACTGCAGGAAGAATACTTACTGATATTTCTTCAACTTCATGATCTTCATCGATATCAGTTTGTTTGGCTTTTGTAGGTAGAGTTTCTTCTTCTATTTCACCTGAAATATACACATTGATATGTTATTATTTGGTTTTTATTAATTTAATTATGTAAGTGGGTGTTTTTGTTTTTATGGTTTTGTTAGTTTTAGTGTAAATAAGTGTTATGTAAAATG
This sequence comes from Abscondita cerata, assembly GCA_030710515.1. Lineage (NCBI taxonomy): Eukaryota > Metazoa > Arthropoda > Insecta > Coleoptera > Lampyridae > Abscondita > Abscondita cerata. The sequence goes on along the minus strand of JALBCR010000909.1, from coordinate 240,429 downwards.
TGCGTAGATGGTTTTACAAATCACTTATATTTTCTTTAAATTAAATGAACAATTTTCTTTTGTCTTTATTAGTATACAATGTTCAAGTTATCTTACCTTCGTTTTCTATGGGTTTAATGTGTTCTGTGTCATCACCAGTGTTTTCTTTTTTATTTTGGAACTTTCTTTTTCTTTTTCCCGACGACAATTTCTTTTATTGTAGTTTCTGGAGTTTTTCTATCATCTTGACTTGTAACGATTTCAGTAATATTTAGGGCACCATCAACGTCTTTTACTACAGTTCGCCTTTTTATAGTTCTTTTAACGGGTGTTTGATATTCATCAATCACGTCTACGCACTCCGTAACTTCCGGAATTTCTAATTCATTCGCATTTTTAATGATTTGTTTTACATCAAGTGTCATATCTTCTACACTTTCAGTAACAGTGGGGACGTTATCTTTTTCATCAGTAGTTATTGTTGTGATATGTTGTTTTCCTCCTTTATCTTTTATTATTTTACGAATTGTTTTCTTTCTAGGTGTAGGTGTAGTATCATCTTTTACAGTTTCTGTTGTTTCTATGGTAACTACGGGCACAGTGCTCACTACATCTTTAATTTCATCCATACTCATTGACTTTAGATCTTCGATGGTGGGAACGTATTCTTCGACACGGGGAACGTCAGGCAATCCAGCAATTTTCTGGAGAATTACTAATTTGACAGCGTCTAAGACATCTTTTTCATCTTGAATCTCTTCTAGAGAGGGAACATACAATTCTTGTTTTAGTTCTGGTTTCGGTCGTAACTTCTTCTTTTTCTTCGGGATTTCAGTGGTTGCAATTTCTTCTACCGTAACGGTAGTTAGAGGTACTTTGTCTTCATCTTCTACAGTAACTATCTCAGTTGTATGCACTTTGTCTGCATCTTTTTTAATCAATTTACGTATTTTTTTTACCCTCTTCTTGGGCTTTCCGTCCTCTGCTGTAATTTCGGTTATTTCTATAACTTCTGGAATTTCTTCTATTGTAACAGTATCTTCTACTGTTTTCGGCAATGGAACTTCTTGAATAGTCACTGTTGTTTGTGGTTCTTCCTTATCATCTTGAACAGTAACTATTTCAGTTGCCTGAATAACGCCATCTTTTTCTTTAACAATTTTACGTGTTTTCTTTGTTCTTCTTTTGGTTTCCATCTTCCGCTATCACTTCTGTAATTTCAGTTACTTCGGAAGCTCTTCAACTATATAGTCAATTGGTTCCTTTTTCTCAATGTCTTTGGTTACTTCAGATTCTTCTACTACAACGGTCGTTTTCGGTGCTTCTCCTTCGTCTTCAACAGTAACAATAGCTGTGGTTTGTACTTTATCGTCGTTTCGTTTTATTATCTTTTTCACTTTTTTAACACGTTTCCTTGGCTTTCCGTCTTGAGCAACTACCTCTGTAACTTCTATCACTTCTGGTATTTCTTCAACGGGAACAGCGTCATTTACAGTTTCTGGTAGTACTATTTCTTGTTCTACTACAGTGACAGAGGGTTGTTCTTTTTCATCTTGAGTAGTTACAATTTCTGTTGTGCGCAGAATGCCATCGTCTTCTTTAACGATTTTACGAGTTTTCTTAATTCTCTTTTTCGGTTTACCATCTTCCGCTATGATTTCAGTTACTTCAACAATTTCCGGAAGTTCTTCAATTATACATTCTTTCGGTTTTGGTATGCGTTTTTTCTTTTTAATCTTTTCAGTTTCTGTTTCCTCAATTAAAACAGTAGTTACAGGCGCTTTTCCCTCATCTTCAATAGTAACTATTTCAGTAGTATGTAATTTATCGTCATCTTTTTAACGATCTTCCGTACTTTCTTAACTCTTTTCTTTGGTTTTCCGTCTTCGGATGTAATTTCAGTAACTTCGACAACTTCTGGAATTTCTGTTACTGGGGTCGCTTCCTCCAAGGTTTTTGGGAGAGCAACTTCTTCAATAGTCACAGTAGTTTTCGGTTCTTCTTTGTCATCTTGAGTGGTAATGATTTCTGTTGCTTCAATTACACCGTCTTTTTCTTTAACGATTTTACGTATTTTCTTTGTGCGTTTCTTTGGTTTTCCGTCTTCTGTTATTATTTCTGTAATTTCTGTTATTTCAGGAAGCTCTTGCATTATTTCATCTTTTGGTTTTAGGTTTTTCTTCTTTATTGTTTCCTCGGTTATTTCAGTTTCTTCTACCGTAACAGTTGTTTGAGGAGTTTCTCCTTCGTCTTCGACAGTGACAATCGCTGTTGTTTTGAACTTTGTCGTCTTCTTCTTTAATTATTTTGCGCACTTTTTAACTCTCTTTTTGGTTTTCCATCTTTGACATTACTTCAGTAACTTCAACTGTTTCAGAAATTTCTTCTACTGGCTTAGCTTCTTTGACGGTTTGCGGAAGCGCGATCTCCTTGTCAACAACAGTGACCTCAGGTTCTTCTTTATCATCTTGAATCGTAACAATTTCCGTTGTATGAAGAACACCTTCTTCTTCTTTCACTATTTTACGGGTTTTCTTAGTTCGTTTTTGGGGATTCCGTCGTCAGAAATTATTTCAGTGACTTCAATAACTTCAGGAAGTTCCTCTACTACAGCTTCTTTTGGTTTTGAACGCGTTTCTTCTTTTGATAGTTTTGATGTCTGTTTCTTCAACTGCAACAGTAGTTTGTGGTGCTGACCCTTCATCTTCGACAGTGACTATTTCGGTTGTTTGAAGTTTATTTTCGTCTTCCTTAACGATTTTTGCACTTTCTTAACTCTCTTTTAGGTTTTCCATCTTCTGCTATAACTTCTGTTACTTCCATCACTTCCGGAATCTCCTCTACAGGTACTGCTTCTTCAGCGATTTCTGTAAGTGAAATTTCCTGAACCGTTACCGTAGTTTGAGGTTCTTCTTTACCATCTTGAATAGTAACGATTTCTGTTGCCTGCACTAAACCATCTTTTCTTTAACAATTCTTCGTGTTTTTCTTTGTTCTCTTCTTAGGTTTTCCATCGTCAGATATCACTTCTGTAATTTCTGTTACTTCTGGAAGTTCTTCAATTAGGAATTCTACGGGTTTGTTTGAGATTTCATAATTTCAGTTTCTTCTGTAATTGTAGTTTCTTCCACAGTCACAGTTGTTTGAGGTAATTCTCCTTCGTCTTCTACGGTTACAATACTAGTCGTTTGAATTTTATCATCTTTGTTTTTGATTATTTTGCGCACTTTCTTTACTCTCTTCCTTGGTTTTCCATCTTCAGCAATCACTTCAGTGACTTGTACAACTTCTGGAATTTCTTCTACCGGCACCGATTCAGCTACAGTTTGAGGTAATATGATTTCTTGTTCAGTGATAGTGACATTTGGTTCACTTTTATCATCTTGAATAGTAACAATTTCCGTTGTATGCAACACTCCGCCATCTTCTTTAACAATTTTCGAGTCTTCTTAGTTCTTTTTTAGGTTTACCATCTTCGGAAATGATTTCAATTACTTCTACAACTTCAGGTAGTTCTTGAGAAATTCTTTGTTTTTTCTTTTGGTTTTGCTTTCTTCTTAGGTTTAAACTCGAGCTTTTTGTATTTTTAAATTTTCTTCGGTAATAGGAGGAACATCTGGTAATCCTGTTAACTTCTTTAAAACTACTAGTTTTACGGTATCCAATACGTCACTTTCGTCTATGATTTCTGCTAAGGACGGTATGTATAATTCCTTAACTGGTTCTTTCTCTTTTGGTTTCCTCTTAGTCTTCTTTTTTGTTATTTCGGTAACTTCTGTTTCTTCAACTGTTACCGTGGTCACTGGAATTTCGCCCTCATCTTCCTCAGTAACTATCGATGTTGTTTGCATTTTGTCATCTTGTTTCTTAACTATTTTACGTATTTTTTAATTCTTTCTTTGGTTTTCCGTCTTCGGATATAATTTCTGAAACTTCGGTGATTTCTGGAACTTCTTCAACTTCAATTCTTTCTTCGTCAGGTTTAGGTAAAACGATTTCTTCTACAGTGACAGTGGTTTGCGGTTGTTCTTGTTCGTCTTGAACAGTAACAATTTCCGTGGTTTGAACGACTCCATCGTCCTCTTTCACGATCTTACGAGTTTTCTTAGTTCTTTTTTTAGGTTGGCCTTCTTCCGAGATTATTTCTGTTACTTCCGTGATCTCAGGCAGTTCTTCTACAAGTGGTTTAGCAACCTTACGAGAACGTTTGATCTTTTAACTTCTTCTGTGATTTCCGTTTCTTCAACCGTAACCGTCGTTTCTGGCGCTTTTCCTTCCTCCTCAATTGTTACGATGGAAGTTGTTTGCATTTTATCGTCATCTTCTTTAATAATTTTTCTTACTTTTAATTCTTTCTTTCGCTTTCCATCTTTTTCTATTACTTCAGAGACTTCAGTTGTTTCGGGTATTTCTTCTACAGGAATTGTTTCCTCAAATATTCCGGGCAGTACGACTTCTTTTATTAATACTGTGGTTTCAGGTTGTTCGTTTTCGTCTTGAATTGTAACAATTTCAGTTGTTTGAAGTACACCATCTTCTTCTTTGAGAATTTTGCGAGTCTTTTTAATTCTTTTCTTAGGTTTTCCATCTTCTGCAACTACATCAATGACTTCCGTTTGTTCTGGAACTTCTTCGGTTTTAGTATCTTTCGGTTTCTTCTTTTTCAATTTTACGATTCTCTTTGGTTTTCTTCGATCAGTGTCAGATACTTCATCAATATCATCATCTGGTTCGGTGGTTGGTATCGGCTTAGGTAGTACAAGTTCCGTATCGGGTTTTGTATTTTCATCTGTCGCGTCCTTTTCTTTTATAAATGGTTTTAACTTAATTTTTTCCGGTAATTCTTCGGGTTTGTCGGGCTTGGGAATTCTAAATTTGACTTCATCTTCTTCATCTTCTTCTTTAAGTTTAGGTTGATTTTTCTCTAAAATAATTTGCTCGGTATCCTGCTTAGGAGTTTTTGGTTTTGGTTTGGTTTTTCTGACTTCTTTATCTTTAGGTTTCTTTTATCATCTCCTTCAATATCGAACTTTTCTAATTCTTCTTTATCAATATCGTCTCTTTCGATGTCATACGGTTGAAATGGTTCTAATTCAGGCGACTCTTGTGAGGGTTTCTTACGTAACTTCCTGGGTGATGGTTCGTCCTCTTGAGGTTTTTTTACTTTTACCTTCTACTGCATCTTGCGGTTTTTCTGGTATCTTTTAAGACTAACTTGCTCTAGAGGTTCTGGTCCTTCTGAATTTTACCTTTACCCAATTTTATCTTTGTACGTTCTTTTTCTTCTTCTACTGGAACATCTTTTGTCTTTCTTTGATATTTATAATTTTCGTCGACTACTTCTTTTCAGCCTTCTTCAGCTCTTCTAGTTCTAGATCAAGTTTTTCTAATTCATCAGGTATTTCTTTTGGAACTTTTAATTTTCTTTTTTTGGTTTTTAACATTTCTTCTGCTTCTTTCATGTTTCTAGACAATACTCCAGAATCACGAACTGAAGGTTTCATTTGTGTAGTTATGGGAATGGTTTCACTTTCTGCTTCAGGAGGGAATTTTATGTGTTTTATTATTGACTTTAACAAAAACTTTGGAAGTTGTACACTCTTAACAGTTTTCTTTTGTGCTACTTTTGGTTTACGTAGTTTTATATTGGCCAAATTAATAGGTTCATTTTTCATTTCTGTAATATTTATTTTTTGTGGTGACACATCTTTACGTTCTACTTTCATAATAATAGCTTTTGCAGGTTTTAATTTATCATTTTCAATTTCATCAGTGACGGGTATATCCTCGCCTGGTTTTAAATCGTCCTTCGGTCGGGTTGTTTTCTTTACTCTCTTCAGAGGTTTTTTTGGTAGTTGTAATTCTTCAACATTTACAATTGTTTGAGGTAATTGTCCTTCATCTTCGATTGTGACTATTTCAGTAGTAAGTATTTTGTCGTCATCTTTTTTTATCAACTTACGCACTTTTTTAACACGTTTCTTCGGTTTTCCACTTTCAGTGCTAAATTCAACTACTTCTATTAGTTCAGGAATTTCTTCTATTGGAACAGCTTTTTCTACAGTTTTTGGAAGAGAAACTTCTTGAATTGTAATTGTAGTTTGAGGTTCTTCTTTATCGTCCTGAACAGTAACTATTTTAGTTTCTTGGACAACACCATTTTTTTCTTTAACAATTTTACGCGTTTTCTTTATTCTTTTCGTCGATTTTCCGTCTTTTGTTACCACATCAGAAATCTCTATTGTTTCAGGTAGTTCTTCTGCTAAATACTCTTGTGGTTTACTTTTCTTAATTTCTTCAGTTGCTTCAATTTCTTCTATTTCCACACTCGTTTGAGGCGCTTCCCCTTCGTCTTCTACAGTAACAATAGCTGTTGTTTGAATTTTGTCACCCTTTTGCTTAATTAACTTTTTCACTTTCTTAACACGTTTCTTTGGTTTACCGTCCTCATCGATCACTTCCGTAACTTCTACCACTTCAGGAATTTCTTCTATCGGAATAGCTTGTTTTACAGTTTTCGGGAGGCTAATTTCTTGCTCTACAACAGTTACTGAAGGCTGCTCTTCACCGTCTTGAACAGTAACTATTTCTGTTGTGTGAACAACGCCTTCTTCTTCTTTTACAATCTTACGCGTTTTCTTAGTTCTCTTTTTGGGTTTTCCGTCTTCAGATACCACTTCACAGACTTCAACGATTTCGGGAAGCTCTTCTATTACAGTTTCTTTAGGTTTTGTAACAGTTTTTTCCTTTTTGGTTGTTTCTTTAACTACAACAGTAGTTACAGGTGCTTTACCTTCATCTTCAATGGTAACTATTTCAGTAGTATGTAATTTATCGTCATCTTTTTAACAATTTTGCGAACTTTCTTAACTCTTTTCTTTGGTTCTCCGTCTTCGGCTGTAATTTCAGTAACTTCGACAACTTCTGGAATTTCTGTTACGGAGATAGTTTTCTCCAAGGTTTTTGGGAGAGTAACTTCTTCAACAGTCACAGTAGTTTTCGGTTCTTCTTTGTCATCTTGAGTGGTAACGATTTCTGTTGCTTCAATTACACCGTCTTTTTCTTTAACGATTTTACGTATTTTCTTTGTGCGTTTCTTTGGTTTTCCGTCTTCTGTTATTATTTCTGTAATTTCTGTTATTTCAGGAAGCTCTTGCATTATTTCATCTTTTGGTTTTTTAGGTTTTTTCTTCTTTATTGTTTCCTCGGTTATTTCAGTTTCTTCTACCGTAACAGTTGTTTGAGGAGTTTCTCCTTCGTCTTCTACAGTCACAATCGCTGTTGTTTGAACTTTGTCGTCTTCTTCTTTAATTATTTTGCGCACTTTTTTAACTCTCTTTTTTGGTTTTCCATCTTTTGACATTACTTCAGTAACTTCAACTGTTTCAGAAATTTCTTCTACTGGTTTAGCTTCTTTGACGGTTTGCGGAAGCGCGATCTCCTTGTCAACAACAGTGACCTCAGGTTCTTCTTTATCATCTTGAATCGTAACAATTTCCGTTGTATGAAGAACACCTTCTTCTTCTTTCACTATTTTACGGGTTTTCTTAGTTCGTTTTTTGGGGATTCCGTCGTCAGAAATTATTTCAGTGACTTCAATAACTTCAGGAAGTTCCTCTACTACAGCTTCTTTTGGTTTTGGAACGCGTTTCTTCTTTTTGATAGTTTTGATGTCTGTTTCTTCAACTGCAACAGTAGTTTGTGGTGCTGACCCTTCATCTTCGACAGTGACTATTTCGGTTGTTTGAAGTTTATTTTCGTCTTCCTTAACGATTTTGCGCACTTTCTTAACTCTCTTTTTAGGTTTTCCATCTTCTGCTATAACTTCTGTTACTTCCATCACTTCCGGAATCTCCTCTACAGGTACTGCTTCTTCAGCGATTTCTGTAAGTGAAATTTCCTGAACCGTTACCGTAGTTTGAGGTTCTTCTTTACCATCTTGAATAGTAACGATTTCTGTTGCCTGCACCAAACCATCTTTTTCTTTAACAATTCTTCGCGTTTTCTTTGTTCTCTTCTTAGGTTTTCCATCGTCAGATATCACTTCTGTAATTTCTGTTACTTCTGGAAGTTCTTCAATTAGGAATTCTACGGGTTTGTTTGGAGATTTCATAATTTCAGTTTCTTCTGTAATTGTAGTTTCTTCCACAGTCACAGTTGTTTGAGGTAATTCTCCTTCGTCTTCTACGGTTACAATACTAGTCGTTTGAATTTTATCATCTTTGTTTTTGATTATTTTGCGCACTTTCTTTACTCTCTTCCTTGGTTTTCCATCTTCAGCAATCACTTCAGTGACTTGTACAACTTCTGGAATTTCTTCTACCGGCACCGATTCAGCTACAGTTTGAGGTAATATGATTTCTTGTTCAGTGACAGTGACATTTGGTTCACTTTTATCATCTTGAATAGTAACAATTTCCGTTGTATGCAACACTCCGCCATCTTCTTTAACAATTTTTCGAGTCTTCTTAGTTCTTTTTTTAGGTTTACCATCTTCGGAAATGATTTCAATTACTTCTACAACTTCAGGTAGTTCTTGAGAAATTCTTTGTTTTTCTTTTGGTTTTGCTTTCTTCTTAGGTTTAAACTCGGGAGCTTTTTGTATTTTTAAATTTTCTTCGGTAATAGGAGGAACATCTGGTAATCCTGTTAACTTCTTTAAAACTACTAGTTTTACGGTATCCAATACGTCACTTTCGTCTATGATTTCTGCTAAGGACGGTATGTATAATTCCTTAACTGGTTCTTTCTCTTTTGGTTTCCTCTTAGTCTTCTTTTTTGTTATTTCGGTAACTTCTGTTTCTTCAACTGTTACCGTGGTCACTGGAATTTCGCCTCATCTTCCTCAGTAACTATCGATGTTGTTTGCATTTTGTCATCTTGTTTCTTAACTATTTTACGTATTTTTTTAATTCTTTTCTTTGGTTTTCCGTCTTCGGATATAATTTCTGAAACTTCGGTGATTTCTGGAACTTCTTCAACTTCAATTCTTTCTTCGTCAGGTTTAGGTAAAACGATTTCTTCTACAGTGACAGTGGTTTGCGGTTGTTCTTGTTCGTCTTGAACAGTAACAATTTCCGTGGTTTGAACGACTCCATCGTCCTCTTTTACGATCTTACGAGTTTTCTTAGTTCTTTTTTTAGGTTGGCCTTCTTCCGAGATTATTTCTGTTACTTCCGTGATCTCAGGCAGTTCTTCTACAAGTGGTTTAGCAACCTTACGAGAACGTTTGATCTTTTAACTTCTTCTGTGATTTCCGTTTCTTCAACCGTAACCGTCGTTTCTGGCGCTTTTCCTTCCTCCTCAATTGTTACGATGGAAGTTGTTTGCATTTTATCGTCATCTTCTTTAATAATTTTTCTTACTTTTTAATTCTTTTCTTTCGCTGTCCATCTTTTTCTATTACTTCAGAGACTTCAGTTGTTTCGGGTATTTCTTCTACAGGAATTGTTTCCTCAAATATTCGGGCAGTACGACTTCTTTTATTAATACTGTGGTTTCAGGTTGTTCGTTTTCGTCTTGAATTGTAACAATTTCAGTTGTTTGAAGTACACCATCTTCTTCTTTGAGAATTTTGCGAGTCTTTTAATTCTTTTCTTAGGTTTTCCATCTTCTGCAACTACATCAATGACTTCCGTTTTTTCTGGAACTTCTTCGGTTTTAGTATCTTTCGGTTTCTTCTTTTTCAATTTTACGATTCTCTTTGGTTTTCTTCGATCAGTGTCAGATACTTCATCAATATCATCATCTGGTTCGGTGGTTGGTATCGGCTTAGGTAGTACAAGTTCCGTATCGGGTTTTGTATTTTCATCTGTCGCGTCCTTTTCTTTTATAAATGGTTTTAACTTAATTTTTTCCGGTAATTCTTCGGGTTTGTCGGACTTGGGAATTCTAAATTTGACTTCGTCTTCTTCATCTTCTTCTTTAGGTTTAGGTTGATTTTTCTCTAAGATAATTTGCTCGGTATCCTGCTTAGGAGTTTTTGGTTTTGGTTTGGTTTTTCTGACTTCTTTATCTTTAGGTTTCTTTTTATCATCACCTTCAATATCGAACTTTTCTAATTCTTCTTTATCAATATCGTCTCTTTCGATGTCATACGGTTGAAATGGTTCTAATTCAGGCGACTCTTGTGAGGGTTTCTTACGTAACTTCCTGGGTGATGGTTCGTCCTCTTGAGGTTTTTTACTTTTACCTTCTACTGCATCTTGCGGTTTTTCTGGTATCTTTTTAAGTTTAACTTGTTCTAGAGGTTCCGGTCCTTCTGGAATTTTACCTTTACCCAATTTTATCTTCGTAGGTTCTTTTTCTTCTTCTGCTGGAACATATTTTGTCTTTCTTTGATATTTATAATTTTCGTCGACTACTTCTTTTTCACCCTTCTTCAGCTCTTCTAGTTCTAGATCAAGTTTTTCTAATTCATCAGGTATTTCTTTTGGAACTTTTAATTTTCTTTTTTTTGTTTTTAACACTTCTTCTGCTTCTTTTATGTTTCTAGACAATACTCCAGAATCACGTACTACTGGCCTCATTTGATTAATTATGGGAAGTTTTTCACTTTCTTCTTCAGCAGGGAATTTTATATGTTTGATTATGGACTTTAACATGAACTTTGGAAGTTGCACACTCTTAACAGTTTTCTTTTCACTTACTTTTGGTTTTCTCAGTTTTATATTGGTCAGATTAATTGGTTCATCTTTAATTTCCATAATTTTTAATTTTTGAGGCTTCGATTCGTTTCGTTCTATTTTGACTATTGTCACTTCCTCTGGTTTTAGTTTTGGACTTTCAGTTGTTTGTTGTTTTATTTTCTCATCGAGACTTTTCTTTTGTCACGGAGAACCTTCTTCTCCTTTTTGACAGGTGTCGTTTCTTTTATGATTACAGTAGTTTGAGGTAACTCACCTTCATCTTCGACAGTTATTATCTCAGTAGTTTGAAGTTTATCATCGTCCTTTTTAAGTAACTTGCGCACTTTTCTAATCCTTTTTTTTGGTTTTCCGTCTTCAGTGGTCACTTCTGTTACCTCTACCACTTCTGGAATTTCTTCTAATGGCGTAGCTTCCATTGTTGTTGGAAAAGTTACTTCTTGCACGGTAACAGTTGTCTTAGGCTCTTCTTTGTCATCTTGAGTGGTAACGATTTCGGTTGCTTCAACAACCCCGTCTTTCTCTTTCACGATTCTCCTTGTTTTCTTGATTCTTTTCTTGGGCTTGCCATCTTCAGATATGATTTCAGTACTTTCTATTATTTCTGGAAGTTCTTCAATTGCATATTTTTGTAGTTCTTTAGTTGGCTTATCTCTCTTTCTATCTGCAGTTATTTCAGTTTCTTCAATTGTTACAGTTGTTTGAGGAGCTTCTCCTTCGTCTTCCACAGTAACTATAGCAGTAGTTTGTATTTTACCGTCTTCTTCCTTAAGTATCTTACGAATCTTTTTTACCCTCTTTTTAGGTTTTCCATCTTTCGAGATTTCTTCACTAAATTCTACAACTACGGGAATTTCCTCGACTGACACTGCTTCAGGTATCGTTTGAGGTAGTGTAATTTCCTGTTCAGTCACAGTCACAGTTGGTTGATTTATATCATCCTCAATTGTAATAATTTCAGTTGTTTTCAGAACTCCTTCATCTTTTTTAACGATTTTACGAATTTTTTAGTCCTTTTTGGGTAAACCATCTTCTGAAACGTCTTCTATTACTTCCACGACTTCGGGTAATTCTTGTACAGATGTTGGTTTTTGTTTTGCCTTTGCTTTCTTCTTAGGCTTTAATTCAGATTCCCTTGAGTCTTCGTCACTAACTGAGGGTACCCGTGGTAGATCTGTTAGTTTTTTTAAAATGACCAGTTTTACGGCGTCCATAACGTCATTTTCGTCTTTCATTTCTTCCAGTGACGGAACGTACAATTCTTTAATTGGTTCTTTTTCTTCAGGTTTTTTCTTGTTTCTTTTTTCTTTTGCTTTTGATTCTTCTACATTTATAGTCGTTTGAGGCGTTTCACCTTCATCATGCACAGTTACGATGTCAGTAGTAATTACTTTGTCGTCATCAATTTTAACAATTCTACGAATTTTCTTTGTTCTCTTTTTTGGTTGTCCATCTTTCGAAGTAATTTCAGTTGTTTCTACAATTTCTGGTATTTCTTCTACTATAACAGATCCCTTCACGGTTTTAGGAAGAGGAATTTCTTCAACGGTAACCGTAACTTGTGGAACTTCCTTATCATCTTGTACAGTAGTTATTGTAGTTGCTTGAACAACGCCATCTTCTTCTTTGACGATCTTTCGTGTTTTCTTTGTTTTTTTTGTAGATTTTCCGTCTTTAGATTTAACTATCACGGTTTCAGTTACTTCTGGAAGTTCCTCTACTACTTTTTCTTTTGGTTTTCTTGGGTGTATTCTTTTCTTTGTTTCTTCAGTTACGTCAGTTTCCTCTATTGTCACAGTTGTTTTAGGAATTCCTCCTTCATCTTGAACAGTAGTGATGGTCGTAGTTTGTATTTTATCGTCTCCTTCTTTAACTATTTTACGTATTTTCTTCACTCTTTTCTTGGGTTTTCCATCTTGAGAAATCACTTTAGTAATTTCTACTACTTCGGGAATTTCTTCTACTGTCTGCGCTTGTTCTACGGTTTGAGGAAGCGCGATCTCCCGGTCAACAACGGTGACCGCAGGTTGTTCTCTATCATCTTGAATCGTAACTATTTCTGTTGCATGAAGAACGCCTTGTTCTTCTTTCACTATTTTACGTGTTGTCTTGGTTCGTTTTTTAGGTTTACCATCTTCCGAAATAATTTCAGAAACTTCCACAACTTCAGGAAGTTCTTCTACTACTGTTTCTTTCGACTTTGGAACACGCTTCTTCTTTTGATTGTTTTGACATTTGCTTCTTCAACTACTACTGTAGTTTGCGGCGCTGTTCCTTCTTCTTCCACGGTGACTATTTCAGTTGTTTGAACTTTGTTGTCGTCTTTTCTTACTATTTTGCGCACTTTCTTTACTCTCTTTTTTGGTTTTCCATCTTCGGCAATAACTTCTGTTACTTCTATTACTTCTGGAATTTCTTCTACTGGCACGGCTTCTTCCGCAACCTCTGGAAGTGAAATTTCTTGAATGGTTACCGTAGTTTTAGGTTCTTCCTTATCATCTTGAGTAGTGACAATTTGTGTCGCTTCAACCACACCATCCTTCTCTTTGATAATTTTTCTGGTTTTTGTTATACGTCTTTTCCGCTTACCATCTTTAGATAAGACTTCAGTAACATCAATTGTTTCAGGAAGTTCTTCTATTATATACTCTTTTGGTTTCTTTAACCGTTTCTTTTCTTAGTTTCTTCAGTTACTTCTGTTTCTTCTATCATAACAGTGGTTTGCGGTGCTTCTCCTTCGTCTTCAATCGTGACAATAGATGTTGTTTGCACTTTATCGTGATTTTCTTTAATTATTTTTCGAACTTTCTTTATTCTTTTCTTTGGTTTTCCTTCAGCAGAAATCACTTCCTGAATTTCTACTTCTTCAGGAATTTCCTCTAGTGGCACAGCTTCTACAATGGTTTGAGGTAAAGTTATTTCTTGTTCTGTAATTGTAACATCAGGTTCTTTTTATCTTCCTCTATCGTAACAATTTGGGTTGTTCTAAGAACTCCATTTTCTTCTTTAATAATTTTACGGATCTTCTTCGTTCTTTTTATAGGTTTCCCATCATCTGATAAAGTTTCTGTAACTTCTATCATTTCAGGAAGTTCTTTCACTCTGGGCTTTTTGAATTTCTTTGGTTTCTTTCCCTCTGCGTCTGTAGTTTCAACAACTACAGTTACATTAGGTGTAGCTCCATCAGATACTGTTGTTGTAATTATTGTTGTTTCAGTATTAGAGTCGACTTGTTTGACATATTTTCTTATCTTTTTAACCTTTTTTATGGGTATTCTTCTAGATGTATCAATTTCTATTTGTTGTTCTTCTGGTATTTCGCGAAGATAATACATTGGATTCTCTTGATTATTTGTTTCGTCACTTTCATATTCAATCAATGTCGTTTTTGGCGATTTTCCTTCCATTTCTTCGGTGTTGATTTCAATAATTTCGTATTTTCTACCGTTCCATTTTCTTAACCGTCTCTTTGTTACCTTAAGGTAGTTTCTTTTACCGTTATCGTCGACAAATTCGGAAGCTACGATACTTTCTGGAAACTCTTCAACCACGTCAAAATCTAGAATTTTTTCAGGAGTAGATGAAGATTTAATTTCCTCAGAACTTTCTGGTTCATTTAAAATGTCGGGTAGTTGTAGACCTAACGCTTTCGATACAAGTACGTACTTGACAGCATCCAAAACACCTTGTTCGTCTTTTATATGTTCTGGTTGAAGTTCAAAATTAATATTTTGTGGTACCGCTTCTTGCACTATAACACGTGTTGTTGGAGATTCTCCCTCATCTTGCAATGTTACAATTTCTGTGGTTTGAATGACGCCATCTTGTTCTTTTACAAACCTTGATCGCTTAATGGTTCTTTTAATAGGAGTTCCATTAATATCTGCTACTTCTTTAACATCAACAATTACTGGTAGTTCTTTTATAGTAGAAGTTGGTAATTTATATTTTTCTTTATCCAGCACTTCTTCTTCAGAAACAGTAACGCTTGCTTGTTCTCCCGCAATGCAAGTAGTGACTATTTTGATGGCTTTTAATTTGTCGCCTTCCGGACGTAAAATAGTGCGGGTCTGCTTATTACAGTTTTTCCTTTTACCGTCATAAGTTGTAACCACATAACATTCATCAATTTGAGGGAGCTCTTCTAAACTTTTTCCTTTAATTTTTAGGTCGAGTTTTCTTTTAATGATTTTAGGTTTTAATTTTGAGGTACTTCAATCTCATTAACTGTCACTGTTGTTTCTGCCGGTTTACCCTCATCCTCAACTGTAACTATGTCTGTGGTTTGTTCTTTTCCATCTTGTTTCTTTATAATCTTTCTTCGTTTTATGATTCTCTTTGTGCGTTTACCGTCAGGTGTTACCACTTGTGTAACTTCTTCTTCTTCAGGTAATTCCTCTATTACTGGTTTCTTGGGCTTTTCTTCCTCTAATTCTGGCACTTTAACTTCTTTCACTGTCACTGTTGTTTCTGCCGGTTTACCCTCATCCTCAACTGTAACTATGTCTGTGGTTTGTTCTTTTCCATCTTGTTTCTTTATAATCTTTCTTCGTTTTATGATTCTCTTTGTGCGTTTACCGTCAGGTGTTACCACTTGTGTAACTTCTTCTTCTTCAGGTAATTCCTCTATTACTGATTTCTTGGGCTTTTCTTCCTCTAATTCTGGCACTTTAACTTCTTTCACTGTCACTGTTGTTTCTGCCGGTTTACCCTCATCCTCAACTGTAACTATGTCTGTGGTTTGTTCTTTTCCATCTTGTTTCTTTTATAATCTTTCTTCGTTTTATGATTCTCTTTGTGCGTTTACCGTCAGGTGTTACCACTTGTGTAACTTCTTCTTCTTCAGGTAATTCCTCTATTACTGGTTTCTTGGGCTTTTCTTCCTCTAATTCTGGCACTTTAACTTCTTTCACTGTCACTGTTGTTTCTGCCGGTTTACCCTCATCCTCAACTGTAACTATGTCTGTGGTTTGTTCTTTTCCATCTTGTTTCTTTATAATCTTTTTTCTTCTTATGATTCTCTTTGTTCGTTTACCGTCAGGTGTCACCACTTGTGTAACTTCTTCTTCTTCAGGTAATTCTTCTATTATTGGTGTCTTGGGTTTCTTTTCTTCTAGTTCTGAAACTTCAACTTCTTTGACTGTGACTGTTGTTTCTGCCGGTTTACCCTCATCTTCAACTGTAACTATGTCTGTGGTTTGTTCTTTTCCATCTTGTTTCTTTATAATCTTTCTTCGTTTTATGATTCTCTTTGTACGTTTACCGTCAGGTGTTACCACTTGTGTAACTTCTTCTTCTTCAGGTAATTCCTCTATTACTGGTTTCTTGGGCTTTTCTTCCTCTAATTCTGGCATTTTAACTTCTTTCACTGTCACTGTTGTTTCTGCCGGTTTACCCTCATCCTCAACTGTAACTATGTCTGTGGTTTGTTCTTTTCCATCTTGTTTCTTTATAATCTTTCTTCGTTTTATGATTCTCTTTGTGCGTTTACCGTCAGGTGTTACCACTTGTGTAACTTCTTCTTCTTCAGGTAATTCCTCTATTACAGGTTTCTTGGGCTTTTCTTCCTCTAATTCTGGCACTTTAACTTCTTTCACTGTCACTGTTGTTTCTGCCGGTTTACCCTCATCCTCAACTGTAACTATGTCTGTGGTTTGTTCTTTTCCGTCTTGTTTCTTTATAATCCTTCTTCGTTTTATGATTCTTTTGGTGCGTTTACCGTCAGGTGTTACCACTTGTGTAACTTCTTCTTCTTCAGGTAACTCCTCTATTACTGGTTTCTTGGGCTTTTCTTCTTGTAGTTCTGGAACTTCTACTTCTTTCACTGTCACTGTTGTTTCTGCCGGTTTACCCTCATCCTCAACTGTAACTATGTCTGTGGTTTGTTCTTTTCCATCTTGTTTCTTTATAATCTTTCTTCGTTTTATGATTCTCCTTGTGCGTTTACCGTCAGGTGTTACCACTTGTGTAACTTCTTCCTCTTCAGGTAATTCCTCTATTACTGGTTTCTTGGGCTTTTCTTCCTCTAATTCTGGCACTTTAACTTCTTTCACTGTCACTGTTGTTTCTGCCGGTTTACCCTCATCCTCAACTGTAACTATGTCTGTGGTTTGTTCTTTTCCATCTTGTTTCTTTATAATCTTTCTTCGTTTTATGATTCTCCTTGTGCGTTTACCGTCAGGTGTTACCACTTGTGTAACTTCTTCTTCTTCAGGTAACTCCTCTATTACTGGTTTCTTGGGCTTTTCTTCTTCTAATTCTGGAACTTCTACTTCTTTCACTGTCACTGTTGTTTCTGCCGGTTTACCCTCATCCTCAACTGTAACTATGTCTGTGGTTTGTTCTTTTCCATCTTGTTTCTTTATAATCTTTCTTCGTTTTATGATTCTCTTTGTGCGTTTACCGTCAGGTGTCACCACTTGTGTAACTTCTTCTTCTTCAGGTAATTCCTCTATTACTGGTTTCTTGGGCTTCTTTTCTTCTAATTCTGGAACTTCAACTTCTTTGACTGTCATTGTTGTTTCTGCCGGTTTACCCTCATCCTCAACTGTAACTATGTCGGTGGTTTGTTCTTTTCCATCTTGTTTCTTTATAATCTTTCTTCGTTTTATGATTCTCCTTGTGCGTTTACCGTCAGGTGTTACCACTTGTGTAACTTCTTCTTCTTCAGGTAATTCCTCTATTACTGGTTTCTTGGGCTTTTCTTCCTCTAATTCTGGCACTTTAACTTCTTTAACTGTCACTGTTGTTTCTGCCGGTTTACCCTCATCCTCAACTGTAACTATGTCGGTCGTTTGTTCTTTTCCATCTTGTTTCTTTATAATCTTTCTTCGTTTTATTATTCTCTTTGTGCGTTTACCGTCAGGTGTCACCACTTGTGTAACTTCTTCCTCTTCAGGTAATTCCTCTATTACTGGTTTCTTGGGCTTTTCTTCCTCTAATTCTGGCACTTTAACTTCTTTAACTGTCACTGTTGTTTCTGCCGGTTTACCCTCATCCTCAACTGTAACTATGTCGGTCGTTTGTTCTTTTCCATCTTGTTTCTTTATAATCTTTCTTCGTTTTATTATTCTCTTTGTTCGTTTACCGTCAGGTGTCACCACTTGTGTAACTTCTTCTTCTTCAGGTAATTCCTCTATTACTGGTTTCTTGGGCTTTTCTTCCTCTAGTTCTGGCACTTTAACTTCTTTCACTGTCACTGTTGTTTCTGCCGGTTTACCCTCATCCTCAATTGTAACTATGTTTGTGGTTTGTTCTTTTCCATCTTGTTTCTTTATAATCTGTTTTCTTCTTATGATTCTCTTTGTTTGTTTACCGTCAGGTGTCACCACTTGTAACTTCTTCTTCTTCAGGTAATTCTTCTATTATTGGTTTCTTGGGTTTCTTTTCTTCTAGTTCTGAAACTTCAACTTCTTTGACTGTGATTGTTGTTTCTGCCGGTTTACCCTCATCTTCAACTGTAACTATGTCTGTGGTTTGTTCTTTTCCATCTTGTTTCTTTATAATCTTTCTTCGTTTTATGATTCTTTTGGTGCGTTTACCGTCAGGTGTTACCACTGTGTAACTTCTTCTTCTTCAGGTAACTCCTCTATTACTGGTTTCTTGGGCTTTTTCTTCTTTTAGTTCTGGCACTTTAACTTCTTTTCACTGTCACTGTTGTTTCTGCTGGTTTACCCTCATCCTCAACTGTAACTATGTCGGTCGTTTTGTTCTTTTCCATCTTGTTTCTTTATAATCTTCCTTCGTTTTATTATTCTCTTTGTGCGTTTACCGTCAGGTGTCACCACTTGTAACTTCTTCCTCTTCAGGTAATTCCTCTATTACTGGTTTCTTGGGCTTTTCTTCTTCTAATTCTGCACTTTAACTTCTTTAACTGTCACTGTTGTTTCTGCCGGTTTACCCTCATCCTCAACTGTAACTATGTCTGTCGTTTGTTCTTTTCCATCTTGTTTCTTTATAATCTTTCTTCTTTTTATTATTCTCTTTGTCGTTTACCGTCAGGTGTCACCACTTGTGTAACTTCTTCTTCTTCAGGTAATTCCTCTATTACTGGTTTCTTGGTTTTCTTCTCTAATTCTGGCACTTTAACTCTTCACTGTCACTGTTGTTTCTGCCGGTTTACCCTCATCCTCAATTGTAACTATTTTGTGGTTTGTTCTTTTCCATCTTGTTTCTTTATAATTGTTTTTTCTTAGATTTTTGTTTGTTTACTAGGTTACACTTGTAATTTTTTTTAGTAATTTTTATTATTGTTTTTGTTTTTTTCTTCTAGTTCTGAAACTTCAACTTCTTTGACTGTGATTGTTGTTTCTGCCGGTTTACCCTCATCTTCAACTGTAACTATGTCTGTGGTTTGTTCTTCCATCTTGTTTCCTTATAATCTTTCTTCGTCTTATGATTCTCTTTGCGTGTTTACCGTCAGGTGTTACCACTTGTGTAACTTCTTCTTCTTCAGGTAACCTCTATTACTGGTTTCTTGGCTTTTTCCTTTAGTTCTGAACTTCTACTCTTTCACTGTCACTATTGTTTCTGCTGGTTTACCTCTTCATCCTCAACTGTAACAATGTCTGTGGTTTGTTCCTTTCCATCTTGTTTCTTTATAATCTTCCTTCGTTTTATGATTCTCTTGGTGCGTTTACCGTCGGCTGTTACCACTTGTGTAACTTCTTCTTCTTCAGGTAATTCCTCTATTACTGGTTTCTTGGGCTTTTCTTCTTGTAATTCTGTCAACTTAACTTCTTTCACTGTTACGGTTGTTTCTGCCGGTTTACCCTCATCTTCAACTGTTACTATATCTGTGGTTTGTTCTTTTCCATCTTGTTTCTTTATAATCTTTTTTCTTCTTATGATTCTCTTTGTGCGTTTACCGTCAGGTGTTATCACTTGTGTAAACTCTTCTTCTTCAGGTAATTCTTCTATTACTTGTTTCTTGGGTTTTTCTTCTTCTAGTTCTGGAACTTCTACTTCTTTTACTGTCACTGTTGTTTCTGCTGGTTTACCCTCATCCTCAACTGTAACTATGTCTGTGGTTTGTTCCTTTCCATCTTGTTTCGTGATAATCTTTTTCTTCTTATGATTCTCTTTGTGCGTTTACCGTCAGGTGTTACCACTTGTGTAACTTCTTCTTCTTCAGGTAATTCTTCTATTACTTGATTCTTGGGCTTTTCTTCTTCTAATTCTGGCACTTTAACTTCTTTCACTGTTACGGTTGTTTCTGCCGGTTTACCCTCATCTTCAACTGTTACTATATCTGTGGTTTGTTCTTTTCCATCTTGTTTCTTTATAATCTTTTTTCTTCTTATGATTCTCTTTGTTCGTTTACCGTCAGGGGTCACCACTTGTGTAACTTCCTCTTCTTCAGGTAATTCTTCTATTATTTGTTTCTTGGGTTTCTTTTCTTCTAGTTCTGAAACTTCAACTTCTTTGACTGTTACTGTTGTTTCTGCCGGTTTACCCTCATCTTCAACTGTAACTATGTCTGTGGTTTGTTCTTTTCCGTCTTGTTTCTTTATAATCCTTCTTCGTTTTATGATTCTTTTGGTGCGTTTACCGTCAGGTGTTACCACTTGTGTAACTTCTTCTTCTTCAGGTAACTCCTCTATTACTGGTTTCTTGGGCTTTTCTTCTTGTAGTTCTGGAACTTCTACTTCTTTCACTGTCACTGTTGTTTCTGCCGGTTTACCCTCATCCTCAACTGTAACAATGTCTGTGGTTTGTTCCTTTCCATCTTGTTTCTTTATAATTTTCCTTCGTTTTATGATTCTCTTGGTGCGTTTACCGTCGGCTGTTACCACTTGTGTAACTTCTTCTTCCTCAGGTAATTCCTCTATTACTGGTTTCTTGGGCTTTTCTTCTTCTAATTCTGTCAATTTAACTTCTTTCACTGTTACGGTTGTTTCTGCCGGTTTACCCTCATCTTCAACTGTTACTATATCTGTGGTTTGTTCTTTTCCATCTTGTTTCTTTATAATCTTTTTTTCTTCTTATGATTCTCTTTGTCGTTTACCGTCAGGTGTCACCACTTGTGTAACTTCTTCTTCTTCAGGTAATTCTTCTATTATTGGTTTCTTGGTTTTTCTTCTTCTAGTTCTGGAACTTCTACTTCTTTTACTGTCACTGTTGTTTCTGCTGGTTTACCCTCATCCTCAACTGTAACTATGTCTGTGGTTTGTTCCTTTCCATGTTGTTTCTTGATAATCTTTCTTCGTTTTATAATTCTCTTTGTGCGTTTACCGTCGGCTGTTACCACTTGCATAACTTCTTCTTCTTCAGGTAATTCCTCTATTACTGGTTTCTTAGGCTTTTCTTCTTCTAATTCTGTCAATTTAACTTCTTTCACTGTTACGGTTGTTTGTGCCGGTTTACCCTCATCTTCAACTGTTACTATATCTGTGGTTTGTTCTTTTTCCATCTTGTTTCTTATAATCTTTTTCTTCTTATGATTCTCTTTGTTCGTTTACCGTCAGGTGTCACCACTTGTGTAACTTCTTCTTCTTCAGGTAATTCTTCTATTATTGGTTTCTTTTCTTCTAGTTCTGAAACTTCAACTTCTTTGACTGTGACTGTTGTTTCTGCCGGTTTACCCTCATCTTCAACTGTAACAATGTCTGTGGTTTGTTCCTTTCCATCTTGTTTCTTTATAATCTTTCTTCGTTTTATGATTCTCTTGGTGCGTTTACCGTCAGGTGTTACTACTTGTGTAACTTCTTCTTCTTCAGGTAATTCTTCTATTACTTGTTTCTTGGCTTTTCTTCTTCTAGTTCTGAACTTCTACTTCTTTACTGTCACTGTTGTTTCTGCTTGTTTACCCTCATCCTTAACTGTTACTATATCTGTGGTTTGTTCTTTTCCATCTTGTTTCTTTATAATCTTTTTTCTTCTTATGATTCTCTTTGTGCGTTTACCGTCAGGTGTTACCACTTGTGTAACTTCTTCTTCTTCAGGTAATTCTTCTATTACTGGTTTCTTGGGTTTATCTTTTTCTAATTCTGGCACTTCAACTTCTTTTACTGTCACTGTTGTTTCTGCCGGTTTACCCTCATCCTCAACTGTAACTATGTCTGTGATGTGTTCCTTTCCATCTTGTATCTTTATAATCTTTCTTCTTTTATTATTCTTTTTGTGGTTTTACCGTCAGCTGTCATTATATGTGTTACTTCTTTTTCTTCGGGTAATTCTTCAACAATTGGAATTTTGGTTTCTGTGGGTTGTTGTATTTCTGCTTTTTGAAATTCGTTTATTCTAGATCTCATGTCTGTCGTATCTTCTGGTATCTCTACAATTGGCGTATCGATTTCTTTATTAACGGATGCTTCGGATTCATCTATTATTTCTTCTATAGTAAATTCAGTTTTAGTTGGGGATGGTGCCCTTGGAGTAGATTCATCAAGTATTTCTTCTATTACGGTTGCGCCAACGTCTATTTGTTCTTTATTCTTGTTTTTAATTATTGTTCGTTTTGTGACAACTTTTGTGTTTTCGCGAGTACCAGGTGACGATTGGAATTTTGTGATAATTTCACAAATTTCTTCAGTGTCTTGTTCAAGTGTTGTGTTTGTATCTTTCCTAAGATCCGGTATAATTTGCTCTGTTACGTTGGTTTGAGTTGTAGTCTGTGTAACTCTTGCCCGTGTTTTGTGTGGTTCAGTGTCGACCAGTTGGCCTGTAAGTTATATAATTAGTAAAGTGTTGATTGTTTATTGTGTAATATATGTGTTTTGCTTGTGTTTATTTTGGAAACAACCCGGATTTAAATCAGTTGATTGTCTAATGTGTATAGTGCTACTCACCTGTACTTATCTGTGGAACTACTTGTAACTAGAAGGCTGCGATTGTTATCTTCTACATTCAATCGACCCCGTGTTGTAGTGGGTTTGTCTTTATCGGTTGGTACAGATTCAAGGTCACCCGTTGATGTTTGTTCCGTAATTATTACGCCAAAGTTTTCGGATGAGATTGATTGTTTTGCTGTTGTAGTGTGGATTTTTTCAGGTACGTATAATCCTGCTGCTTGCATCGAAGTAACTTCTTCATTTTGGGGTGCATATACTTTCGCTGTTTCCTTCTCTGCAATTTCTGTTTTAGCGATTCCAGAAATTAAGTTTTCACTTTCTAATTCAATAGGGGTCAATTCTGTTACTCTTATTTCTTCATTGAAAATTATATTTATTCCTGCCTTTTGAGATTCATGCACCGGTTCGTAGTGTGTAGTTTCTTTTTCTGTAGTTGATATAGTGGATTGGATTATTCCTTCTTGTACGTCTTGCTTCTTCACCGCATAAGCTTCTTGCGGTTTTTGTGCATCACCAACTTGGGTTATACTATCTAATACGTTTACTTGAGTTTGTTCTGCAGAAGTGTTTTCCAAAATATTGACAGTTGCTGTTTTAGATGTTGGGGACTCTTTTATGAAGGTATCTTCTTTGCTGCCCAAGTTTATTTCTGAAACCATTACACTATCTTCGGTACTGGTTAAGTCAATTGTTGCTTTTTCTAGTTTTTCAGATTTTATTTTTAGAATATCTTCTTTATCTCCGCTTACTGATAAAGTAACATTCACTGTTTCTAAAAGGTCATAATTTTCACTCGCTTTCTCTTGATTTTGTTTGTCAATTTTTATAGGAGAGATGTTATACTCTTTGCCGATATCAGTAGTTTCTGCTATACCAAGTGTTGATATATCGACGTTAGCTTTCGCTTCGGTAGGAGATAATTCTTTATCTAATAATCTTTCTTTTTCATGAGGCACTGTTTTGGTTACGGAAACAGATTCTATAGGGGTGTAAGATAATTCTGCATTCTTAGAAACGGTTTTTGAATTTTCTAGAACATCTTCTTTTCTTGAACATTTAACTCGTCAACAACAATACCTTCGACGCTGCTTTGCGTTACATCTGCAGTTTCAGTAAAGGCTCTCTCTTCTTGTAGTATTTCGGTAGTATTTTGCACGTGAATTTCACGTCTTACGACGCTTTCTAAAGGCATAATTATCGACTCGGCGCGTTTTTCTTCTGCTTTAAAAACTTCCTGTATGTCAGTTTCTTTTCGTTAATAGTTGTTGCAATAACGTCTAGTGGCACGTTAGTTTGAAAATTTTCATTAGCTTCTTGTGTGATTACGTTCAAATTATCTTTAAATTCTTCTTCGTGTTCATGAATCAGTTCTTCGGATAAAATTAAACCTTTAAGAGAGTCTTGGGAGATACTTGCAACATCAACCATAGGTTTTTCTTGGGTTATTTGTTTTACGTTTATATTAGTTTCCACTTGCGATTGTTGAAGATATTCGAGCGGGCTTAATATTTGTTGTGCTTGATCGGTTTTGTTTTCGGAGGGCTTGTATTCTTTTTCTTTGTAACCTACGACGTTTTCGTACACGTCAACACTACTTACTTCTTCAATAACGGGTTGAGCAACTTTGTCTTCTGGTTTTGGTTTTCCTTCGAAGGCACGTTCTGTTTCAGATGTGTCGATTTCTGTTTGGAAAACACTTTGGAAAGTGCTTTGTTAATGGTAGCAGTTGCCGAAAAAGGCGTGTCTTTTTCAATATTTGCGATTGCGTCGCTTAGCGAGGGTTGATAAATTTCAGCCACAGGTGTTCCTTCAATATCCAAACCTGCCTTAGTGGTTGCTAGTGGTTTAACTTCTAAATTCATTTCTTTTTCGTTAATTGGTACTTCGATGACACTAATGGTTTTTTCAAAGTCAATTTCCACACTTGCCTGAACACTATTTTCTGATGGCTTTGAAATGAAGGTCTGTTCTTTTTCATGAACTTGTATTTCCGATTGTTGTATTCCTTCAATTGCTACTGAAGATATATTTACGTCGTATTTATTTGGACTTTCTGTTGTAAAATCTGAAGTTGTATCGGATGGTTGCACTTCAGTTTTTAGTGGTAGCTGATGTGTGATAACGTTAAGCTCTGCCACGGTGCTTTCAGGTTGCTTAGACGATGTAAAACTGTCTTCTTTTTCTTCAATAGTAACTTGGCTAACACTCAAACACTCATCGTAATTTACTGCAACTTCCGCTAATTTTGATTCAGTCTTAAAGTCAGTTAAAGGTGAGCTACTATCTTGAAGTAGCGTTTCAGTCTGCGTTAAACTTTGTAAGAATGTTTGTTGGGCGTCAACTACTAATGTGGTTGTCTCCCCAACAGAAAATTCTGAAACAGTTGCTTGCACGTTTATTTCCTTTCCTTCGGCGACAACCAAACCACTGATATCAAACTCAGCCATTGCAGTGGGTACTATGCTGTCTTTATATACAATTTCTTTTTCATTTGTAAATACTTGTGACACTGTTACACTTTTGTCTTCGTCAATTTCTAAATTTGCTCTTTTAGTTTCAGCCTTAAATTCTCCATCGAATGGAACTTCTTGAGTTTGAATTTGAATTTCCGACTGAATGATTGCCTCTACTGTGTTCTTATTTACGGTCACTGTTTGACCTTCTACTTGATCCGGTGTTAATTGTTGAAAACCGTCTTGGCTGTCAGTTTGAGTTTTTTCGGCTACTATTCGACCTGTTATTTCAACGTTTGCTTGGCTTTCGATGGGTTTTTGGGGAAATTCTAATAAATTTTCTTTTTCTGATAGTTGCACTTCCAAAGTCGTGACGCTATTCTCTTGATCTAATGAAACGTCGGCTTTTATGGGAGTTTTGTGAAATTCTCCGGCAAACGATTCTTCGCGTTCTTCACTTCGTATCTCTGATTGAACTAAACCTTCAATGGGTGTTTGTGTTAAGTCAGCGATCGCTTCTTTCGGAATGTTATCTAAAAACTCCGCAACAGCTGTTTGACTTTGGACCTCTAAATTTTCAGCCACCGTTTGTGTGTGAATGTCAAGCTTAGCTTGCGTGGCATCTGGTTCTTTCATCACTTCCAACGTTTTTTCATTGTCTGATGGTTGCACCTCTATAACAGTAATGCCTTGCTTGTGGTCGGACACTAAGCTTGCTTGCTTTGTTTCTAGTTTAATAACTTCTGTCAGTGGCAAGCTGCTGTCTTGTAGCCGTACTTCGGATTGTATAACTCCTTCGTGTGGTTGTTGACTTATTTCAGCTGTGAATGTGTTTGCGCTTTCTGGTTTGAAATCTAATATAGAACCTGATGTTTGAACTTCCAAATTTTCAGCCACTTTTTTCTCTACAACGTCAATAATCGCGTTACCTTCTTCCGGCGTTGGAGTTTTCATGAATACATTTTCAGTTTCAGTCGGTACGGTTTCAGATATTACTAGACCTTTTTCTTGGTCAAATTGTAAGTCAGCTTGTTTGTAAATCATTTTGAGCGTATCGTCAAGTGGCGCTTCGTTATCTTGAATGTAAGCCTCTGATTGAATAACGCCTTCAATTGGAGTATGCTTTATCTCTGCAACAACGCCAATAACAGTACCTTTTTCTAAATTTGCAAGACCCGCTTCACTTTCTATTTCTAGTTTTTCTGCTACCGTTTTGCCAATAATATCAACCGTCGCCACTACACCTTCTGGTTGTTCTGCAATATTAAGAATGCCTTCCTTCTCAGAAACTGATATTTCGGATTTTGTAACGGTTTGCGTTTGTTCTATTGAAACATCAGCTTCTCTAATGACTGTTTTAGGCGTTCCTTCGAACGGAACTTCGGAGTCTTGCACTTGAACTTCTAATTGCGTTACACTCTCGTTAGCAAATTCTTTTATTTCTACGGCAACTCCTGGTACATGATCGTCTTTCAAACTTGCCGTGGCGTGTTCAACTTGAACTTCAGACTTTTCGGCTACTTTTTGACTAGATACTTGAACTTCTGCTGTAGAAGTTTGTACTTTCTGATCCACATCTAATAAAGTCTCTTTGTCTGTAGACACAACTTCAGAAATAGTAATGCACTCGCTTTGGTCTAGTACAATCCCAGCTTGTTTATCGTCTGGTTTAGATGATAGATCCAATGGTTTCTCGCTATCGTGTACGTTTATCATGTGTTCAATCACGCTTTCGTTTGATGTTTGATCAACGATAGCTTTAAAGCTTATTGGGGATTCTTCGGCAAGACTCGATAAATTATTTTCAGGAATTGTTTCACACTTCGAAGCAACTTGATGATGTGTTACATTAACTTCGGCGGAACCACTTTTGGGTTGCTCGAGTAAGGTGAAGGTTCTCTCTTTCTCTGTAGTGACCGTTTCCGAAGTGACGACAACATTTTCTAATTCAAGAGCTACGCTTGCCGTTCTTTCTTCTATTTTAGTATCGGAAAATGTGTTTTCGCTGTCCTGAACAACCGGTTGTGTCTGAATCAATCCTTCAACAGTGAACTGCTTTAATTCCGCAATTTGAGTGTCAATTTCGGCGGGTTTAAAATCAGAAGGTGCTGTTTGAACTAAAATTTCTGACTTTCCTATAGTTTCCTGATAGATTATGTCTAAATCCGCCTTACCAGTGTCAGGTTTAATGGGTTCGATGTAAGTTGATTCTTTTTCCGTTGTATTAATTACCGACACAACCACGCTCTTATTTTCGTCATATGAGTACTCGGCTTTTTTTGAGTCGATCTCTTGTTGAATGTAAGGTTTTTCTTTTTCTTCGACTTTTGTTTCCGATTGAATGGCTGTTTCTATTAACGTTTGTGTTACGTTAGCTGTGGACATAATAATATCATTTGGTTTAAAGTCACCGACCATTGATTGAGTGAGTACTTCAGTACTTTCGGCTACTTTCTTGCCTATGATGTCGACACCGGCTATTGTAATGTCAGGTATTTTGTCAGCAAATAATTCGCCCTCTTTCTCGGTGGATATTACTTGAGAAATGCATACGCTAGATGAATCTGTAACTGAGAGGCCGGCAGTTTTGAAATCAGGTTGTGAATCTTTTTCAAGCAGTGCTTCGATTTCTTGCACTGTAGGTTGAGATTGTATCGCAGTATCCAAAGCCAAGACATCAACGTTGGCCGTTAATTCATTTACATCGACTTTATCAAACTCTGAAGTCACAGATTCGGCAGATATCTCGAAACTTTCGGCAACTCGTTTGCCGTCTATCTTGAAGTCGGCTGTGGTACTAACTGGCATGCGAAGAGAAACTAATTCACCTTCCTGTTCGCCGGTTAAAACTTCAGATATTGTCAAACTCTTAGTTTGTTCTAAACTTATGTTCGCCATTGCTTCTGGCATTGTTGGTTTATCAACGAAAGCACCTTCTTTATCTTGAATATTTATTTCCGATTGTATTACTGCTTCTACCGAGGTCTGTTTCAAATCTGCCTTTACGTGATCGATTGACTTTTCTTTGTAATCACTGACAGACGATTCCGGAATAACTTCTGCGCTTGCAGCTACGCGATAACCAAGTATTTCGTAATCAGCTGTTACGATCTGTGGTTGTTCCATGTCTTTTAGTAAATTTTCTTTTTCGGTAAGCACCACCTGTGAAATTGTTACGGATTTTTCCTCGTCTATTGCATATTCAGCTTGCTTAGCTGCAATTTTTAAAGACGCATCTAATGGTTTTTCACTATCAATAATGTCTTGTTGCGCCTGAATTATGCTTTCTTGTATTGTCTGTTGCACAGTTGCAATTGATTTATCAAATTCTTCTTTCATCAAAGTAGCTGTAGCGTACTCAGGTTGAATTTCCATTTTTTCGGCTATTTCATAGGCATCTACGTTGGGAATCGCCTTTTATTCAATGGTATATCTATTTTTCAAGCTTATCTTCTTTGTCTTGAGAAACAACTTCAGTTACGTTTTGAACTACTTTTCCTTCTCTATACCAACTTCAACAATCGATGTTTCCGGTTTGAATTCTTTATCGAATTCTTTTTCTTTTTCTTGTAATTGTCTTTCGGTGACAATAACTCCTTCCATTGCGTCTCTAGTTTCCGCTGCCCTCACTTCTGAAGGCTTTGAGTCCAAAATATCGATGGCACTATCTTCTGTTTGTTGGATGTGTTGTTCTGGAGCTAAGAGTGTTGCGTCAAGATTTACGTTAACCGTTTTTGTAAACGGAAGCGCATCCGGTTGGTAGCCTTCTTCAGTGTCAGCTAATGTAATTTGAGATGTAACGGCACCTTTTCTGTATTCGAATCCGTAGTTTGCAATTACGGCAGATGGTTTCTCTGATTCTATAAGATCGCTTTCAGATTCTCCAACGACCGGTTGCGTTTGTACAACAGTTTCTATCAACATTGTATCCGATGAAGCAGTTACGCTTTCACGTAGTTCTTTTGCAACTTCACCGGTTGCTGTTTCATATGCAATTTCTGAAACTGTCGGTACTGGTTTTCCTGATATAATTTCTAAATTTGCAGATGTCTCACTTGGAATGCCTTGAACTTCTAAGACATTTTCCCTATTATCCGTTACTACTGAAATTACCGTGATGCCTTCTTCTTCTTTAAAAATTATAGCAGCTGTGTGTAAATCTGGACGCTTATCGTCAGCAGTAGTACCTTCAGCTTCACTACTGACGGTTTCCGTTTGTTGAACACTTTGTAAAGGTAAAAGTTCACTTTCGGCTACTGCTTTTACTGGTAGGTCTACTTCTACATTTTCGATCGCGTCACTGGTGGTGATTTCAGATTGTTCAACTGTTGGTAACGTATCGATTTGTGGCAAAGCGACTTGACCGCTTGGAACTATCGTTTCTTTATGGTGTGATTCAGATTCCTCCTCGGTGATTTCAGTAACTGTAAGACTTTTATTTTCAACAAATTCAACATTAGCTTGTTCACTTTTCTTAGGCAACTCTGTAAAAGAATCTCCAGCTTCTCGAACAGAAGATTGGGTTTGAATAAGTCCTTGGAAAGCTGTATGTTCGACGTTGGCTTGAACTTGGGGTTGATCGGTAATTGGAACATCTTTTGTTACGTCGTGTGGTATAATTTCACTTACTTGAGCAACTGTTTGCACAGAAATATCTAATGTAGCTGTTTGACTAGTTGTTTCAGCAGTTTGGCTAAGAATTTCTTCTTTTTCTATAGTAACAGTTTCTGTAAGTGATGGTATGTGAATTTCTTCAAACTCTACATTTCCACGTTTGGTGTCCGGGGTTGGGAAAGTTTCAAATGTAGTTTCGCTTTCTCCGAGAGCAATCTGCGTTTGGGTTAAACTTTGTTGTTCTAAATGATCGAAAGAGGCGACTGCTTTCGTTGGCGATTGACGATCAAGCTCATTATATGCATCGCTCGTGTACGTTTCATATTGTTCTGCCACATCTCTGACATCCACCTCAGGTGCAGCCTGTCCATAATTTGGTTGTTCCTCAATGTTTAATTTGTTTTCGGCATCGCAAACTGTTACATCAGTAATTGTTACACTTTCGCCTAATTCCACATTTTGAGAAGCTAACTGAGTACTAGGTTTGCTCTCTTCGAATAGCTTTTCTTTCTCGGCTGCAACTAACGTGGTAGACACTATTTCGTTAGAGACTCTTGCTCAGGAACTGCAGTCGCGCTTATTGGTAACGTGTCAGTAATTTTCTTCGTTGAATCGTCGAGTTCAACGGTGGATTTTACAGCAATGGGGCGCACGGAGAAAGTTCGGGTTTTCCGTACGCACCTTCGGGATTTCCACGCTTTCCATAATTCTTTCTTTATCTTGCAATAGTACTTCGGATATAATAATACTGGCGCCTTCTTCAAACTCGACGTTTCCATACTTTTCGTTGGGTTTTAAATCGTGAGTTTGAGGACTTTCCAACTCCCCAGTTACGGTTTGGGTTAAAGTGATGTGTTGCATTACGTCCTGTTGTGTTTCTGCGGTTTCCTCTTTTGGAAGTGTAACATTAACAGTACCAGCACTTGATCCAGTTACAATTTCTTGCTGAAGTGCTACAGGTTGATGTAATATATCGACCTCCGCTATTTTTTCTTGTGGTTCAACATAACCGGCCAAGTCAGTTTCTTTGTCGTCAGTAATAACTTCAGTGGTGATAGACACTGTTTGACCTGAAATAATATCAACGTCGACTTTTTTCTCTTGTGGAAATTCGTCAATTTTTAAGTCGGTGTGAATATCGGTTGCCGTAGCCTCGGTGACGATCAATTCTGTAAAAGCTTTTGTGAATTTTTTTGCTTTGCCAGTAGTAGGCACTTGTTCTAAAAGTTCATCAGCATGTATTACAGTTTCAACTTCAGTTTTAATTGGTACCTCCTGCAGTTCGATTGACTGCAACGCGGAAGATGTTACTGGTTTTTTATCGGGGTTGTATTCGTCTTCTTTTTCGTGCGAAACTACTTCTGTTACGTTCACTTGTTCGTTTTCTTTTGTGTAATCGGCGGTAGCTTTCTTAAGTTCTGGTAAAGATTCTTTGACATGTTCTCCTTCTTTTTCACCAACATTAGACTGGGTTATTTGTATACTTTCTAAAATTGATTGACCTGGTTTAGCGTAGTCTATATGAGGTTTTTCTTCTAAAATATTGTCAGGGAGGAAATTTGCTTCTATTTCAACTGTACTTGCTACACTTTGAGAATCAATTTGGGGAGTAGCTTGATACGACGTAGGTTTATCTCCTGGTGAATATTCCTTTTCTTTTTCTTTCGTATATACCTCGGTAATGTTTATGCTCTCTCCTGTTATCATCACTATGTCTGCTTGTCTACTATCCGGTGATTCGCTACCAGTATATTGCTTTAAAGTCTCGTCTAATATTGTTTCAGAAATAATTATTTCTGTATGAGTCGTTTGGCTAGTTGATGCAGTACCGCCTTGTGGTATTTCCTCTTTTAACTGAGCGGTTCTACTTTCTGCGTTAATTTCCTGAACGATACCAGTCGGTAAACCGTAATTTGTAACTTCCTTTACTTTTTGAATATCAGGCACTTCTTGTGGTTTAAGACGATCTTCTGCTTCCATTAATTGTTGTTCTACTACACCAACTTCATAACGAGAACCGGTGTAACTAGTGTTGACGTTAAACGTAGAAGGTGTATCTTCTATGTAAGTACCTTCTTTTTCATTTAACTGAGTTTCTGTCACTTGTTGAGCTTCCACAGCTTCTATATTGGAATCAGCCGACTCAGTAACATATTTCGGGAAATCCTTAAACTCTGAAGGAACATCGGCAGTGCAAATTTCTGATACAGTAAGCGATTCAGTGGGTTTGATTGATGTTTCTGCAACAACTCCAGAAGGTTTACTATCGGGAGAAAGCTCCCCTTCTAATTCGTGAACTGAAGTTTCTGACACGTTGCTAGTTTCCAAATAACTAATGGTTGTAGACGCAGTTTTTGCATCAGGTTTATCTGTTGAAGAATAATCTTTGCCACTTTCAATGGGAACGTTTGTTGATGTTAATACAGATTCATTAGGTAAATATTGCACATCAGCAGATTGACGAGGTATATCTTCGTGTTGCAATTCTCCTTGAGGCATTTGAGTATCCACACCACTTACAGTTACTCCTTGTAACACAATAATTTCTTCGGTTGCAGTATTCTGCTCAGGTTGCTTTGTTTCATCTAACTGAGTTTCGTGTTCTTGAATTATGGTATCGCAAATCACAATGCTTTCTTCTGTAACAACATCAACGCCTGCCGTTTGACTAGGTGGTAGTTTACCAGGCACGTATTCTCCTTCTAATTCAGGCGCGTTCATTTCCGAAGATGTCAATTGCTTTTGGGGAATGATGTTTGTGTTAGCCACTTCTGTTGCTACGAAAGATTGAGGTAAGTGCTTGCCTGGCTTGACTTCTGCTGTAACCTCGCTAACAATTACAGATTCAACAGACTGAACATCGAATTTAGGATTGACAGATAATGACTTCATGGTACCGTCGAATTTGCTTTCGAATATTCCTTCTTGAATTTCGATAACAGAAATACTGTCTTTTGTTTGAATCGATTTCGTAGCTTGAACTCCAATATTTTGGGGAGATGATTCGAATTCTTCCTCTTTTTGAGAAGACTCTGTTTCCGCAATTCCTTTTGCTTCATGTAACAACACTGTTACACCAGCTGTAGTTACAGGTTGTTCTGCAGGTTTTACATCACTAATTCCGTACTTTTCTTGTACTTCACTGATGACTATACCTTCGCTGTGAACAAATTGAGGATGCGCTTCTCCAGTTTGAGGCGATGGTTTGCCTGTAAAGTGCTCGGGAAGAATTTGCACATCTTGTTCCGTGACTTGGTATGATTCTTTAGAATCTATTGTTGTCGTAGCAGTGAATGTTTGTTTATCAAAGTCAGTTTGTGTACTTTCTTTATCCTGAGACACAACTTCTTCTTTTCCTAAAGCGGAGTGTGTGAGTAAGTTTACATCGACCACTTGTTCTTTCGCTTTCTCAAGTGAAATTTCAGTTGCTTGAACAGTCGAAGTGACTTGGGCTACTTCCGAGGGTACCTTTTGGGGAAAACCTTTCTCGGTTTTAGCAGAAAATGGTTGCAGCATATCTATAATTTCGTCCTCATTTATTTCTAAGTTGCTTTCAGGAGTTTTCGTCTTTATCTTTCTCTTGATGACCTTTTTCCTTTCTTTTTCTTCTTCTTCTTCAATTTCGACGTCGTCTTCTTCTTCAATTTTCTGACCCCTTTGTTTTATTTTTCCACGCTTAGTTCGCTCGATTATTATAATTTCTTCTTCTTGTTTTTCCATTATTTTTGATTCTTGACTTTCAGTTGGCTGGGTAACGATTGCAAACGAATCATGGGTGACCGGAGTTTCTTCATCAACGGATAACTCTGTAATCTGTACCTCGTCTGTACGTGTGGGTTGTTGTTTTGTGTGAACCGCCTCTTGCACAATCTTCTCTTCAACTTCAACGGTTTCTGTGAAAGTGTAGGAATGTTTTGTGTTTTTTAACGAAATATGCCCACAATATCTACTTAGGTATATATGCAAATCTGAGTAGAAGAGCTTTTAAGCTTTCAGTGTATTATTACTGTTAAACGGAAGCTATATAAAGGTGTATAAAAGTGTAATAATGTGTTATAACATATATAGAAGAAATACTATACTACAAAGATTGAAGCACTCACCTAAATCTACTTAAGCTGCTGAAGCTACTTTCTAAAACATACACACTAAAGCCATGCCGCACTGCAACACTTATTTTTCCGATGAAGATAAGGCGATTATTAATCGTTTGAGTTCGCGTTAAAAATCCGTAGTATGCGTAAAAGCGTAGCGAGCTACATGCGTGAGATACATTTTTACATTCAAAAAATATTGACAGCCATAAAGAATACATCTCACGCTAAAAAATCTAAATCTAATAGTGGGACGTTACATAAAATATCTAAATAATACCATCAAAAACTTACCATTTATACTATAAAAATACAAAATATTAAATATATACCTATTCATCCAGAAAGTAAAATTTTTGGTGTAAAAAGTTTTATTTGATCCCGAAACAATTGAAATGTATCTATGTTTAGAAAATGTGTTATGATTGCACAAAAAGTAAATACTGTTAACCGAATTTAATTAGTTAATTTTGTTTTAGGTATTTTCGATGGTTGTGCAGAGGAAGAAGGTCCACGTTTGAAATAATGTTCTTTTAAAGTAATTTATTGCAACAAAATTGTGTAATGTAAAAAATAACGTACATTGTATCAGTGTGAACAGTGAACAGAATGTGTGTGAATAGTGACAACAGGCTACAGTTAAATATGGGTTTGTTAAGAAGTTACAAATAGGATACTAACAATTCAGGTATGGACTAAACCTTTCTTTCAAACTGAACAATGTGAAGCAAAATAAATATACTGTCTGGAGGTCGGCCGTCCGTCTGTTTCTAAACACGATAGCTAAGTAACCACTGGTCCAATTTTTATCAAATGTATGTTATCTGATTAGATTTTGGGCATAATCTATTGAGCTGCAAGGTTCTTAATTTACAAAGATTTTTCTATTCTTAGAATATTTACTAAAATATACATTTTACACATTTAAGGGAAAAAAGTTATTGGTAATTTTATTACCTATAATTTTTATTTGAACTATTTTTCCCACAACTCAATTTTTTTTGAACAAATTTTTATGTTTGAATTTCCAGTCTTAAAACGTTTGAAGAGAGAGCGCGCGGCGATCTTAAACAGGTACGTAAGAAACCCTTCTTAAGAAAGTTTGATTCGCATAAACGTTAGTGCAGTTGTATTGCATTTGTAGTGCAGTTGTAACATCAGTCTCGTGCGTTCCTAAAACAGTTATATTTATCGGGTCGGTTGCGACGCACTTACAATACGCTCTTAGATGTTTGTTTCATTTTTCGAGCAAAATATTTTGTCGTTTCACACTTTTACACGTTTGTTAGTATCGAGACTATATGGAGTTCTGCGTGCAAAAAACGTTACTTGTGATTTATCTTATTAGAAAAAACAACAAAATATTCTTAGTTTGCTGATGTCAGTTAGTGCATTTTTTTTCTTTTGTTTCTTGGTATTTGAAAATTGCAAGTAGCAAATGGTGAATTTTGTATCCCAGTTCAATATGAGA
Organism: Abscondita cerata; assembly: GCA_030710515.1. NCBI lineage: Eukaryota > Metazoa > Arthropoda > Insecta > Coleoptera > Lampyridae > Abscondita > Abscondita cerata. Next base: position 205,380 of record JALBCR010000909.1, on the reverse strand, counting down.
TTCGTTTTTGAGTGGTTTTTTATACATAATTTTGTTTCTTTTTGTTTTAAACCATACTATCATGAAAGCTGGAATTGCGTACTATACTTTTCTATGCTTGCAGAAAAGGCAAGCGTTACGCCCAGAACTTTACATCGTCGGGATACTTTTTGAACAATATACTTAAATATTTTTAAAAATCTGTAATTGCTAAAGTATTGTATTCAAAAAAAGGGGTCTAAAAATGTTTTTGCAGATTTAAAATATTTTCTATTTCATCTTGTATAACGCAGTCGAGAAGAGATATCAAAACACGGTTTTGACCATCCAAGTAAATGTCTCTCATAGAAAATCTACTTTTCAAGATACCATCAAAAATTATTATGCCATTTTTTATTAAAGCTTTTTCTTTTCCATTTGACCTGACGCATCCCAAGCTAAAGAAACCCTATGATATCATTGCTCTAAACTGCATAAATGTTTCTTCTATTCAAATCGATTGTAAATTTAAGGTAATTGAAGTTTAAGATTTCTAAAAACCGACCTATAATTTTTATTTAATTAAAGAAATTAGATTTTGTGTAAATAAATAACTTTGTGCGATTACAATTAATGTTTTGTAAAAAATGATGTTTAGCATTAAGTGTTAAACGACAATCTGTATAGAACTGTTGTTTATGAAAGTCATTTCCTTTGAATAAAAGTGTCGATGCAGACGTTGCATTAAAAACCCATAGTATACGTGGGAAAAATTAAATTTTATCAGTGCAGGTGTGAAAAAACATTAAGTGCAACCGAACCGAAGGTGAAGGGTTTTTAAGTACGGATGCATCGGAGACTCGTGTCAGGTGTTACTGACGGGTCAACATCACGTTTATATAAACGAAACGAAACTCCGAAATAAAGATGTAACGAAAAACTATAAAATCGCGACATTTAAGATCGTAAAATTAGGTATAGGGGTAAAATTAATGTTGGTTTTAAAAATAGTAAAACAATTTTGGATAGTCGCTACGAACAAAGTGATTTCAATCAAAACCTATAAAAATAAATAGACGCCGAATAATGTTAATTTGAAGTATTTTAAATTTAAATTTCAAGAAAGAATAAAACAAGAAGAATATATCATTCCGACGGAGTGTAAAAGAGTTGAAAGGTTAGTTATTTAAGTTCATAACAAAATCATAATCAATGTAAAGCGGTATTTTAGTAATTAAATTTTTTTCTTTAACGTGCACGTATGAAAGTTCATTAAATCTTTTCGTTTATGTTTTGCATGCAATACTGAGGTAAATCTAAATAATGAGAGTCTCGAATTCAATTTAATTTTTTTAAATTAAATAAATACGATCCATCGTAACATGAGAGTATTCTTTTGGAAGTGTGAAACTGCCATTTTCAATTCTAGTAGTGAAATTAAAATTGCCGCATCAAAATTTATGGAAATCTGTGTTACCCATCATTTGCACTCAACTTTAAACAGTAAAGTATCTTGATAAATTTAAATCTAATTATTTTTTTTATTATATTCTCATTTTGTAGAAAAAAATAGTACCTATTTACTATTCGAGATGAATTCCGTTGTTTTCGTTTGGGAGATTGATCACTCGCTATCGCTCGTGAGAAAATTCTTTCTCACCTAAAAACCGGAACATTCATTTCTTGTTGTAAAGTATAGATCTTGTAAAATATCTATGAAATTGTAAGAAATTATACAAGCGTTTACCAGTGAACTCCACATCGCGCCAATACTAATAAACGTCAAAGAACGACTGTGTAATTTGTAAAATCGAAATTAACATTTTAATATCGCTACCTACGCGAGTACGTCGGACAAAACGAGGTATCGCGCCCAAGTTCCTTAAGACGAGTTGAAAATTCTCACTCTCACAAAGCGAAAATACAATTGTGTTTTAGAAAAATATGGTTTAAACAAATGCTATAGACAATAGAATTTCCAATAACTTTTCTCCCTCAACTTTTTTTTGTATAATTGATATTGGTATATTGTTATATCTCAGTAATAACTTATCGGATCAAAACATAGTTCAAACAAAAAGTATGTATAAAAACAACTTTTAATTGGAACAAACATGTGTAAAATGAGTATTTTTGTAAATATTTAAAAATTCGAAAATCTATCCAGGTTAGCAGCCCTAAATCAGATCATAAATAAGGTCCATGTACAAAGTTTTATAACAATCGGACGGATGGTTTTTTTGATATCTTGTTTACATACGGATGGACGGCCGGATGGCCATCGGTCATAAAAATTTTTTTGCTTCATTATAACGTACTAACTGTAATTCGTCGGAAAACGTGAAAAAAAGGGGTATTTTCCGTTTGGAAACCGTCGCATAACTCTCCATCTTATTTATATGATGTGGAGTAAAAATCATGTACAGGGTGTTTTCATCTTAAAAATTTTTTTACAGTGAAAACCCAAGAGTAGTACTTGTACTATGTATGTACTAGTACTCTGTTGGTCTTATTTGATAACAAAACTGAAATTTATTATTATATTTAGTTCCAATTAACTCCAAAGTTCAGTGTATACATTTTTTCTCAAAGTCTTCGAAACTATTAATTTTGGATAATACAAACTACTCCCTTACTTTAAAAAAAAATCGACAGAAAAAATGAAGTGGGGGCTTTTTTTATTTAAATAGTTTTTTCTAGCATTTAAGGTGTCGAAAATTATTGTATAATAAATTATTAGAGGGAGACATCTTCCGAAGACAAAGTTGACCCCGAAATGTCAACAGGATGGTCCTCATGTTGAGAATATTAAATGGCATGATGGGTCAACAGGTACCTCATATGAAAGCCCTTTAATTCTCTATACAGATTTATTAACGATATGTCCTGGCGAATGAACAAGGTGCCCTATCATTCTAATTCTCTATTCAACCAAACACATTCTATCCCAAATAACATTTGTGAGAAGGAGGCTGTCTCTGTTCTTGAAGTCCTTGGGCCCCCTTTTCGAAAAAAAAACTGTATTTGGCTAAATAGAGAATTACAATACGTTTCGTATGAGGTGCCACTTGACACGCCCTGAAAATTGAATTTTTCGAGATTGAGGCTGCTTGGGCACCCTATCCATTTGTTAGGGCAAATTTGATTGTTAATGAACATCTCTTGAAAACATGAATTGGCAATCTCGACTATATTGACTTTTTTTATTTTAGAAAATAAGGCTGTCGGGGGTCGACCGAAACAAGTTGCATATAGCTGTATAGAGAATTGAAAGGGTTTTCATGAGGTATTTATCGACCCACATGCTATTTAAGATTTTTGACATGGGGGCTGTCGGGCCCACCATGTTGATATTTCGGAGCAATTTAGTCTTCGGAAGATGTTCCCCTCTAAACAAAAATTGTCCTGTCCGAACGTTTTTTTTTTTGAAAGTTTATGATAGCTCCATAACACGGCTTGTTTCGTTGTCGGCGGGCCTCCTTGTATCCATAGATAAATATCGTGGGAAACCCTGTGTACTAAATCATACAGTGTATCCTAAATTGATAGTATTGTATGGGTTATATTTGTCATTGACAAAGATACAATGTTTGTTAAACGAGCAGTTTATTATGCTGATTCAGATTCTGGTGATAAAACTCGTAAATTGTTCCGACTGTTTCGATTTTTTCCGAATAATTTCGAATTTTTGAATCTGAGCTAGAATAATAAATTTCACATTATTGCCCATTTAACCAAAATTATATCATTATTAATAACAAAGTTACAAATGTTACAATCCCACTCAATTTTGGGACACACATTAAACATCTAGTTAGTAACGCTGATATTTGGACCTTTGTTTAAATTTTTTTGAAGCGGTTCAATCATGAACTTTTTGAAAACTTGGAAAATAACGGGTTTTTGAAAAATAAATTTCAAACATGGATTTTCTTTACCGAAATACCTTTTTATGCTGACGTGCCGTGTTTTAGTGTAGCTGTGTGTTAAATTTGTAATAAAAAAAAATAGGTAGTTTGATTTAAAATCCAAAAATTGTTTAAAATTTAATCTAGATTTACTTATGTGTATTGTTATCTAGATCATCAAATATCGTATCTTATTTCTGAACAAAAATTACGTTCCCACAAAAAAATTCGTCTTAAGCATAATCTGTATTACTTCTAAAAAAAGCAGCGAACCACACCGATCCTTACCTTTGGTTGTGTCTTCTGTTACTGTAACTTTAGTTTTTATTTCTTCTCTTGAATCTATCAAAAAAATGTGTCTGTTTTAATAGTATGTACAAACATGTAGTCCAGTTAGTTAGAAAACCACAACGCAACAGCGGTTACACGATAAAAAATGTTTTTTTCTTCGGACATAATCTACTTCTTAACTTTCCGTACAGTTTAAATCTTAAAGCTAATATCACAACCTACAGTATTGCTACATTTGTGACATTGTTAATGCAACCTATTAGAAATTGGTGATGCAGTATTTTGCGAAAAGCATTTCAATTATCATTAAGTAAACAATTCAAACATTAAAATATATGTATTGATTACACAAACATAAATGTTATGTAAAATAAATAAAAACAAGCCGCGATTAATAATAAGTCTTAGACAGCACAAACAAACTGGTATGCCACACCACTCACCAATATGCACTTCACGTTTTTCAGCAACGGTTACAGTTTCGACAGCTCCCGTTTTAATAACATCCTACGAAAAAAATATCACACGTCAAAAAAAAAGAAAATTTTATCATCATGTCTCGTCTCACCTCTGTAACTTCAGCAGTTTCCCAAACGCGCTGAATAAAATCTTCTGGAGAAAACTGAGTAAGAACTTCTTCGACAGTCGCGTATTTATATTCAATCATTTTCATGAAGGCTTTGAAGCCGACGGTAGCTGCTAATTTTCCTTCATCGCTGGTCGTCTCTTCAGTTAACACTTGCGAAATTAAAGGACTGTACCCTTTTCGTTCCACAACGTTCACCAAAGCTGATTGAGAATCTGGTGTTTTGAGAGACGGAAATTTATTTTCGTTATACAACAAGGTGATCTCGTTCACGGTGATTCCGGTTTTCATCAAGTAACCAATTTCGGCGAGCTCCCGCAACGGACTTTCTCCGGGTCCAAAATCTTTCGCTTTTATTAAATTCAAAACTTCAGTAACCTCTTTGGCCATTTTAAGTTCTTCCTGTACAATTATCTTCTCGACTCTCTCGATTATGGCTTCTAATTTCACTTCGGTGACGGTCGCTTCTTCGAATAAGGACCTCGTTCTCACAGATGCTCTACCCATCTCGGGTACTCGATCACTCATTTCTTCGATGTAACCTTCTGGAACAACGTCAGAAACATTTAATGGTTCTTGAGGTGACAGTTTCTTTTCTGCTTGTTGTTGAAGGATTTCCAGCGGTTCCGTATCTTCGTCGTCAATTTTCTTGCACGAAGCAATCGCTTCTGTAGATATGTATTCATGAGGAGATAGTATTTCCTTAGCTTTCACCTTCTTGTCGATAAATTTGGAAATTTCTTCAGTAATTTCTACGGTTTGAATTTCTTCTACGCCCAAAGGTTTAATTACTTCTTCGGTTGTAGTGGTCACTTTTTGTTTGCGAACTTCTTTTCTGTCCACTTTTACTCTTTCCTTCTTAATTTTTTCTTGTTCTTCGGTTGCTTTTTTGATCTGTAATTCTTTTTTCTTTTGAGCAGGAATCTCTTGGACGTACAGTTTGGCTTTGGTAGTGGCGATGCCTGCGTCACTAACTGCTTTGCACAAGTACACTCCTACATTTTCTACTGATACGTCTTTAATAGTGCATGTTGTTTTGTTGTCCTGAATGCGAATCTTAATTTTGTCAGTATTGCGCATAACTTTATTGTTATGATACCATACTATATCTGCAAATGAGACCGATAATTATTTTTACTCAAAAATCTTTGGTTGATCCGTACCTGGTGTTGGAGTACCAGAAAACATACATTCGAAAATTATTGTTTCTAATTCGGTTGTTCGTACGTCTTTAATCTCTTGAACGAAGGTGGGAACACTTCGAGCAGCTGAAATCAGAACATGCTTTCCTTAGAAAGGCATTGCCATTTTCTTTAAAATAGTGATTGTTGAACCAACCTTTTTTGACTAGATTACTCGCCTTGATCCTTAACTAAATTTAGAAATCTACACAAATGTAAAACATGCATATGTTATTAAAGAAAAAATGCAAAAACTGTTAGTTTACTTCACCTGGGCCGTGGTTTGGATTACCGCTATCAGACTGCGATATTGTATCGTTTGAGGATTCAAATGCAGCGGCCAAACCGCGCCCTTTACTATCTGTCATGCATTCGCTTTCCAGCAACAAAAATTTTGAAGTTCCTCTTGACTGTCGGCTGTGTGCAGTTGAAAATGCCGAAGGGTCTAATTCCCTCGGTTCTAATGGATACATAGTTGTCGACTCGTTGTAATAATCGTATTTTTTGTGTGAAGAACAATTTCTTGATCTCGGAAACGTTTGATATTTTTCCGCTACTGGGATGTTGGGGATCTCGGTGGGAATAGCTTCGCAAGAACTTGATAAAATTCGCGAATGGCAAAAACGTCTGGCTTCGGCTGCGTTACTTCCACCATTGCTTCCGCTTTCTGATGAGGGTTCAGTTTTTTCTTCGATCGGTGATAGTATGTAATAACAGTTTTGATTTTCGTAGTGTTCGTCGCCTTCCTCATCTGGTAAATAAATTACTGTGGCTTGATCTTCAGTATCGTAATGATACGTTTCTGGTTCGAAACTGCTTGAAGGGGAAGAAAAATCTAAACTCTTGTTAAAATTAGTGTTCATGTTGTCGTTGCTTGCGTCAATCAATTCCATGACTGAACTGAGAGAGTGCCTGTATGAATTTAGGTAGCTAGCCATGGTAGATTGTATGAACCCTTAACTTTACTTTTTTTACTCACAGGTTCACTGCACACAGACGTTATAGAAGTTCCTTCCGATAATTGACAGCTTTGTGAATTAGTTTGGTTTGATCTGTTTGGTAATGAGGTATTTGAACCCGAAGGCATCGCCTCACTTTTACCTTGTGTGATTAAGCTTACGCTAGAACCTTCGAGACTATCAACAGACATTTGCTCATGCAACCCGCTTGGGCAAGCAACATTACGATTTTTATGTTTACCTTGCAATGCCTCTTGAAGTTCTTCCATGTGCGTAACCCATTCGGGTTTTCTGTACTCTTTCGTTCCCATAATACCTAAACAAAAATTTCAATATTAACTACTATTCACACTTTTCAAATACGTAATGTGCATTTGTGCAACGTGTGTTTATTTTGTCGGGTGTTTGGACAAAAGGATTTAAAACTGAAAAATAAACTGCACATTATTATATTCAGAAACATGAGTAAAGATTAGAAAATTAATCTTACTTTCAACGGTTAACTCCGTGGTAGTAACAGCAACACCTAATGGGTTATGAGCTTCATAGACGATTTCTCCTGTATCATCCGGATAAACTTCAGAAATTATTAACACAGAAGTACCGTCTTCGAAGTTTTCTATTGTAAATTCTTCAGAAGGCACTATTTCTTCGCCCTGTTTTAACCATCTACCCGTCGGTGTTGGCTTACCAACAGCTTTGACCTCCAGTTTTGTAAGATCTCCATCCTTAGTGGTGACTATTTCTGGAAGTTTCTTTACTATTTTCGGTGCGTATTCTATGTCACTATCAGAAAACATTTCCAAATCGCTTAACGTCTAAAAATATAAATGTTAAGCAATAAAATCGCAAGAATTATTTGCACGCTCACCTTATCCAACAAATCTTCTTCGGATCCACTTGGACCTGTCATTAAACCGATTTCGGAATCGGCTACATATTCGTATGAGTCGACAACGAGAGATGATTTACAAACTGCTTCACCGATTTTATTAAATGCAGCACATGTATATTCTCCTGCATTTTCAGGGAATACCTCGGATATTGAAAGCAAGCACACACCCTCCAGGTCTTGAGAAATAGTAACATGTTTCGCTTCTTCCACTGGATTTCCATTGAAAAACCATTGAGCCCTTGGTGTAGGTTTTCCGATAACTTTGCAACTTAGCGAAACCGTCTCTCCATCCATAACGGTAACTGGTGACAATTTTTTAAGAAATCGTGGATACTCGTATTCACTCATTTCTTCCCACTCGTTATCGTCTACCACTTCAATGGTAGCCGTACACGTCACCGAACCAATTGCATTTTCAGCTTGGCATGTAATTGATTCTATTTTGTCGGTCTTTACTTGAGCTATTTGCAAGATAGAACGGTTATCAAAGGTAGTTATTCGAACTTCATTAGAGGAAATCAAGGGAGTAGAGCCTTGATACCATTGGAAGGAGGCTGTAGGTTGAGCTTCCACTTCTGCTTCCATTATTACAGTCTCACCTAACGTAATAACTTGTGATTTTATAGGACGGATAAATGTTGGTGCCAAGGCATCAAGCATTTCTTTGTTTTTAGTTACAGTAACCGAACCTGAGGTGCGCGCTTCTCCTTTCACATTAGTCGCTTGAACCTCGTATTTTCCACCTTTTTTCGGAACATCTTTAGAAACTACTAAAGTAGTCCTATTTTCGATGGTTTCTATTTTCATATCGTCCGTTGGGGAAATTTTCTGTCCATTTTTAAGCCATGAAACTTCAGGTAACGGGATTCCTTCAAATTCTACGTTTAATACAATGTCCTCTTCCGGTCTTACTACTAAAGCCTTTATTGGCTTAGTGATTTTAGGAGCTTGCATTACAATCGGTTTGGTTACAGTAACGTCTTTAGAAATTATCAAGTTAGCACGGCATTGAGCTTTTCCAAATTTATTGTCCGCGCGGACTGTATAAATTGTTTCATCTTCTTGTGTCGGTTTCAGTATTTCTAAGGTAGCAATTCCGGTTACTGTATCGTATTTTTTTATATGCGTCTTATCTTTTTTGATTTCATTGTTGTTTCGATACCATTTCACTGTTGGAGCCGGTGTACCAACTACAAGACATTCAAGTATCGCTGATTTATTTTCTTCTATAATCTGTGGTTTCAGTGGTTGTTTGAAGCATGGTGCCACTCCAGTTTCTTCTTTTTCTAAACAGAAATAGTACAAATTAGTTTTGGTTTTAGCTGAACATCATTGATGCACATAAAAATTAATGCGTAAAAAAGCAAATTAATTAATTAAAAAATAAATAAATTAAATTAAAATAAGCCACACGTTCAAAACTTGTGTACCTAAAATGACTAAATTCGCCGTTGAGGTGGCAATACCGGCCGGATTCGTAGCGCGACAAGAATATACAGCAACATCTTCAGGTTGAATGCTAGCAAATTCTAACGTTATCGTATCTTCAAATACGGTCATTTGCACCCTTTGGTCGGGTTTGAAAATAGCTTCATTTCGGTACCAGGCTATTTGTGGGAATGGAGAACCTTCCACTTTGCATACGAGCTTTGCAGGTTTATCTTTTTCGGCAACAACAGGCTCAACTCTCTTTGTAAATCTAGGTGGTTTTGGTTTTTGTTTTGTGGTTATTTGCATTTCCGCCACAGTTTTTTGAACAAGCGATTTTCTGACAGTACGTTTGTCTTCAGCAACTTGTATATCTTCGACAACTGGTTCATCGGGAACTTTCTCAATTCCTTCTGTAATTCTCTTTTGTGTTATAATTTCCAACTCCGGCAGGGGCCGATCATTATCATCGTAATAATCAGGTTTGCGCTTCTCTTGGATGGCTTTGCGAGATGTTATATCTACTTTCATTTCCGTTGCAAATATTTCTTCTTCCTCCTTCTCGCTTTCGATTGGTTTTACTCCTTTTACGTCTTCAACCATTCCTTCCTTCTCTTGTAAAGTAATCTGAGCTTTGGACTGTATGGTGGCTACTGCTGGTTGAGTAATTGCTTCTTGTTTATCTTCTATTTTGGTAGGAACTAATTCCGGTTTAATAAATTGTATCGTTTCTTCCTCGAATTCTTCAATTTCAGGTACTTCTTCTTCTTCTTCTTTTGTATCTTCATTTTCGTCAAAGAATCTCTGTTTGCGTCTTATTCTACGTTTTTTAATAACAACTTTTCTTCTTCTTTAACTTCTTTTTAGGTATTGGTTTTAATTGCACTTTTTCTGGTTCAGCCACCTCTGTTTTCGGAAGCTGTTTAATTGGTTTAATTACAACTAAAGGTTTTTCTGCTTCAATAGACTCGTCCAGTTTCATAGGTTTACTATCCTCTAGTTTTAACACAACAGTATCCTGAACTTCCGTTACAATCTCTTCAAAAATCATAGTTTTCTCTGTTGGTATATGTTCATCGTCTATATGTTTTGATGCGTCTTGCAGTTGTGGAGTATCCGCTTTTCTTTTACGTGGTTTACGCCATTCTTTAGTTTCAACCTCATCTTCTTTTTTCAACAAATTTAACCTTTTGAGTTGTACTTCTTCCGTTTCTGTTGCCCCCTTAACTTTTTCTCTTTTGGAGTGCGTTTGAGTTCTTTAACTTGTTCTGTCCAAGGAACGGCATTGTCTTCTACAGGTTGTACTTTTTCTATAACCTTTTCAGGTTTCTGTTGTTGTTTAGTCATTTCTGTTATTTGAGTTTCTTCTACTTGTTGGACTTCTTCTACTGCTGTCTTAGGTTCACGTGGTTTACGCCATTCTTTACTTTCCACTGTTTGTTCTTCTTTCTTTCAGTCACTTTAACCTCTTTCTTAATCACCACTTCTTCTTTTTCTTCTGTAGGTTTTTTATCTCTAGGTTTTTTTTCTTTAACTTTTTCTGTCCAAGGAACGGTTTTGTCTTCTACAGGTTGTACCTTTTCTATGAACTTTTCAGATTTCTTTTCTTGTTCAATTATTTCTGTTACTTGGGCTTCTTCTACTTGTTGGACTTCTTCTAATGCTGTTTTGACTTTAGGTTCACGTGGTTTACGCCATTCCTTAGTTTCTACTGTTTCTTCTTCTTTTTTCTCAACCACTTTTACCTTTTTCTTAACTGGTTTAAGCTGTACCTCTTCTTTTTCTTCTGAATCTGCAGGTTGTTTATCTTTTGGAGTTCTTTTAAGTTCTTTAACTTGTTCTGTCCAAGGAACGGGTTTTTCTTTACAGGTTGTACCTTTTCTAGGACCTTTTCAGGTTTCTTTTGTTGTTCAATTATTTCGGTTACTTGAGTTTCTTCCACTTGCTGGACTTCTTCTACTGCTGTTTTGACTTTAGGTTCGCGTGGTTTATGCCATTCCTTAGATTCTACTACTTCCTCCTCTTTTTTTCAATCACTTTAACCTCTTTTCTTAATTGGTTTAAGTTGCACTTCTTCCTTATCTTCCGTTTCTGCGAGTTTTTTATCTTTAGGCTTTCTCTTCAGTTCTTTAACTTGTTCTGTCCAAGGAACGGTTTTGTCTTCTACAGGTTGTACTTTTTCTATGACCTTTTCAGGTTTTTTGTCTTGTTCAATTATTTCTGTTACTTGGGTTTCTTCTACTTGTTGGACTTCTTCTACTGTTGTTTTGACTTTAGGTTCATGAGGTTTACGCCATTCCTTAGTTTCTACTGTTTCTTCTTCTTTTTTCTCAACCACCTTTACCTCTTTTTTAACTGGTTTAAGCTGCACCTCCGCTTTTTCTTCTGTATCTGCAGGTTTTTTGTCTTTTGGAGTTCTCTTAAGTTCTTTAACTTGTTCTGTCCAAGGAACGGGTTTTTCTTCTACAGGTTGTATCTTTTCTAGGACCTTTTCAGGTTTCTTTTGTTGTTCAATTATTTCGGTTATTTGAGTTTCTTCCACTTGTTGGACTTCTTCTACTGCTGTTTCAACTTTAGGTTCGCGTGGTTTACGCCATTCTTTAGTTTCCACTACTTCTTTCTCTTTCTTTTCAACCATTTTAACCTCTTTCTTAACGGGTTTAAGCTGCCCTTCTTCTTTTTCCCCCGTTTCTGTAGGTTTTTTATCTTTAGGTGTTCTCTTAAATTCTTTAACCTCTTCAGTCGCAGGAACGGTTTTGTCTTGAACTGGTTGTACCTTTTCTATGACTTTTTCAGGTTTTTTGTTTTGTTGTTCCAGTATTTCGGTTACTAGAGTTTGTTCTGCCTGCTGGACTTCTTCTACTGTTGTTTTAACCTTAGGTTTACGCCATTCCTTAGTTTCTACTGTTTGTTCTTCTTTTTTCTCATCCATTTTTACCTCTTTCTTAACTGGTTTAAGCTGTACCTCTTCTTTTTCTTCCGATTCTGTAGGTTTTTTATCTTTAGGCGTTCTCTTAAGTTCTTTAACTTGTTCAGTCCAAGGAACGGTTTTGTCTTGAACTGGTTGTATCTTTTCTACGACCTTTTCAGGTTTCTTCTCTTGTTGTTCAATTATTTCTGTTACTTGAGTTTCTTCCATTTGTTGTACTTCTTCTACTACTTGAACCTTAGGTTCGCGAGGTTTACGCCATTCTTTAGTTTCCACTTCTTCTTCTTCTTTCTTTTCAACCACTTTAACCTCTTTTTTAACAGGTTTAAGCTGCACTTCTTCTTTTCCTCCGTTTCTGTTGGTTTTGTCTTTAGACGTTCTCTTAAGTTCTTTAACTTGTTCAGTCCAAGGAACGGTTTTGTCTTGAACTGGTTGTATCTTTTCTACGACCTTTCAGGTTTCTTCTCTTGTTGTTCAATTATTTCTGTTACTTGAGTTTCTTCCACTTGTTGTACTTCTTCTACTGCTGCTTGAACCTTAGGTTCGCGTGGTTTACGCCATTCTTTAGTTTCCACTAGTTCTTCCTCTTTTTTTTCAACAATTTTAACCTCTTTCTTAACGGGTTTAAGCTGCACTTCTTCTTTTTCCTCCGTTTCTGTTGGTTTTTTATCTTTAGGCGTTCTCTTAAGTTCTTTAAATTGTTCAGTCGAAGGAATGATTATGTCTTGAACTGGTTGTATCTTTTCTATGACCTTTTCAAGTTTCTTCTCTTGTTGTTTAATTATTTCTGTTACTTGAATTTCTTCCACTCGTTGTACATCTTCTACTGCTGCTTGAACTTTAGGTTCGCGTGGTTTACGCCATTCTTTAGTTTCCACTTCTTCTTCCTCTTTCTTTTCAACCACTTTAACCTCTTTCTTAACGGGTTTAAGCTGCACTTCTTCTTTTTCCTCCATTTCTGTTGGTTTTTTATCTTTAGGCGTTCTCTTAAGTTCTTTAACTTGTTCTGTCCAAGGAACGGTTTTGTCTTGAACTGGTTGTATCTTTTCTATGACCTTTCAAGTTTCTTCTCTTGTTGTTCAATTATTTCTGTTCCTTGAGTTTCTTCCACTTGTTGTACTTCTTCTACTGTTGCTTGAACCTTAGGTTCGCGTAGTTTACGCCATTCTTTAGTTTCCACTACTTCTTCCTCTTTTTTTTCAACCACTTTAACCTCTTTCTTAACGGGTTTAAGCTGCACTTCTTCTTTTTCCTCCATTTCTGTTGGTTTTTTATCTTTAGGCGTTCTCTTAAGTTCTTTAACTTGTTCAGTCCAAGGAACGGTTTTGTCTTGAAGTGGTTGTATCTTTTCTATGACCTTTTCAGGTTTCTTCTCTTGTTGTTTAATTATTTCTGTTACTTGAGTTTCTTCCACTTGTTGTACTTCTTCTACTGCTGCTTGAACTTTAGGTTCGCGTGGTTTACGCCATTCTTTAGTTTCCACTTTTCCTTCCTCTTTTTTTTCAACCACTTTAACCTCTTTCTTAACGGGTTTAAGCTGCACTTCTTCTTTTCCTCCGTTTCTGTTGGTTTTTATCTTTAGGGCGTTCTCTTAAGTTCTTTAACTTGTTCAGTCCAAGGAACGGTTTTGTCTTGAATTATTTCTGTTACTTGAGTTTCTTCCACTTGTTGTACTTCTTCTACTGCTGCTTGAATCTTAGGTTCGCGTGGTTTACGCCATTCTTTAGTTTCCACTACTTCTTCCTCTTTTTTTTCAACCACTTTAACCTCTTTCTTAACGGGTTTAAGCTGTACTTCTTCTTTTTCCTCCGTTTCTGTTGGTTTTTTATCTTTAGGCGTTCTCTTAAGTTCTTTAACTTGTTCAGTCCAAGGAACGGTTTTGTCTTGAACTAGTTGTATCTTTTCTATGACCTTTTCAGGTTTCTTCTTTTGTTGTTCAATTATTTCTGTTACTTGAGTTTCTTCCACTTGTTGTACTTCTTCTACTGCTGCTTGAACCTTAGGTTCGCGTGGTTTACGCCATTCTTTAGTTTCCACTACTTCTTCCTCTTTTTTTTCAACCACTTTAACCTCTTTCTTAACGGGTTTAAGCTGTACTTCTTCTTTTTCCTCCGTTTCTGTTGGTTTTTTATCTTTAGGCGTTCTCTTAAGTTCTTTAACTTGTTCAGTCCAAGGAACGGTTTTGTCTTGAACTGATTGTATCTTTTCTATGACCTTTTCAGGTTTCTTCTCTTGTTGTTTAATTATTTCTGTTACTTGAGTTTCTTCCACTTGTTGTACTTCTACTGCTGCTTGAACTTTAGGTTCGCGTAGTTTACGCCATTCTTTAGTTTCCACTAGTTCTTCCTCTTTTTTTCAACAATTTTAACCTCTTTCTTAACGGGTTTGCTGTACTTCTTCTTTTCCTCCGTTTCTGTTGGTTTTTTGTCTTTAGACGTTCTCTTAAGTTCTTTAACTTCTTCAGTCCAAGCAACGGTTTTATCTTGAACTGATTGTACCTTTTCTATGACCTTTTTAAGTTTCTTTTCTTGATCAATTGTTTCTGTTACTTGAGTTTCCCCTACTTGCTGGACTTCTTCTACAGCTGTTACGACTTTAGGTTCGCGTTGTTTACGCCATTCCTTAGTTTCCACTGTTTCCTCTTCTTTCTTTTCCAACCACTTTAACTTCTTTCTTAACGGGTTAAGCTGCACTTCTTCTTTTTCCTCCGTTTCTGTTGATTTTTATCTTTAGGCGTTCTCTTAAGTTCTTTTACTTGTTCAGTCCATGGAACGGTTTTGTCTTGAACTGGTTGTATCTTTCTATGACCTTTCAGGTTTCTTCTCTTGTTGTTTAATTATTTCTGTTACTTGAGTTTCTTCCACTTGTTGTACCTCTTCTACTGCTGCTTGAACCTTAGGTTCGCGTAGTTTACGCCATTCTTTAGTTTCCACTACTTCTTCCTCTTTCTTATTAACCATTTTAACCTCTTTCTTAACGGGTTTAAGCTGCACTTCTTCTTTTTCTTCCGTTTCTGTAGGTTTTTTGTCTTTAGGCGTTCTCTTAAGTTCTTTAACTTGTTCAGTCCAAGGAACAGTTTTGTCTTGAACTGGTTGTACCTTTTCTATGACCTTTTCAGGTTTCTTCGTTTGTTGTTCAATTATTTCTGTTACTTGAGTTTCTTCCACTTGTTGAACTTCTTCTACTACTTGAACCTTAGGTTCGCGTGGTTTACGCCATTCTTTAGATTCCACTATTTCTTCCTCTTTCTTTTCAACCATTTTAACTTCTTTCTTAGCGGGTTTAAGCTGCACTTCTTCTTTTTTCTCCGTTTCTATAGGTTTTTTATCTTTTGGGGTTCTCTTAAGTTCTTTAACTTGTTCTGTCCAAGGAACTGTTTTGTCTTCTACAAGTGGTAATTTTCCAGGTTTCTTTTGTTCAATTGTTTTTATTACTGTAGTTTCTTCAACTTCTATTTCTTCTTTTGCTGTTTTAATTTTCTGTTCACGTGGTTTTCGCCATTCTTTAGTTTCTTCTTCGGTTTTTTCAACAACTTGTGTTTCTTTGGTAAAAGCTTTGCTGCACATCTTCTTTCTCTTCTGTTTCTACAAGTTTCTTGTCTTTTGGCGTTCTTTTAAGTTCTTTAACTTGTTCGGTCCAAGGAACCTGTTTGTGTTCAGCAGGTTGAAGTTTTTCAGGTTTTGTTTGTGTTTGTCGGATTTCTGTGGTTGTAGTATCTTGGACTAAGGTTTTTATTTGCTGTTCTTTGGTCTCTTCAAATGCTTCTGCTCTCTTTTCCACAACTGTAGTTTCTTTTTTAATAGGTTTCAGTTGTATTTCTTCTTTTTCTTCCGTGTCAACAGGTTTTAGTTGTCTTGAGTTTTCTTTAAATCTTGTAGTCTTGTTCAGTCCAAGGAATTTGACTAATTTCTTCAGTTTTACCAAATCGTCTTTTGGTTTTCTCGATTGACGCGTCTGTTCAGTGTCAATTGTTTTCGAAACATCTAAAATTGTTTTTTCTTCTGTCGATACTGTGACAAGATTTTCAGCTTCCTTCAGTTTAGCATTTTCGGGTTTTTGTATTCTCCAAGTTCTGACTTCATCCTCTTTCCCTGGCTTCTTTTAATAATTTTTATGTTTATGTCTTCAGTTTTTTCGACATTCATCATTTGTATGTCTTCAGTTGACACTGTTGTTACTTGATGTTCTTCTAATGTTTCTGTTTGTGGTAGATCAACCTTGGGTTTTCTCCATCCTAGAGTTTGTCCTTGTTTAATAGTTTCGGATTCTTTTTTAGTTTCGGTTGTTAGTGTTGTCGTTTCTTCAAATTTCACTTTTTCTACACTCTGATCTGTCACTTTTGGCTGTTTTGTTTGTTGTGTGATACGATCGTCTGAAGTAGTAACAGTATCTTCAGTTGAAGCTCTAAGCTTACGCCATTGCTTGGGTTGAAGTTCAACATTTGTTTTTTCTCTTTCTGTACGTTCCAACAAAGTAATATCTTCAACTTCATCCCATCTCGATAAAGTTTTTTGACTTTTAGATTTTGTCACATCTTCCTTAGGTACTGTCGATTTCAGTTCAATATTTTCTAAGGTTTCTTTAGACACCTCTTTTACACCTTTAGTAACTTTTTTTAATTTCACTTCTTCTTGGGTCCAGGGTTGAGCCTGTCGCGCACCTGGTATTTGTTGCGTTCTCCAAGGTAAAGTTTCATCTCCCTGCATTAATTCCTCCGCGTCTGTAGGTTTTTGTCCATATTTTGGACCACCAAATCCGTCTGCAGTTGTTGAATCTGTCTGTTGGACTTGGCCAAAACCAATTGACTTTGTTGCTGTGGGTTTACCTTTTTGGTCCGAGACTGGTGTGCGTATAAATTTTCCCGGTCGTCCTGTGTTTATAAAATGCATATAAATTATGATATCTACAGTTTGTAACATGAAGAATAAATATTTGGCTTATATAATAATAAACAAGTAACTATTTTCGACGTACTTTAAAATATATCGCTAACAGATGTGTTGTTATAATTTGTAATAGATTTGTTTATAATTTTTAAATTTGTTCGAGGAAAGAAGCGCGCTTGAATTATTTCTGTAGCAATTTAATTTGATTTTGGCATACGGCAATAACGTACGATAACAGTAGTAACACAGTTTTTTTTATTCAAGGGCAAAACTAATAAGACACGAAAAAATATTGTTCTCTTAGTTACTAGTTTCTATTTTTATACCGCTTTGCATAATTTGATTTAATCTTCGCATGAATCAGAGACGTCGCATTGGTCTTTATACCCCACAAAGAAAACGTGCGTGTGAAAAGTGGTGGGAGAATTTAAACCACAGAACGCAACGTAAAACGTGTCTTTAGTTATATTTTTGAAGAACTCTGTGAGACAGCAGAAAGTTTTCTAAGTGTTTGTTATATATTCATTGAAGTGATGATGCTTAGGGATCTAACACCGGACCTTTACTGTTTATAATTGCAACAAGTTAAAGCTGTGTTTGTGCTGTGTTGTTTTAACAAATTTAATATATTGTGTAAGGCTGTATTCCGTAATTTTGTATTAAAAACTGTGTTTGTAAAAGTAGCAAATTGTATTTCAATGTTTAAAATATAATGAAATAAAAGTATTTTATGTATTTATGTTAAGTAAGAAATAATAAATATCCTGGATATGTTTGTTGATCATTCAAATTGGCACATTTTGGATAAGTGCCAATTTGCTTCGATAAAATCTTAGTGACTAAGAATTGTCGTGGCCAATTTATTTGGTAAATGCGAAACTTTTATTTTCAGGTGCCTAATCATAATTGGATACCTGTAGGAAGTAACCTAGTTATTTTATTTGTCACCAAGTATTTTTAATTTTTTTCGCGTAGTCAAATTTAGATAAGTCGTTAGTCTAAGACCATCGACTGGTACGCGCTCATTACTTAGAAGATGATACGATAAAGGTAAATTAAGCAACAAGGTAAGTAAACTTAAGTCACAGAGGTCTCCAAATTTAGATCGGTAATGCAATACACTTTTAAGTTGAAAATAGTTCTCAGCGTGTGTCATGCTGCACACGACCCTACACCGTTTGGTTATAAGTTGTACAATTTTTGTTTTAAAATAGAATTACTACTTTTGATTTGACTTATATTTAGATTAAAATAAGTTTTATTCTCGGACGTAAAGATTTACGTACACTCGATAGACAAATCACTTTGCATTTGTTCACATATATTACGTCCTAAGTAAAAACAATTCCTCAAAAATAAAAAGAATGCGACGCTATGCCAAAATACTTTAAAAAAATCTATTTGCAATTTTTGTTGCAGTTTCTGCAGCCTTATTCGGGTGTTCACATTTGAAAACTCAAATATAGTTATGATAACAGCCTTTTATTTTTTAATAATGCGTTTAACGATACATTTGATAAATATAATAATAATTAGACAAACACAGCTTTTTAACAGATTAGTTGCAAATCCGAAACATCATCACTTGCAATTCTTAACTATTTAACAATCATCCCATATTGACGGATAAAGGATTGCAAATTGCAAAAAAATCAAGTGAACAATTAACAGTGTAATCTAACAGACTAGAAAATAAGTTAATAAAAACAAAAATGCCCAAAATTTTGGGCGTATTTGTAGTTTTTATCTCCTCCGATTTACTAACAAATCAAAAAATCAAAATTATTTCTTACTTTTTACAATTAGTTTGGCAGATCTTTCTACTTGTCCGGCGGATGTCGTTGCTCGAACAGTAAAAGTGCCTGTGTCTTCTTCGTAAGTGTTCGAAATTAACAGAATGGCGTTATTTCCTTCGTGGATCATCTGTAAAAATAACATTTTATTGATACGGCCATCGATCACTACTGTTCTGTTAGCTATCGCATTATATACGAAAAGTTTTCATTTCAATGCTTGATTGGACACGGACAATTAAGTCATTGAAATTAAATAACAGGACTTTCTCTATTTTTATTTGATTGTCCTTCGGTTTATTTTTTGCAAATATAATAGAATATCAGTTTGAAAAGGATGTCCCTAATTAAAATTAAGTTCATGTTGGTTTACTTAGCAACATTTGCATCTGTATTTTAATTTTAGAATAATTTGTAATCTCATGAATTACTAAAACTCAAGTTTTACCTTGAATCAAGCATCATGTATAAATTATTGCAATAAAAATGACAAATTTTTCTTTTTATTTAGAAAATAATCTCAAGTTGTTCTAGTTTCAATTTAAAAAGTTATCAAACTTTATATCCAGGGGAAGTTTTTTGATTAAAGTAAATAATAATCAAAGTTCAGTCATAACTTAAATTGTGTATGTTTGCCCGCGTTTACCGAAAATATTTCTTACATTTTTTTCAATTATTTTGTTAACATCGTTAGATAAAAGTATAAAGAACATAATATCAAAAACTGGGCGGTTGTTTTTGATTAACGGACATAATTTGATTTCAAAGTCAGCCATAACTTAAACTGTGTGAGTTTGCTCACGTTCACCGAAAATATTTTAAACTAAAAAAGTACATATTTTTCGATTTTTTGTTGTTACAATCGTTAGATAAAAGTAAAAAGGACACAATATCAAAAAATTGGAGAGGTATTTTTTGATTAAAGGAAATGATTTGATTTTAAAGTTCAACCATAATTTAATAACTTAAACTGTATACGTTTGATCGCGTTTACCGAAAATACTTTAAACCCAAAAAGTGTGTTGTTTATTTTTTTATTTTTTTAACATCGTTAGATGAAAGTATAAAGAACACAATATCAAAAAATTGGAGAGGTATTTTTTGATTAAAGGAAATGATTTGATTTCAAAGTTCAACCATAATTTAATAACTTAAACTGTATACGTTTGATCGCGTTTACAGAAAATATTTTAAACCCAAAAAGTGTGTTGTTTAGTTTTTTAACATCGTTAGATGAAAGTATAAAGAACACAATATCAAAAAACTGGACGGCTGTTTTGATTAACGGAAATAATTTTATTTGAAAGTTTAACCATAACCTTAACTGTGTGCGTTTGCTCGCGTTCACCGAAAATATTTTAAACTAAAAAAGTACGTTCTTTTTCCAATTTTTGTTTATTAACATTGTTAGATAGAAGTATCAAGAACAGAATATCAAAAAATTGGAGAGTTGTTTTTTGATTAAAGGAAATGACTTGATTTTAAAACTCAGCCATAACTTAAACTCTGATTTGCTCGAGTTCACCGAAAAATTTTATACTCAAAAAGTATGTTTTTGTTTTATTTTGTTAACATCGTTAAATGAAAATAAAGAACACTATATGAAAAAACTGGAGGGTTCTTTTTTGATTCAAGGAGATAATTTGATTTTAAAGTTCATTCATAACTTAAACTGTGTACGTTTGATCGCGTTTACCGAAAATATTTTAAACCTAAAAAATGTGTTGTTTCCTTTTATTTTGTTAAAATCGTTTGATGAAAGTATAAAGAACGTAATATCAAAAAATTGGAGAGGTGTTTTTTGATTAAAGGAAATGATTTGATTTTAAAGTTCAGCCATAACTTAAACTGCAATTTGCTCGCGTTCACCGAAAAATTTTATACTCAAAAAGTATGTTTTTTGATTTTATTTTGTTAACATCGTTAAGTAAAAATCTACAGAACACAATATCAAAAAACTGGTGGGTTCCTTTTTGATTAAAGGAAATAATTTGATTTCAAAGTCAACCATAACTGTGTGCGTTTCGAGTGCGTTGGCTCGCGTTCGCCGAAAATATTTTAAACTAAAAGAGTACATTTTTTTCCGATTTTTTGTTGTTAACATCGTTAGATAAAAGTTTAAAGAACACAATATCAAAAAACTGTACGGCTTTTTTTTTTATTAACGGAAATAATTGGATTTGAAAGCTCAGTCATAACTTAACTGTGATTTGCCGCGTTCACCGAAAAATGTTATAGTCAAAAAGTATGTTTTTTGTTTTTATTTTGTTAACATCGTTAAATGAAAATAAAGAACACAATATCAAAAAAGAAATGGAGGGTTTTTTTTGATAAAAGGAAATAATTTGATTTCAAAGTTCATTCATAACTTAAACTGTGTACGTTTGATCGCGTTTACCGAAAATATTTTAAAATCAAAAATATGTTGTTTGTTTTATTTTGTTAACATTGTTAGATGAAAGTATAAAGAACATAATATCAAAAAACTGGACGGTTGTTTTTGATTAACGGAAATAATTTGATTTCAAAGTCAGACATAACTTAAACTGTTTGAGTTTGCTCTCGTTCACCAATAATATTTTAAACTAAAAAAGTACATTTTTTTCGATTTTTTGTTTTTTACAATCGTTAGATAAAAGTATAAAGAACACAATATCAAAAAATTGTTTTTTGATTAAAGGAAATGACTTGATTTCAAAGCTCAGCCATAAGTTAAACTGTGATTTGGTTGCGTTCACCGAAAAAATGTATAGTCAAAAAGTATGTTTTTTGTTTTTATTTTGTTAACATCGTTAAATGAAAATATAGAACACAATATGAAAAAAATAATAAGAAATAATTTGATTTCAAAGTTCATTCATAACTTAAACTGTGTACCTTTGGATGGCGTTCACCGAAAATATTTTAAAACTCAAAATGTTTGTTTGCTTTTATTTTGTTAACATCGTTAGATGGAAGTATAAAGAATACAATAAAAAACAACTGGACGGGTGTTTTTTGATTAAAGAAATTAAACTATGTACGTTCACCGAAAGTATTCTAGCTTAAAAAATATGTTTTTTGTTTGTTTTTATTTTGTTAACATCGTTTGATGAAAGTATAACGAACACAATGTCAAAAAATTGGACGGTTGTTTTTTGATTACAGGACATAATTTGATTTCAAAATTCAGCCATTACGTAAATTGTGTACGTTTACGCGGTTTCACCGAAAATATTATGTTTTTTTTTCGATTTGTTTGTTAACATCGTATATATACTTTCAAAAATATGTACATTTTAATTTACTTATTGTTTCAGGGAAGGAAATCGTCATTGCCCGGACCAACAAATGAATTCTGTAAGTATCTACGTATACGTACGTTAGAAACTATTTTTTATTCAATTTTGATATATTAAGTGACATTTCTCATAATCAAACTATTCACTAGTCACTAGTTTAGAAAAGTAAAGTTTTTCATCACTATTGTTTTGACACCTAGTAGCTAGATAATGATGTTAACCCCAATGATAGTCGATTAAGGTATGTATTTGAAATAAGTTTAATTTGATGTTTAAATCACATTCGTTACAAAAAAAACTTGCGTCATGGTAACAAATTTTGTAGGCGAAGTGTATTACTTAAAATTCGTTAATTAATTTAGTTATCCAAGTCTGTATCAAATATAATAGAGCATCGATCTTTGAATTGAAGATTTGTTTTTGTTTGATGAAAAGTCAGTGAAAGTCATTGGTGATTTTTATTTCTGATCACAATTGATATAAATAATTAACCACTAAATTTGATTGTACTTTTGGCTGACATTGGCAAAAACAAAGATGAAAAATATGTTTTTTATGAAATATTTTATGATCTGGACCTTAACCTACTGTCCCAGTTACCTAATAATTCTGATTGCAAAATTAGGGAATTTCGCTGTGACTCATAAATTTGATATAAAACTCCAAAAATTCGATAGCGATACAAAATTAGTGTAAGAATAATGTATTTACCTGAAAGTCTGGAGATTCCGGTATAAGGAAGCCTTCTCGCAACCACTGAATCGTAGGCTTCGGTTTTCCAGAAACTGTAGTCTTGAATTGGGCAGGTGAACCTTCAGGTACAATCGCGTCTTTAAGAGGAGTTAATGAAGGTAACACGTCTTGACTGTCGGGCGCCAGCACCCTCAAATTTGCTTGTAGAGTAATAGTTCCAGCTGGGTTTGTAGCAACACATTTATACACCCCCTCGTCTTCGGGGAACGCTTCCGATATTTTCAACGTATATAAATCGCCTTCATTAAGCATTTGGAAATATTTCGATGGTTTTATTATTTTGTCACCTTTTTGCCATTTTACTTGTGCCGTGGGTTTTGCGCTTATTTTACATTTAAATGTGACAACTTGTCCTTCACGGATAGTTTGATCTTTCAACGGTTCTATGACTGAAGGTGCTTTTTCCGTTCCTGGCGTCGTAGGTTTTGATGGTCTTGCTGGTGTAGATGGAGCTTGTACGGTGCACTCAGCTTCACAACGGGCCTCTCCACCACTGTTCATAGCTACACATTCGTATTTACCCGAATCTTCGGGAACCACCTCGATGATCAACAGCGTATGCACACCGTCTTCTTCTAAAATCTTGTAACGTATATCCGTCGTGATTCTTTTACCTCCTTCAACCAGTACACATCTAACGGTTTTGATCCATTTATGCGAGCATCGAAGCGTACCAATTGGCCCGACGTCGCTTTTGCATTTTGCACTGTGGTCACAAAGCTGGGTGGAATGACACCGCCCCTTGCTTGGGTTCTGCGTTCTTCCACAATCAAGTTTGCACTACATTTCGCCGTACCTCCTCTATTCTCAGCAACTACGCTAAATACGCCAGAATCTTCAATGAACACTTGACGCATAACCAATATCGATTTTGTACTAAACGTGTATATCTTAAAATCGGGTGAACTTGTAATGGGAAAATCTTCACGAAACCATTTCACGGTCGGTAATGGATCTCCATCGAATTCTACTTCGAACCGCGCTTGATCGTTTTCTGGCACGGCAAGGCTGGATTTTCTTTGTAAATACTGGTGGTGTGGAAGGAAGAACTTGTCCTTGAACAAGGCGTTCTTGTGTTTTTCCTTTATGTTCCACGTCGGTGGTTTCGGTAGCAGTAATGTGTCGTGTAATTTCTTGATCTCCCCGTCTTTCCTTCTGTGTTTGTTTTTGCTTAGAAACGTGTACTTCTCGCCCATGAACTCCAGACTCCGTTGGATCTGGTGGATATGCACCTCTTTGGGAATCTATCTCAACTTCCGTTTGTGGCAACAATTGTTTTCCTTTATCGGTTTTTCTCAGTTGTACTTGCTGTGCGTGCGGTATTGTTCCTTTCGGCAATGTGGGTATTGGCGCTTGGTCTCGTTCATCCGGTTGCTGACTCCTGAAATCGGTGCGTTAAATTATACGATTACTATTAATATCTGTAACTTACAAATTGTCTTGGTATTTCTGAGCCATGCCTTTAGCCATCGAACCTTGCATGACTTTTTCACCGGGTATCGCAAATTGATGGCTGGATTCTCGCAATTTCACTTCTTTTGTCACCTGTTCATTTTCAACGTTTTGCAATTTACTATAATAGTCTTCGCCCTTCTTTTGTTTGACGTTCTGTTGCCATTCAGTTTCCGGTTCTTTGTACATCTTTGGTTGTATATGTACCGTATGTTGTCGACCTGATTCTTGGAAGGATGCGTTTCTTTCGTCAAACACTTTTTCCAATTCGGTATCGCCACGTTGGAAGTCAGACGTTTCAATATCGTACCAAGCTAAAGAAAAAATTAAGTCAGTTGAAAGTTTTTAAGGGAGAGACAAACGTTAACGGGCATCAACATAAATAGTCAACTGATTTCATGCAAACTCTACAAGTACGTTTTGACACGGATTTAGTCATACCTGAATTTGCATACCTTTTATGTCCTCCAGTGAATGAAGCATGAAAAACAGCTCGATGATTCACGTCGAAGCATCTTGGAAAGGATGAGGGGTAGGAGTAAAAATGATTATATATATTTTTCGTGTTAATTAAGCTGCATGTACTGTCATAGGCGTTCAAGATAAATGTACTATGTTTGTTGTCAGTTGTAAAGGTGCAACATGTTCTTGTGCATATGTTAATAGTCAAAAAAAATATAATAAGCACCTCTAAGTTGCTTATTTCTGAATTAAATGAAGACAACTTACGTCTTGGCGCATTTTTCAAAACACTTCTCCAATCATCGTGTCTTGGAACTACTTTGAGCTCTGTCTCAGCGATGGCTTCGCCAACAGAACTGCGCGCGATTACTTCAACTTTGCCCGTATCGTATTGACGTGATTCGAATGTCCATGTATACATGCCGTCGTATGTTAGCTTGTAACGTGAACCGTTAACGACGGTATTTCCGTTAATCAACCACATAACACGTGGACGAGGATGGCCGGTTACGCGGCAACAGTACCGAGCCCAACCACCTTCTTCCACTGTACACGCTTCTGGTTTGCTGACAAAAACTGGTGCAGTTCGCGGTTTTTTTCTTCCTCGCGTTCTTCAGGAACTCTATTTAATATATCAAGATTTAGTCTATGTTGTTGCACTGTATTAACCTCAAATACTTACACTTGCCAAGCGGATTCTAGTTCACGAATTTTTTCAATGCTCTTCATGCCTTTAGGCAATTGCGATTCATAAATGATGCAGGTTTTCCTGCTGTCCTAATGATGGCGCGTGTTTCATCCATACCGTATAAATTCGTAGCTCTGCACAAATATTCGCCACTATCTTCGGGATAAACCCATCCGAAATTCATGGCAACGTATCCAAAATCGTAAATTGGAGTAAATCGATTTTCTGTAAAAATAAATCAAATTACCTTTCAAAACAAGATCTTACAAAAACTTACTGTGTGGTAAAGGTTTTCCGTTCAAGAACCACTCCACTTTCATGTTGGGGTCACCCACCGGTGCTAATTGACATTCGAATTTAGTAGTTTGCATCTCGACCAAATCAGTTTGGTCTTTAATTTGGGTAACAAATCTGGGTGGTTGTTTTTTATCAGCGTCAAACAAATCCTCTTCAGTTAGATGAATTTCTGAAGTGTATTTTTTAATTGCCGCTTCCATTTGCATTAAAGTTTCCGATTTCTTCATTCCTTTTGGCACTTGGTTTTGCAAAATAATGTTTGGCAACTGTTTGCATGAAATGTTAGCTCTAGTGAAATCTTCGCCGTAATCATTAACTGCTCGACAAACATATTCTCCAGAATCTTCGGCGTATACGTATAAGATATCTAAAGAAACGAATCCCATGTCGTAAACGTTTCTGTATCGATGTCCCATGGGCAAAGGCTTCCCGTTTCGATACCATTCAATTCTTAATTTCGGATCTTCTTTAGGTTCGACCCGACATTCAAAACGGACCGTCTCAGATTCTTCCACCGTCACCGATTCTATATGTGTTATAAATTTAGGCGGTCCCATGGGTGCATCTTCTTTAGGTGGAACAAATATGGGTCCGCCCTTTTCTAATTCTTTTAATTTTTCCGCGCTAAGTCCAGTTGGAAGTTGAGTTTCTCTGTCAATACTTTGTTTGGTAGTGCACGTTACTATCGCTTTCGTTGTGCAAGATCCCCATTTGTTTGTTGCTCGACAAATGTATTCGCCAGCATCACGTGCATATACGTAATCCATGTCCAAAGCGATAAATCCAAAATCATTTACTTGATGTACACGAGAACCTGTAGCAAATGGTCTGCCATTATGGAACCAATCTATTCTCATTGTGGGGTCGTTGGCAGGTTCTACTCTGCAGTCAAAGTGCACTGGTCCACCTTCTGGTATGTCAACATTGTCTTTAATTTCAACAATGAATCTTGGTGGATTTGGAGTTTCTTCTTCTGAAATAATTTCATCTTTCTTATGTAAAATTTCTTCTAGTCTTTGGATGCTTTCAGTACCGGTACGGAAGTTTGTCGGTAGTTGAGGCTCTAATATGATTCCTTGTCTTCCACGTACTTGTAATTTACATGAGACGGTTGCTTCGCCGTGACGATTCGTCGCTTTGCACGTGTATAAACCAGAATCACGTTGGTAAATTCCAGCAATTTCTAGTATAACAAAACCAAAGTCGTTTATGGTTTTTATTCTTGAGCCTGCCCATAAAGCCTTGCCGTTGTGATACCATTCAACTCGCATACTAGGATCGTTAACAGGAGTAAGTCGACATTCAAAGTGAGCTAAATTATTCTCTGATAATGTGAGGTCTGCAGGTGTAGTAATAAATTCAGGTGGTTGTCCGCTATCTTCGTCTGGTGACATAGGAGTGGGGGCACTTCCCAACCCTTCGAGTTCCGCAATTCTATCAATTGTCCCTTCCATTCCTTTAGGTAGCTGGGATTCCATTATAATGCTTCTCTTTCCTTGCACTTTCATTGTTGAAGTTGTAACAGCTTCGCCGTAATCATTTGAGGCTCTGCAAGAGTATTCACCGGAATCCTCTGGATACACCGGTGATATTTCTAATATGACAAATGCGAAGTCATGGAAAGTGCGGAATCTGGAACCAGTTCTCAAAGGTTTTCCGTTCCAAAACCATTCAACCTGAAATGAGGATTATGTAACTCGCGTGCAAAATATAATAACGCATTACCTTTAATTTTGGATCATCTGTAGGAATTAGTCTGGCTTCGAAATGTGCATTTTCGCCTTCACGAAGACTATCAATGTTCGATAATGGAACGGTAAAAACAGGAGCTTTTCCCTTTTCTTCAATTACAGATTCATCTTTCTGCCGAATGTGTGAATCTTCCAAGGTTTGGATTTTTTCCAAACCTCCTTCCATGCCCTGGAAAGAAATTATTGAGTAACATAATAAAAAGTTTAGTTTTTGTTATTACCCGCGGCAGTTGCGAGTCCAGGATTAAATTAACCTTCGAGATACACTTCATCGTAGCTTTTGTAGAATCTTCACCATATTTATTGTAAGCTCTACATTCGTAGGTTCCAGAGTTTTCTTCATAACAGTACAGAATATCGAGAATTACTATTCCAAAATCGTGGAAAGTCCTGTATCTATGACCATGTGGCAACTTCTTGCCGTTGTAATACCATTCCACCACAAGATCGGGATCAGTTACTGGTGTTAACCGCGCCTCGAAATGGGCGCTCTGTCCTTCAACCAATTTTGTGATATCAGCGATTTGTGTGATAAACTTAGGTGCTTCCGCTGTTTGTGCCGTTGTCGTTTGTTGTTGTTGCAATTGGGAACTTTCAAGTTCTCGTATTTTAGCCAACGAATCTGGTTGTAAACTTTCAGAAAATACACCGCTTCTACCATACGCAGTTATAGACGCTTTAGTATAATCTTCTCCAAATTTATTACTAGCTTTGCAAACATATTCACCGGAATCGTGATTTTGTATATAGGAAATGTCCATAACAACAAAACCGAAATCGGAAACTGTTTTAATACGTGAAGATTGTAGTATTGGCTGACCGTTGTGGAACCATTCTATTTTCAAATTTGGATCATTAGTTGGTACCACAGTGCATTCAAAGTGGGCCGATTGTCCATCTTTAAGACCAACAATATCTTTAATTTGAGTGGTAAATCTTGGTTTTTGTCCGCTATACTTGTCAACGCACTGCAAGGTAACATTTTGTTCAGCTGTACCCCATTTATTAGTAGCACGGCACGTAAACGTTCCTGAATCTTCGATTTTCGTACCCAACACTTCTAAAACGACCATACCAAACGCATGAACTGTTCTCATTCTATGACTGGCTGCGATCGACTTGCCATTATAGAACCATTCTACAACCATGGTCTGATCTCCGATCGGCGTTAATCCCGCTTCGAAGTGAGCTATTTCTCCTTCGCTCAAATTGACGAGATTAGTAAACTCTGATGTAAATACAGGAGCATGCCCTTCTTCGGATTCAATTTTAGGGGCTTCTCCTCTACTTAGCGAATCTTCGAGATCTTGAATCCTTTCAAGACCTTCTTTACCTTTAGGATGTTGAGTGCGTTCGATTAAGTTTGATTTACTACTGCAATATACAGTTGAGGATGTAAACGCTTCACCTGCTTTGTTAGAAGCTTTGCATGTGTAAATGCCTTGGTCGCGCTCGTAGATGCCTGTTAAATCCAATGTTACAAATCCAAAGTCGTTTGATAATTTGAATCTTGATCCGTGGTCAAGAGACTTTCCGTTTACGAACCATTCTATTTTCAAATTAGGATCATCCTTTGGTATTACAGTACCTTCTAAGTGAAGAGCTTGACCTTCAATTAGTTTAAATTCGGGATTAAGCGGAATCGTCCAAATAGGTTTGGGGTATTGACTGTCTGGGCCAGATGCTTGGCGTTGATATCTATTTGCCAGTTCGTCATCTACTTCTTGCACTTTGTCGAAGCCAGCTTTACCTTGAGGATGTTGGGTATCTAAATATATACTTTGCTTACCCGTACACCGTAATGAACCGGAAGTACTGGCCGACCCTTTACTGTTAGTAGCTTTGCACGTGTAAATTCCAGAATCTTCTTCATAAGTATGCGAAACGTCAAGTGATATAAACCCAAAGTCGTAAGTGGATTTATAACGAGAACCACTGGGTAATGGTTTTCCATTAACAAACCATTCAATTTTCATTGTGGGATCTTTTGATGGTTCGACCTGGCATTGGAAATGTGCACTATCACCTTCTACGCATTCTACATTGTTAAGATGAGAAATAAATATTGGGACGTCATAAGTAGCTTCTGCAGTAGATACGTGACCTTCTGGTGGCCTTTCTAGAGCTTCCAATTTTGGTATGGCATCGGGATGTAACGATTGACCAAGAAGCCAGTGTTTGTCTTGAACTTTAAGGTGCAAGTAGACACAGCTTCACCTAACAAGTTGGTAGCTTTGCATGTGTATATGGCAGAATCGTCTCCGCGTAAGCCATTTATCGACATGGTTACGTGACCAAAGTCAAAAGTGCTTTTCAATCTAGTTCCGGTTGTAAGTGACACTCCATTTTTGTACCATTCTATCCGTAAGTTAGGGTCAGCTCGAGGCTCTACTTGTGCCTCAAGATACACGTGTTGACCTTCTACAAGGTTGTCGTAACTAAGTAAGTGAGTCGTGAAAACAGGTGCTTGTTGGGGAGTGCTGTCGATGAATTTTTCTGGTACCCTATTCATTTCGGCTTCTTTAAGTTGGATTTTTTCCCAAGAATCTGGTTGTAAGGCATCACGCATAATATGAGATCTTGACTTCACTTTCATCGAAATTGATGACACCGCTTCGCCAGATTTATTAATAGCTTTGCAGGTGTATACACCAGAGTCTTCCGGTACAGTTGACATAATGTCAAGAGTGACAAATCCAAAGTCATGAGTTACTCGGAATCTGGAGCCTAATTTGAGCTCAACACCATTAACGTACCATTCAAATCGTAAGTTGGTATCACCGACAGGAACAACTCGTGCTTCAAAATGAGCATGTTGTCCTTCCCAAAGTTCTGTGGGTCCCGTAAGCAATTGAGTGAATACTGGTTTTTCAAAAACGCGGTCTGGTTCGTCAATACGAGGGGCTAAAGGTTGTTCTAGCTGTTGAATTCTCTTCATGCTTTCTTCGTGTTGTGTTTCTAGTTGTATATTGGCTTTAGCTGTAACGGTAAAGGTCAATAGTTACCAATTATTAATTCATTTCATTACTTACTTTTGATCTTCATCGATGCTGTGGTAACCGCTTCTCCCAATGGGTTAGAAGCACGGCACATGTAGACACCTTGATCTTCATCTCTTACGTGTGTTATGTCAAGAGAAACAAATCCGAAATCGTGTACTTTGGTAATACGTGAGCTGTCTTCGATAGGTTTTTCATTTCTAAACCATTCCACTTTTAAAGTGGGATCACCAACTGGTATGAGTCGGCACTCGAAATGAGCAGTTTGGCCTTCCACGAGGTGGTCAATATTTTGTAAGGGTTGAGTAAATACAGGTCTTTGGCGAGTTTGAGGTTCTTCAATTTCTGGTCTCTTATAGGGCACGTGTTCTTCTAATTGCCGAATCTTTTCTAATCCTTCAGGGCGTTGCGAGTCTAAGATTATATTACCTTGAGCTGTGACTGTAAGGTTTATGCTCGACTTGCATTCGCCCAAATTGTTGATGGCTTTAACGGAATATTGTCCAGCGTCTTCTGGAACACAGTGAGTAATGTCCAAGGAGATGTAACCAAAGTCAAATGTGATATGAAAACGAGACGCTGATGGTAA
Source organism: Abscondita cerata (assembly GCA_030710515.1). Lineage (NCBI taxonomy): Eukaryota > Metazoa > Arthropoda > Insecta > Coleoptera > Lampyridae > Abscondita > Abscondita cerata. Next base: position 174,294 of record JALBCR010000909.1, on the reverse strand, counting down.
AGGTTTGTCGTTATGATAAAATTCAATTCGTAAATTGGGATCATGAATGGGTTCCACTTGTGCTTCAAAGTGAGCTGTCTGTCCTTCGTACACATGAGTGGTTCCTCTTAATTCGGTCACAAACCTTGGAGGAGTTAAGCTTCAGGTTCTTCTATTTCGAGTCTTGTTGGTCGACCCTGTGCTTCCAACTCACGTATTTTTGTAGACCTTCAGGATGGTGGGTATCGAGAATTATACTACGGTGTCCTCCTACTTTTATTGTGCAGGTATTGACGGCTTCTCCAACTAAATTGGTAGCTTTGCACATGTAAGTGCCGCTGTCTTCTGGGTACGCATACAATATATCGAGAGCTACGTATCCAAAATCGTGTGTAGTTCTAAATCTGTGACCGGTCTTTAGTTTTACTCCATTGACGAACCATTCAATTTTTAAGTTGGCGTCGTTTATAGGTTCTACGCGACACTCAAGATGCGCATGTTCTCCTTCCTTTAAGTTCTCAAGACTGGTTAGAGGTGTCAAAAAGACGGGCCTTTGAGGAGCGGCTTCTACTTCTTGTCTTTGCGGACGTTCATAATTTTCTAATTCGCGAATCTTCTTCAAGCGTTGCTCATCTAGGGTTTCCAAGTGCAGACCAGATTTTCCTGTCGAATAACAATTTTTTAGTTTTTTTATTATCTAAATTTATATTGAGAACTTACCAACTACATTAACGGCAGATGTTGTGATAGCTTCACCAACGGCATTTCGTGCTCTGCACATGTAAGTTCCAGAATCTTCAGCATATGCGTATAAAATATCTAAAGCCACAAATCCAAAGTCATAAGTGGTCTTAAATCTGTGACCTGTTTGAATAGGACGTCCATTGCAGAACCATTCAACTTTCATAGTGGGATCGTTGACAGGCGTTAGAGTTGCTTCTAAATGAGCGCTTAATCCTTCAGCTAAGTTTTCAATGTTTTTCAAACTTTTTCCAAATTGTGGTTTTTCCAAAATAAGAGCGTCATCTGTAGACACCTTCTTGTAGCGAGAATCGTCTTCTAGATACTGAATCTTCTGAAGAGCTCCTTCGTGTTGAGTATCGCGTACGATGCTAGCTTTAGCTGAAAATAAAATTATTAAGCATTAGGAGTAATATTTTTTAAATTACTTACTAGTAACTCTAGTTACGATGGAGGATTGTGCTTGACCAATGCGATTAGTAGCACGACATGTGTATTCGCCCGCGTCTTCTCCGTATACAGTAAGAACATCTAAACTGGCAAAACCGAAGTCGTACGCTGTACGGAATCTGTGTCCTGTTGTAAGGGGTTTGCCATTGTGCAACCACTCTACTTTTAGGGAGGTGTCCGGGTACGGTTCAATGCGGCATTCGTAATGAGCGCTCTGACCTTCAACCAATTCGGTGGGACCATTTAATTGCGTTGTAAATCTTGGTGCTTGTGTTACTATAACTTCTTCTTCTTCACGTCGTTGATACTTTGATGTATCTTCCAGTTGGCGCAACTTCTGAAGAGCTGCTTCATGTTGAGTTTCTAATTGTAGTGATGATTTAGCTGAAATGATTTGATTAGATTTTATTCAAGCTACTATTCATTAATACATACATTGAACGGCAAGAGTGGCAGAAGTTACTGCTTCTCCTAAGTCATTTACAGCACGACATGTGTATGTTCCAGAGTCTTCTGGATTAACGTATTTCATATTGAGGGCGACGTAGCCGAAATCGTGCATTGTTGTTAAACGGTTAGCTAGAGATTGCCTCATATTACAAGAATAAATTACATTTACGGTAAAACTTACATGCTTGGATGGGTACACCATTACGTAACCACTCAACTTTAAGCCGGGAATCGCCCACTGGAATTAAGCGAGCTTCAAAATGTGCTGCTTGATTCTCTGCAACGTGTAAGTCCTTAATAGGCATTGTGAATACGGGTGCTTGAGATACATATTCTTCTTGCGTAGCTTGGCGATGATGTCTAGAATGATCTTCAAGTTCGTGGATACGTTCCAAAGCATTCTCGTTGACCGTTTCAGAATAAATTGACTTTTTCGAGTGAACAACACACACACTGGATGTCACCGCTTCTCCATTGGCATTTGTTGCTCTACACGTGTAAGTTCCCGAGTCCTCGGGGTACGTGTACAAAATATCAAGAGCCACAAACCCGAAGTTGTTGGTCTCGGTAAATCTTGATCCGGATTTCAACGGTTTGTTATTGTGAAACCATTCAACTTTCATCGTAGAATCAGAGACCGGAATTAATCTGCATTCGAAATGAGCTCTTTGGCCTTCGCGTATTTCAATGTTCTTTAATGAAGTCGTAAAAATGGGAGCTTGCGTTGTGACCTCATCGACGACTTCTGCTCTATGATAACGTACGCGGTCTTCAAGGTGGTGAATTTTTTCCAAACCTTGTTCGTGTTGAGTTTCGGTAATAATTTGGCGAGAGCTTCGGCAGGTCAATGTACAAGTGACCTCATCTGATCCGACCAAGTTTACTGCGCGGCAAGTGTAGGTGCCGGAGTCTTCTGCTATTAAGTCGATAACATCTAAAGCTACGTATCCAAAATCATGAATTGGTCTAAATCGGTGACCGATAGTTATTGGGCGACCGTTTTTGTACCATTCCACTTTTAAGTTTGAATCAGTCACTGGTTCCAACTTGCATTCAAAATGAGCGTGCTGACTTTCACGCATGTTATCCAAACTCTTGGGTTTTGTCACAAATCTCGGTTTTACACTGATCACTTCGTCTACATGTTCTGACCGCTTGTACCTAGAGGTATCCTCTAAGTATTGAATTTTTTCAAGACCTCCAGGATGTTGAGTTTCCAATAACAGATCTTTCTTAGCCAAAACTTTAACCGAGCACGATGTAACGGCTTCTCCGAGTTGATTTATAGCCTGGCAAGTATACACGCCGGAATCTTCTGGATACACGCTTAAAAGATCCAAAGCGACATAGTCAAAATCGTAAGCTGGTCTAAAACGATGTCCGGTTTTAATGGGTCGACCATTTACAAACCAAGCAACTTTCATCGTGGAATCACCCACAGGTTGTAAGCGGCATTCCATATGAACATTGGTTCCTTCTACTGTTTCGATGTTATGTAGAGGCCTGGTGAATTGTGGCGCTTGCATTACAGTTACGTCTTCAACTACTTGTCTGTGGTGGCGATTTTCAAGCATCTGAATTTGCTCTAGTGATTGTTCATGTTGAGTATCTGTTACAATATCGGAACGACTAATTACTCGAACACAAGCTGAAGTATGAGCAGAGCCTAATTGATTTGTAGCTCTTACAGTGTATTCTCCTGAATCTAACGCAGTTGCGTGGATAATGTCCAATGCAACAAATCCAAAGTCATTATAAGTTCTAAATCTTGATCCAACCGTAACTGGTCTACCATTACAGAACCAATCTACTCTCATTGTGGGATCACCCATAGGTTCAAGACGGCATTCCAAATGTATATTTCTTCCTTCAGAAACGGGTTGTGGGTCTGATAATGGTACAACAAATATAGGTTTCGATTTACACAATTCTTCAATATGATATTCAGGCTCTACGTGTGGTGGTTTTTCCATACGTTGAGTTTTTTCATATGCGTTCCTATGCATACTTCTTGTATCGATGCTTGCGCGGGCTGAAAAGGAGAAGTTAAACCTTGTACTAAGAATGTATTTTTTACTTACTTTCAACAACCATGTTTCCTGATAACTGAGCTTCTCCAAGTGGATTTCTGGCTACTACAGTATACGTACCAGTGTCTTCTCCTCTTACACTGAGGATATCTAAAGCGACGTATCCAAAATCATGATATGTCTGTATTCTATTAGCACTTTCAATTAGTTTTCCGTTGAAATACCAGTCTAACTTCATAGTGGAATCATTTTGAGGCTCTACTCTGGCTTCAAAGTGAGCACGTTGACCTTCCACAATTTTATTGGTTCCTTTTAATGGTCCTAAAAATCTAGGTTTTTGTTTAACGGTGGTTTCTTCGTCGACTTTACGACTGATTTTGCTTGTATCTTCCAAGTGCTGTATTTTTTGTAGGCCACCTGGATGTTGAGAGTCTACAATAATGTCCTTTTTGCTGACTACGCTTAGCTGTGCAGTAGTAACAGCTTCGCCCATTGCGTTGTAAGCACGACACGTGTAATTTCCTACGTCATGGATCGTGACGGCCTTTATCGTTAAAGCAACATAACCAAAGTTAAAGAAAGTTGTAATCCTTGAACTAGCTTCGACTGGGCGACCGTCTTTTAACCATTCTACTCTCAAGGTCGAATCACCAGTGGGTTCCAGGCGTGCTTCAAAGTGTGCGAAACCACCTTCTCTAATTCCGTGTTGATCTTTGATAGGAGTTTTAAATTCTGGAGGATATAAACTCTCTGGAGTTTCTTGTACGTATTTATGATGTTGTTGCTGTTGATAAGCTTCTAATTCTCCCACTTTTTCGATGTATCTTTGTTGTTCGGGTATGCCTAAGTCACTTGTCACAGTTGAACGTACAATTACTTGTATACGAGCAGAACTAATAGCCTCTCCCATGCGGTTCACGGCTCGGACGGTATATGTACCTGCATCTTCGGCACGTAGGTGCATTATGTTTAGGGAAACCGTAAAGTTGAAAATGGTAGAAATTCTTGAGCTGGCCGTGATGGGTTTTCCATCTTTGTACCACTCCACTTTCATTGTTGGATCACTCACAGGAGTCAATTGAGCTTCGAAATGTGCGTTTCGACCCCTCCTGGAGAGCTCCAAGATCCTGGAGCGGACGGATGAAATGCGGTTTTGAGAAGAGGATTCATCCAAGCTCTCAGACCGTTGATATTTGGAATAGTCTTCTAATTGTTGGATATATTGTAAGCTATCGGGATGTTGGCTAGTACGTTCAATTGAGGCACGAGCGGTGACACTTAAATTAGCCCGAGATTCGGCGGTGCCTGTTGCGCTTGTTACTCTACATATGTATTCTCCGCTGTCGCGCATAGTGACACTAAGCAAATCTAAAGCTATAAATCCGAAACGGAAGATTGTAGTTGCTCGAGAACCTGTGAAAGCACACGTTAAATACCTGTCTGGTTAGTTTTTACTCTAAACTTACTAGCTTCTAAAGATTTTCCGTTAACAAACCATTCGACGCGCATTGTTGGATCGCCAACGGGTTCAATTCTAGCTTCGAAGTGAACTTTTCCTCCTTCTATTTGCATGACGTCGCGCAGAGGAATGATAAACTGAGGCGGTGGATAAACCCTATCTTCTTCGGCCCTGGGATAATACGGTTGCGCTGGTTCGATATGTTTTAAGTATATTACTTCAGGGCCGGGTTCGGGTCTGTGAATACCATATGTCAATAATTAAAAAAATCAAAGTAGAATTAAGTACTTACTCTGGTTCTATTACTTTGGTCGGTCGGGGAAGATGTAAACGCCAAGGTTCCGAGGTTGGTCCTTGGGGTATTTCTACAAATAATCGAGCTCTGGTGGCAGTAGATCCTGCGACATTTTGGGCGGTACATTGATACCATGCCGCATCCGACGCCTTGGCCCGTGGAATATCTAATGTCGAGGATCCACTGTTATCCGTCGTTATTCGTATTTCGTGACTAGAAGTTAATGGCACACCATCCTTCTGCCAAGTGATTCGTGGGCCGGGAGTACCTACAGCTCTTGCATGTAACACTACCGGTTCCCCTTCTCTCACATTTGTCGTAGTAAATCGTTCTACAAATTTGGGAGCAACGACTGCTCTTTCTCAATTACGTTCAAGTTACACTGGAATACGTTTCTCCAGTCTTATTAGTGGCAACGCATGTAACTATTCCGGAATCGTTACGCCCAACACTTGTGATCATTAAAGCATGATTACCAGATTCATTCACGAGAATTTTGTGGTTATAGTCATCAGTTACTTGACGTCCATTAATGTACCAAGTAACTTCGGGATACGGTCGACCGGTAACGCGACAGTCGAAACGAGTCATTTTGCCTTCGGTGACGTCCCGATCACCACAGACGCGAACAAAGTTAGGAGCAAGAGATTTAGCAGTATCCGATGGTTCTTCGATTTGATGCACTTTGAATGTTGATTCTTGTATTAAACCTTCTTGGGTGGTGACGGGTTCGATAGCTAAGTACGCTGACGATACAACACAACCTTGAGGGTTCTCAGCTAGTAAAGTATAATGTCCGGAATCTTCAGATTCAGCTTGCTTAACCCTTAACGTCGCTTGATTATTGGAATAACTGGATTCGTATTTATTTGATTCGACAATTCTTTGTCCATTTCTAAACCAGGTAAGTCTGGGCCTGGGGTTGGCAGCTACTTTAGCCGAGAAAACAGCATCCGAACCTTCTAGCAATTTCGAATTGCGAGGTTTCTGGGTAATTTGAGGCGGAGCTGGTGGTCCCAAAGATCTTTCAACGCTTGTTGAAATGTGTATGTCGGTCTCGCCAGCATATCGACGAGTAATTGATTCTCTGAATGACACTTCTCTCAAGAGTCTATATTCAAATGTATCGATTTTGAAATCTTGTTCAACGCCGTTTGAGTAATATTTTTCAGAAGACTCTTGATGTCTTTGGACGGTAGTTCCATGAGTACTACTAATCGTTTTTTGTTCGCTACTTTTAAAAGTTTGAGTTTTTTGAAATCCTTGAGTCATGGGTATCCCTTCGGGCTGAATAAACACTGAACACACTGCTTCTCCGTATTGGTTACGCGCAGTGCACGTGTATTCTCCTTCATCTCCAGGACCAATTTGAAAAATGGACAAAGTGATGTCGCCAGTTTGTTCGTTGTAAGCTATACGATGTTTTGACGAATCTCTTAAGGAGGCTCCTTTGCGTGTCCAAACAACCGCTGGTTGCGGTTTTCCCGTTACACGTCCGTCGAAAGTCGCGTTACCGCCTTGAGCGAAACGAGCGTTTTGAAATACTCTTTCGAACATGGGCGGCGCTGCGTTTAGTCCAAATCCGATTTGTTGCATTCCGGATTGATCCATCATTTGTCCTTGCATTTGCATGTGGCCTTCTTGCACTAAAAATTCCAAAGTTCATGATTCAATGTTTTGTTTTTAATATTTTGATGCGTGTGTTAATTAGGATTATATTTCAATTGCTGTTTATGGTTTCAGATTACGAGAACATGGATGATAAGGTAAGTAATTTTTATTGCCCTAGTTTCAATTAGAAAAGTGTTCCATAAACGGAATTCCCATTAAAATTACTGAGGCATTTTAAAATACCGGGTGACAGCAGAAAGTGGGTATTGTTTTAGATTTGAAAACTGGAGGTCTACCCGTACTAGACAGATTTTCAATATTAAGAAACTTCCGGATTGACCGGAAGTAAATGCGATTTTTGTTTTTTTTTAAATTACAACACTGTATTATTTTATTCGCCGTATTTGACCTGCAATAGTTATTTTTTAAAAATATTTTTATTAATTTTTAATTGTAAAACTAGACTTTCATACATTTTTAATCCTGTGACTTTTAAGAACGGATTTTAAAAATTTTGAGTATCATAATTTAAAAAAAATTATAGTTTTGAATAAATCCACAGTACATTTGATCGAACTTGATTTTGAAAAAAAAAAAACGATATTTTGAAATTTTCGATGCAAAATAACTGATTATTATAATTTAAAATGAAAATTTCTTAATCTGTAGATTTTTAAAAATTTTTGTAAGTTTTTTGATGATTATTTTTTATTTTATTCAGGACCAAATTTATACAGGGTAGTTTTAGGTTCCCCTTTTTTTATTTTGTATCAGACATTGGTTTGCACCTCAAGTGACATTAATTTAAATAAAACGGTGTACTTATTCTCTTTCTCTCTATTCAATAATAACAATCAATTGTAGTGTGCAAGCTTTTACATTTCTGAATAAATAGTTCAGGAAAAACACCAATGAATGATTGTGACCGAAGTGGTGTTTGTATTTATTTATTTATGTTTTTGAAGTGTTTTAATTGTATTTAGCTTGCACAAGGGTTTAAACAGAACATCTTTAAATTAAAATACTACATTCTTTAGCTTTGTTCTAATATTAAAATTTGCAAATGAAGTGCGGAATTTTTTAAATGGATACAACGGAATTTGTTGCTAAGTACAAAACACTAAAATAACGCCTCAAATTTGTTCAGTATGTAGGTAGACATTCAACATACTCTTGTTGACAATATAAGATCGGTATGGGGGCCTAGCGCGGTCTATTTCTGTTCTTGGATCGTATTACTGACGGCCATTTTTGGAGCAGCTATCTTTACCCTGCCAATGAAATCCGGACTTGCGGTATTACATACGTTATCGCCCCAATGGTCGTTTTTCCGACTTTTACATAAAATAAAAGTTCTTTTATTATACACTTTAAATAGTGTAAGTTTTTGTAATGAACCAGGAATTAAACTTGTTCAAAAATAACATCAATCTAAATTACTTCGCGAATTATCTTAGCTTTATACAATGGCTATTTTTGAATCGTCCATTTAACAAAAATATCGAAATTTTTTTGTTTATATCCGAAAGAATTTAAAATTTTTTAGTTTGCAAGAAAATGTTTCTTTCCGGAAATGATTGAAGAAACATCCAACTATCCGAAGAAAATAGATTTTTCCCATTTTATAATTTAGGACAAATTATCATGTCAAAGATTTGAAAAATTGGATTATGCGCTCAGCTTTACTCGCACATGCGCTTTAGGCCGTCATTAAATCTAGTTTTTACAATGATTCACGTGTTCTAAATAAAATTGGCACAGAATCTAAATCTTGTTCTGCAACAACAAGCTCAAGTGGTAATCCAAAAACATTTAGTTACAAAATCGAACAGTGAAATTTTCTGTAAAACTGATGATAAATAATTATTTTAGGATTGTGAACTGATATGTTAAGTCAAGAAAAAAACAATAACAAAACAGAGATAATTTTTGGGCATTAAAGACTCCAAATGCTTAAAAAAAGTTGAGAATTGGTTTATTGTATGACGTACAGAATTTCAGCCTTTACTTAGTTGTACTACCAACGCATTTTTGTGTTTGAAATCACTCACTATCAGTAAAGCCATGACTACATGAGCATGTCATGATCTATTAATAAAAAAAAAATCTAAAATCATCCATGAAATCCGAGAGCATGCGACAATGATTTTGTCAAAAAGAACCTGCCGAAATCTAACCTGTTTGATGAGTAGTAAATTGCCTAGTTTCTGTGCGGCTCATTCTTTGCTGAGTCTGACTTTGCTGAATCTGACTTTGTTGATTCTGCCGAGTCACTTGCTGACTCTGTTGTTGTTGTAGCTGTCGATCCATTTTCACCACAAAAATCTCACAAAAGCGAAAAGAAAAAAAAAGAAAGCACAATCACAACACTAACACAAAAATAAATTAGTTCGTATAAATTATATATAAGTTCCTTTTTTATCACGATTCGATTTCTTCCACGACTTCATTTAGCAGAAGTCAAGTTATCATCCCCGATATGATCTATACCAAGACGTCGGTCGTTTGCGAATTGCGAGCGAAGAATGTTTGAATCTCCCGCAGCGGGACCTGCATCAATTCGGTGGTGGGGCCTTTACAACCAACTAGCGTTGGTTTATCTATTTTAAGATGCTATATGATATTACTATGCTTCGACACCATTAGATTAGTAATTTGCGAAACTTGATTGCAATTTCGCATGGAAATGTGGGAGATATGCAATCGCACCGCTAATTAAATACGCGAAGAGCTTAAAAACATTAATTTAAGCGAAAAAAACTGCAAAGCCGTTCTGGAATAATTGTCAACATAATTTGCGCAGAAACTACATAGAAATTGGCACGCACATTTACAGTAAAAACGAAATTTATTACCAGAAGCAAAATAAAAAATAACAAATCTAATTTAAGACAAGATTTTTCGTAGTACATTTATAAAAGTGTTATAAAAATAAAAGCGCAGGTGCCGAAAGTATATTACTTAAGCACATTTTATTGAATATTTTAAATTAAAGTTTAAAAAAGAAGCTTTCTGAGATGTACCTGCATTAATTTTTTTTGGCACGATCGTTTGTAATCAAAAATACTCTATCAAACTTTATTTATTGGGACAACAATTTCGACCAAACACGAATTGGGACGTAACCACATTCCATCGAATCATTGTATACTTTTAATCCAACAAACTGTTTGTGTTTAATTGTGAAGATTCACTTTCTGTCTTGTTTTACACCTACACAAACGTCGGTGTGTTTATTCCAAACAACTGAGGATATTGTTTTATTATTAATTCCGTAAAAATTAAAAATCGCATCAAATGAAGAGATTTTACAAAAAAATCTTTCAAATACAAGTTGCATGGAATAGCACCCCAAACCCCTCAAATCTTAAATTTTGGATAATTGCAACAATACTTTGAAAAAATACGGAAAATTTAAAAAAATCTCAACCGCCTATGAAAAAATTTTACAGGAAAAAAATTTAGTGTAATATGAATTTTCATATTTTCATGTTTTGATTTATGTGCACCTCTAAATCGCGTGTTTCATATAAACGCATAAACGTACGTTATTGTTTTATCAGAAAATTTTAATACACAAAAAAAAATTATCGTAATCCTGTTAGTCCAGTCAATGAAGGCAAAGAAGGTAATACCGGGTAATTTGTTCAAGCAGCACCGATATTCCTAAAAGTTCTACTTACCCTCTACTTCAAACTAACCCTTGTGCCGGGGTTCCTTTTTATTTTAGGGGTTTAAATCTACTCCTATTTGATAATAATTTTATAATTGCAGGTTCCTTGTAATCGAAAGAAGTAATATCAGTTGACATTGTGAATCTTCCATTACTATGAATTGACAATTTCCAACCCCCAAAGACCACTCCCTTTGACGGTAATTTATGTTGTAGAATCTTGTCGATATTTAAAAAAGTATTAATTTCATTTTTTTAATTTTTGGAAAAATAAATAATTTCAATCACAAATCAAAGACAGGGATAATAAAATATACATTACTTTTATTTACATGAATGAATTTCAATTTATGTATTAATTCATAAGTAATTAAAAAAATTTATAAATAATTAAAAAATTTCCTTTCATCTTCCTCTCCCTCTTATACACTGTATCAAGATAAGAATGAACAGCATGGGGATCTTGAAAACGGTAGAAAATACACGGTTGCTCAAATTACAAAAAGTTGAGCAATTTAGAATATATTTACATGGTTAAAAGTTTAATATTTTTCGTTTTCGAGATTTTCAAAAAAATCTATTTTTTGGATTTTTATTTTTCGTATTTTTTGCTCGTTTTCAAAAATATTAAAGATCTAAATACACTTTTTCATTGACACATTTGGACTTTTACAAAGTGGTACTTTCAAATTTAATCAACATTTTGTCTCGGAAATGAAACCATCAACAACTTTATTTTTATATGGTCGCATACAAAAACACCTTGTATGTTGGTAGTGTTTTTATTATAAATTCAGCAATGTATCACACATAATTGTTTAGAACCTAATTTTGTAGGAAATAGTTTAAATTGCTCAACTTTTTTGTCAATTTGAGCGGCCTTGTATCTTTTACCGTTTTCAAGATCCTCATGCTGTCCATTCTTATCTTGGACACAGTGTACATCCACCCTAGGCTAGTAGAATTAAAATTCAAATCGGAAATAATTGGTACAAAAGATTTTATTGTTTTAATTGCTTTAATTGTGGCCCAATATAAATGTTCTAGGGTTTCCCCCTCGGCGGGGTTGTGCTTAAGTGGTGTGGGGTTTAAAGTGGTATTTTTGTGATTTTACGGTTATATCTCGTAAAGAACTCACAATATCGAAACATTAAACATATTAAAAGTTGTACGGTATCAAATTCTGCATCGAATCAGACCAGATGTATATTATTTGCTTAACCGGTTTCTAAACTAGGGCGCATCAAAGTTAAACAAACAATAACACCGAAACACACACATTAACAATTAGTGAACTGTTACAATTGAAAAACGGTTATAGTATTTGGGCTCAGTTTAAAGAAAATTTAAGACTCTACCAATGATATCTAATGTAGTTTTTTTGGTATCTTTCTTCGTTTTGGCACAAACACAAAATTAATTTGATAATCGTGGCAATGTGGTAACCGTTTTGAAACACAAAAACTGATACATTAAATAAGATATTACTGTTACGGGGCTGATTTAACCCTCATTTTAAAAAAAATAAAAAATAATTTTTAACAACAATTCCAATGCAGTGTTTTATAATCCTCACATAAACACAGAGTTAATAGCTCACTTGATAACTTTAATAACATTACAGCTTGCGAAAACGGTTCCAATTAGAAAACGGTTAGCGCTTTAATGCTCAACTAATTATCTAGAGTTTAATTTTTTGGTATCTTTTGCTGTTTTAGCACAAACTTGAATTTTGTGAACCTTAATTTTTTCAACGTCGTTACATTTTTTTTAGGTTACATAATTTTATATGTTTATGTAAAACGATGAAAATACCAAAATAATTAGTAGGGCATTAAATTTGCTGTAAAATTTGGATAAAACCAAGTCTATAACTCAAACCGTTTTCGAACGGTAACAGTTCTTCATAACGTTTTCAAAGTTAAGGGAATTTTTTATGTCAAATATTCTTTGTTTATATAAAAACTATAACAAATATACAATATCTTTTCACTGTATCAGTTTTTGTGAATCAAAACGGTTAGCACATTGCCGTAAATTTTGAGTTTATGCAAAAACGAGAAAAGATACTAAAAACTACATTAGATATTATTGGTAGAGCCTTAAATTTTCTTTAAAATGAGCTAAATATCAGCTCGTGGAAGAGCAACCCCCAGGCACAAGGTCAACTTTGAAGTAGAGGGTAAGTAGAACTTAAATCCAAATTTTTAGGAAAATTGGTCCTACTTGGACAAATTACCCGGGAAAATGGTTATTGACTGGACTAGTAATGTTGCCGATAATTGTGAGTAAATGTTCACGGTACCTGATCAACAATAATTATTATTCTTGCATCAGGCACGAGTGGAAAATTTAGTCAAAATTATCTGGTATACATAACGATCACGAAACATTTTGCTAGACAATTTTGCGAATGTAGATTTCAAACGAATCAAGTAGAACACTACCAAAAGTATGTACGAGGGTCGTCCACAAAGTAACCTCCATTTTAAAATAAAAATTAAACCAGTTGAGGTACAAAAATTTTATTATATACATATTAAAACTACAGCTTTTCTCTACATTTCTATATAATCGCAAACAAATTCAGGCACTTTGAAATGCCGTCTGCAAAAAATTCTGTCGCCTGGGAACGTAGCCAACCCGTTTCGGCGTTTTGAAACGACTAAGAAGAGCAATTCAAAACAAGCGTCGTGGACTTTTGACATTGGGCGTTGTGTTTGTTCATGACAACGCTCGTGCTTACACAGCCCAAAGAACAAGTGAACTTTTGGCTAAATTCAAATGGCTACATTCCCAGGGTGGCAGAATTTTTTTTGCAGACGGCATTTCAAGAACTGTTAAGATATAATAAGTGACTGGATTTGTATGCCGGTTATATAGAGAAAAACTGTAGTTTTTAAGAATGTATATAAAAAACTTTGTACCTCAACTGTTTAATTCTTATTTCAAAACAGAGGTAGCTTTGTGGACAGTTCCTTTTGCTGACAACAAATAAATAAAAAGTAACAATTTTGCAAATTCTATCAATTCGGTGTTGGTGCAGCTAAAGTGTCGAGATTTCGAACATCTAGTTTACACACCATACAAAAAACCATCGCTGAAACTACTTCCGAAAATTCGAATTATGGGAGAAGAAAAATTCGTGGAACGAACTTGCTTGGCGTGAAGGTGAGCTGTTGACATGCTTAGTTTCCTATTCTAAAATTGAAACTGACAATACGAGAGCAGAAGCTGGACGTCTGGAATATAATCCCATCTTTTCAAAAACGCGGCAAGGGGGAGTACAACCACTGACTACAGTAAATGATGGTTAAATGTGAATGAAAAGGAGCCATCTGTGGGCCACACACTATTTTTTAACATATACCAATACCTGCTTTTTTAACAGATTGGCTAAGAAGACTAAAAACTTACCACCGATAGAACGTTTTTAACATCAAATTTATACTGGAATATGGGAGGTGAGTGGTGCAGATATTGCCTAGTTGGCAAGAATAAATTAAGAAAAATGGACCAGAGATGCAACAGAAAGGATAGGATTAGACGTCAAAAACAAAAAGATATGAAACCACTCAAATCGCGCTAGCACAGTGTCGCATCTGGCCAAGGTAGTGGTGGATGAATAGCAAATCCTAAAAATAATTATCTGCACTTTTACAGCAGTCGTCATGTACATATTGTAAAGAAGATGAGAAGAGATGAACAAAACACACCTGAGAACAGAGAAGAGGCAAATATCAAATTTGAGCCACACATCATCAAATTTACAACTGGATGTATAAGTTATACAGGGTGTTTCATTAATCAGTACAGAAAATGAAACTGGAGATTCCTTGTAAAATTTAAAGGGGGGTTTAACATAAAAAAAATTTCCTTAAAGCCTCCCTTGAAGAGTTAGACAATCTGTAGCAATGCTAGGTAGCGTTAACGGAAATTTGTTCAAAAGAATAAGAGCCTGTATTCAAGAAAATGGTGCCCATTTTGAACACTCTCTGAAATAATATTGTTAATTTAAATTAAAAATGATAGTTAATAATAATATTGTTATTTATGTCAAACTTGCATACGCAACTTATTAATTAAAAATTCTGCAAGTTCGCTTAATTTATTTTTTGGTGAAAAGTATTGAGTTTACGTGAAATTTTTAAGAAACAAAAAGTTTTTAATTGAATTGGCCCTCCAAAATCTGAATTTTAAAATTGAAAAAAATTAGTTAAAAAGTTCTGGTAAAAAACTCTAAGGGGTAGTAAGACTCACCCCTTGCAGAGAACAAGGGTGAATAAAATTATGAAATTATGGAGGCTTCTTGGTAGTAGTATTTGAATGTTTAGATTTCTTTTTTTTTATTTCAAGTCATTTCAGAAAAAAATCGATTAATGTGAATTTTTACACATCTTTAAGGGCTGTAACTCTTCAGGGAGGCTTTAAGGAAATTTTTTTTATGTTAAACCCCCCTTTAAATTTTGTAAGGAATCTCCAGTTTCATTTTCTGTACTGATTAATGAAACACCCTCTATATAGTAACTGTAACTTTAATTTTTCTCAAAATAGTTTCCATTACGTAGTATTTTAGGTATTCTTCATACATTTGCTAATTTCTTTCAAATAAACCATATAATTACTTATTAAATTATTGAACTTCCAATTTTTGACACCGATAATTTGAGCGAGACTTTAAATTATCGATAATTTAGCGTCTTGTTCAAATTATCGCGTAATTCGTCTGTGATTGGCTGCTATTCAAAAAATAGAAGTTTGTCGTCGGCTCAAATTTTATAAGGAAATTGCGATTTGTATAAACAAACAATATGCTCATAAAGTACGATGATTTGATTGATGAAAGTTAATAAAAACTGTGGAATTTAGTGGGTCTCCAAATTTTCGTAAAAGTAACAAAAATAATAACTTGAACAAATTTCGAAACAATGTATTTTGCATCAGCATTTTACAACATGAATGAGAATATCTAAAAATTGTGTAGGGAAAATTTTAACTCCTTTTATGTTTAATGAATGCAGTTTTTAGATTAATAGAGTGTGATCAGTAAAGTCATCATATGAGATTTGTTCGTGAAGGACTATATTCGAAATTTGACTCTGGCATCAATTTGTGGTTTGATCAAGATGAAAATTTACTAAAATTAAAATTGTCACATATGATGCACATCTGTCAAATTCAATTTTTTTTTCAAATAAATCCAAAAGTTGGGTTACTTATTCTTCTTGTAAAACTATAATAGCTATTTTTGCTTAGTGAATTTTACTATAGCATCTAAACTAGAGGTTTTGTTTCTACCTACACTATTATTGGTTTTTGTTTAATTTTAAAAACCTACAAGGTCATATCATTAGTACAGTTCAATTTAATTTAGAAAAATAAACCTGATATTTGTGACATTTTGTATTAAAGTGACACTTTGCTATTATTTTTGGAAAGGCAAAAAAAATAAGCTTCTTTGTGATACGTCACTCGACCTAAGTTTCCATTTCAGAAAATTTAAGATGGCGGCTGACGTTAAAAACATTTGACATTTACTCTAAAATATGCGGAATAAAGTCTCATTCATCGTCCTAGAATTTCATAACAATCCCTTTATCCTTTTCAAAGATAATCTTTGGTGCGAAACTTTCAAGCAACCCTGTATATTGACTCTTAGACTACTTGAAGACATTGTCAAAAAGATGTTTGTCATGAAAACGTTAAAACATTGTAGACTAAGCTAGTACGCAGACATTGTTTAGTGTTTTAGTTTTTTAAACTCTTGTTTGCGAATATGATTAATTCCTCTTAAATTAACCAAACACTTCTGACCTTTAAAAAAAAAATAACGCCAACCCTCAGTTTGTCGACTGCCAATTGGATTTAAAAGATGTGTAAAGTGAGACTGTGAAATCTGAGCCCGAGATATAGTTGGTGTTGCTTTTTTTAAAGGTCAGAATTATGGGTTTTAAAACGTCTCAAGTGGGTCAGTGCAATATAAAACCGGGTCTAATTGCCCTCACCTTAATTCATTCACGATTAACAGTTCAACTTCTGTCACTACACAAGCACTAATAATCGATATAATCTATAACCATATAGATCTAGATTACTTACTATTAATTTCTTCAAAATGAGGTTGATCTGATCTTGATGTTCCGCTACTGGTCTGCAATTGTCGGTACGTGCCATACATATGGGAAGGTGTCCCTATGCAAAATAATTATTAGCCAATGCTTTTTTACCCTTTTGTTTGTATATTTGTCAATTCAAATATGAATCTTCCTCTTTGTATGTTGGATTTCTGTTTGGGTGTCAGCTTTATATGATGTTGACACTGTTAATGTTGAGAAGATGAAAATGGTCAAATGAAATTGTGTACTTCATTGTAAAAAATAGTTTATTATAAATAATAAAATTTCCAACAACTTTTGTGTGTGTCACGTGATAGTTATTTCTAGGTAATTACTTATGGGATCAAAAAAATAGTTTAAAGAAAGCTGTGTATAATTAAATTATAAACAACTTTTATTTGAAAAATAATGGGTAAAATAAATGTTTTTGAAAATATTCCAAGATTTTGAAAATTTATGTAGGTTAACAGTCATTTTGACTTAATAAATTATGCCCAAAATCTAGTCAGATCTGCACTATTGTGGAAAAAAATCACATTTATGAAGGAAATGTTAACATCCCTTTTGGTTAATTAGATTATGCCCAAAATTTAATCAGATCTATAATTATAAATAAAACTCATGTGCAAAGTCTCATAAAAATCGGATGGGTGGTTTTCTTTGATATATTGTTTACATATGGACGGACGGCCGGCCGGCCATCGGACAGAAATCTAAAATTCGCTTGACTACGAATTTTTTGTTATAAAGTAAATTTGACACCGTTTTTTTTTAATTTTTGCAGACTATGGTATTCGTAAAGGTGTTCATAATCATTCTTTATAAATAGTTTTTACTTGTTATTACCCATTAATTCTATCGTCTTCATTTCAAATCTTATCAAATCTCTTATCAATATGTTATGACTTGTGCGAGCGCATACCTACTCTCGATTCGTTTTACGAATTTCATGTACTCTGCATTCATATTGATTAGTCAACTGATTAATGTTAATGTAAGTGCTGGGGCCAATTATTGTTCATGATTATCTGCTGTTTAGGAGCTAATCCACTTTTGTGACTTAACGCATGCGTAGCATGCTGGCTTCGTCTAGTTAAGTTAATAATTTTTGTTGTCTGCAATCATTTTCGTTGTTGTATGGAGAAAAAATGCCTTGCAAGAATCCATCAAAATACAGGGTGTCATTTGAAAAAAAAATTGACTATCGTAACTTTGTCATACATCAATATAATTCTGACTGATGTAGGTCATTCAATATGGTTTAACACGCCATTTACAAATACATTATGGTTTATTGGTAGTATTTTTCCCTACAAACAAAAAATAAAAGTCCGCGAACGCCAAACTGAATCACCCCGTATATGTAAGATTTAAGGGAGTAGAAATAAATTATTGGTACATACATGATGTTTCCATACTAAACGGAAAATATTACAACATATCTATCTACATCTCTCAATAGAATTAATCAATTAATTAATGTTGCTAGTGAAAGTCGCATCATGATTTCATTACATGCAATCTCAATATTTTTAGTTTTATCGTAATTAAGTTGAACTTTTCTTGTTACGCTATGTAAATGTTATCTATATTGAGTTAAAATATTTATAGTCCAGTGCATTTAGGAAATTTTGTAGAGGTGACCCACCATTTTTGTATACATTTTTTCTGTTACCCTTCATTCGAATGGGTTTTTCTGGCTGAGTTTAACCTTAAGTTTGCGCACCTCGCGTTCTACTTATCGCACAGTCATAAACTTAGGTGTCTTTGGATTCGTTTTGAGTTATATTTTCAACAATATTATATGACAAGGAACTGTGCGTTTGGAAAAAAATTATTGCTCTTCAAAGTCGACAAAACGACTTAAAAAAAAGTTTCTTACTGTACCAATAAATTATTAATAAATACCAATAGTGTAATTTAATAATATTTGGAAAGAATAAAGTCATCATTAAAACGACCATTTATTTATCCAGCTATTTAGCGTATGTCGAAATCCCGCCCGGAACATAGGAACTTTGCGCGTCGATTGATGGACGAGAAATAGTTGTAGCGGAATAATTTTTTTGTGAATACTAGAAATTACTTTATCTTTAATAAAGTTCTCTCATTAAAAACCGTCAGGTGGACTGGAAAAAAGAATGGAAAAAAACATTTTTTTTAAGTCGTTCTGTCGACTTTGAATCTTTTTTCCTGTTAAACGCACAGTTTTTTGTCATATAACATTGTTGAAAATATAACTCAAAACAAATCCCAAGACACTCAGTTTATGACTGTGCGATAACTAGAACGCGAGATATGAAGATTCCAAAAAAAACACCAAATCCAAGATGGCGGAGAAAGGATTGGTTTTTAGAGGTGCGCAAATTTTGGGTTAAACTCACCGAGAAAAACCCTTTCGAATGGAAGCTAAGAGAAAAAATATAACAAAAATGGTGGGTCAATTCCTAAATGAACTGAACTATTATAACTACTAAAGCAACAATTAATCAACACAAATAATTTTTATTTTAACATTTATTAATAAAAAAATTAATTAAACAAATTTGCAAATTTCAACGTGTTGGCGTGGATCGAGTTTTAGGAAATTCAGCAATAAATAGTTTTTACAATTAGAAACAACATATGAAAGAATAAAAATGCTCAATATTTTTTAAATGAAAATATTTGATCTAAAAGTTATGGCTACGCGCGACATTATAGTCTATACGTAGAGTACGTTCGAGGGTGAATTTGAACCTGTTGACGTAAATCAATTTTTAGGCAGATTTAGTAATGAATATTTTTTTTAATTACAAACAACGTATCATAGAATAAAAATGCTAATGTTTTTTAAATGGAAAATATTTGATCTCAAAGTTATGGCTACGTTCGACATTATAGTTCATACGTAGAGTATGTTCGAGTGTGAATTTGAACATGTTAATAACCTCACAAACGAAATATAAACGATTAGTTTAATTTTTTTTGGTCGTACATTTTTATAACGTGCTAACTGATAGTTTAATTTGTTCATAAAATATCCAATTTGCCTCGTATTGGAAAGGCTACCGAAGACATTGGTTTTTTTGATTTTTCTCGTTCATGAATAAACTTTTTCTTCAAACGTCAGTGAACTTAGACTTTTACCTATTTTTTGTCGCTAAAGTTTCCCTTATTTTGTAGACCGCGGGTTGCTATTGGCAGCGGAACTAAAAGTACTTATACTACAGCTTTGTAAGTTGCTAAGAAAGAAATAACGTTCCAATTGAACCAGGGATACGTCGTCATTAAACACTATAAATAATGTATAGTAACTTTTCTTTCTTCTGTATATAACTGAGGTTTGAAGAAAAATAGCACTCCGTTCGTATGGTAAACTTACAAACTTGTCATAAAAAATATCGGTTTTACCCCTAATAAAACAATATATTATTGTGTTGTATCTCCATTTGATTTGGGTTAAACTTTTGAAATTATTGAAAACACTATACGAGGATGTATTGATATCTAGTTAGCCTAGACCAGTTCCTTGCATAAACAAAATATTGCGTTACCATAGCAACGAACAATAACTTATTAGAAGTGTCAGTGTAAAGTTTGACGTCAAAAAAGTAAACCAGAGTCACGCAATAAATTAAATGAAAAAGATGTCCACCGAAATTGTGAAAATCGAAAAATTGGAGTATCGAGCCATCATCAAGTACCTGTATTTAAAAGGGTTAAGAGGTAAGCAGATTTACGAAGATATGCTTAATACCCTTGGTGATCAATGTCCTTCGTATGCGACCGTCAAAATTGGAATGCAAGCTTCAAAAGAGGTAAATTTTCCATTGAAGATGATGACCGATCGGGAAGGCCAGTTTCTGTGTCAGTCCCCGAAAATATCGATGCAGTTCATGACATGATTTTATCAGACCGTCGAATTGGGCTAAAACGGATATCTGAAGCACTGAATATTTCATACGAACGCGTTCATCATATGGTTCACGTCAATTTGGACATGAGAAAAATTGCTGCAAAATGGATCCCCAAATGTTTGAATGTTGACCAAAAGCGTGCAAGGGTAGAAGCATCGCGTTCGATCTGTGCTCGATTTGAAAACGATGTAGACTTCTTAAACCGAATTGTTACTATGGATGAGACTTGGGTACATTTCTACGATCCAGAAACAAAGCAACAATCGATGGAATGGCGACACTCTGGTTCTCCAAGACCTAAGAAGTTTCGTGTCCAAAATCTGCTGGAAAAGTTCTTGCTTCAGTTTTTGGGATTGCCATGGAGTAATCATGATTGATTTTTGGATAAGGGTAGAACAATAACTGGAGATTACTATTCGACATTACTGACCACTCTACGGGAAAATATTAAAGAGAAAAGACGCGGAAAGCTATCCAAAGGTGTTTTGTTTTTGCAGGACAACGCCCCTGCACACAAATCTCATGTTGCCATGCAAAAATTCGTGATTTAGGGTTTGAATTACTAGAACACCCTCCTTATTCACCCGATTTGGCTCCGTCCGACTATCACCTCTTTCCTCAACTGAAAAAAGTTTAAAAGGTCGTACATTTTCTTCCAACAAGGAGGTAATCGAAGCTGTGGAGGTCTGGTTTGCAGAGCAAGAAGAAAAATTTTTTGAAAGGTCTAGACACGTTGCATGTTCGCTGTAATAAATGTATCCAATTAAGAGGAGAATATGTTGAGTAATAAAATATTTTGACATTGAAATTTTGTTTGGTTCTATAGTAGGCTAAGAATTTTTCAATATATCCTCGTACTTTTCGCACAAGTGTACAAGTGAAACAATATTTAACTTATTGCCTTACAGGTTAACGAAATATGTCGTACAAATTTAAAATTGAAACTTTTAATCAAAAACAAAAATATTTTTCCTGATCCGTTGAACTGAACTAAAAACTTTATAGATTGTTTTAGATTTCAATAAAATCTATAAGAGAAATGTTTATATATTTTCTTATACTACTTTTTCTTTGTCAACTATTCTAAATATACTTTATTTTTTGCTTTGATTTAAATTACTTTGCATCCTGTCAGAAAAAAATACTTTTATTAATACACATTATGGCGCTAACAAATTTATTTACAAAACGTCAGTAAAAAAACAGGACACATATGTGAGATACATCGGCACCTAACGAAGGTTAACAATTTTGCAGAGGTTTATACATAATTGTTCTAGAAATAAAAATAACTTCAATATTTGAGCGATGTTCGTTTTTAAAAGGGGAGTAATATTCATATTTCTGTTGCATATGCTGCGACTGCCAAATGATTAGTGTGTCATACAATATAACACCTTAGCAAATGCCAAACAGATACAATCATTTATAACGTTGATCCAAATATACTTTTTTATAATAAAATTAAACTTGTGCAATGACAATTCCTCAAAAACTTTCGTACGCCAAACATATTTGATATAAATTGAACCCTAAAAATAAGTTTTTTGTCATTGAATCCAAAATAATTTTCGTTTTGGTTAAATTGAATATGGGGTCAAGGTATATGCAAAAATTTTAGGGAATAATTAGAAATGGTAAATTGTTGGATAACGTTGTGAAATTGTTGAATCCTGAATTAAGTTGCTTTTGAACAAGATTTGAAATCGTTTAACAGACATTTATATGTGCTTATGGGCGAGTACTATTATTTTTGGACTTAACACCACAACCGCAATTATTCTAAATTTATAAGTGATGCTGAAAATATGCGAAATTTAAATTACCCAGCTGTAAACAAAACAAAAAGGAATTTCCTTGTACAAATTTAGAAGAATTATAAATTGCCCAACTCGAAATGAATTTTAAATTGTGAAAAAAACAAAATTGCGAATATTTATCTATTCTTGGCGCAGCTGTCATGAGATGACTCAAATTTGCTGTTTGTAAGAAATTAAAAATATCCTTACTGAGTTATGTTTATACTGACAAAATGGTTCACTCATAGGTATTATGGTAACTTATAATAAGAGGATTCTTTAGAATATTATATGAATTAGAATTCCAAAGTAATTTTAGATTGCAGTTCAAAAATAAAAAAGTCTTATAATGAGGGAATAAATATAGCTTCTCGAGTTTACACACCCGTACATATTTTTGTCTTTTTTTTTTTAAATTTGAGGAGATTATGAGATTTACTTGAATAACTATTGCTTAAGATCTTCTTCACATTCGAACACGCCTGTAATTAGCAATGAAATTAAAATTTGAAGCTTTTTCAAGAAGATTCTTGTAATACTATAAACGTAGTGCTCAAGTTTTCTATTCATTTAAAGAGATTCTGGGTTAGAATTGAATTTGGAGTCTATGTGAAAAACTTTTTGGGGAAAATCTAGTACTCAATTTAAAGTTATATACAGGGTTGGGCAAAAGTTCCGGAACGGCTCGATTACAGCCGAACGGGACCTTCGGGTTTTTGACACTGTATTCAGCGAAATTTTTAGAACTTCTTGACATGTATTTCAGGACCGTGACGTCATTACATTCGGAGGTGTGACGTAAGTGTCAATTTTTTTAATGGAACACCCGGTGTATTTTTCTATATTTGTATACTTTAAGGAGTCACGAATTCAACGATGTAACCTTTGTATGGTTTCTGTTATGTAATGTGGTCTCAATAAGGAAAAAATTAGAAGTTACAATCGTAATTGACAGAGAACAGTGGATATGACTCCTTCTACTTATCTAGTTACGTTGTTCTCATTATTTTACTAGTATATCTAAGTAAGTGTGACTAAAAGTGTGCCTTTAAAACGACACTGAACGGATAACTTTACTCATGATGACTTGATTCGGAGAGAGGCGTCGATCTCTTCAAGAAGCAAGTGACCTCTTTAACGATACCTTTCCTGAGCGATACCCGATTTCCAAGTCGACAGCATGTCGAATTTTGCACAATTTTGAACATACCGGAAATGTCAAGAATTTACCAAAAACTGGCTGCCCAAAAACAGCGACAAACGACGACAGAGCTTTAGATGTACTGTTAGCTATTCAGGAGCAGCCTAAAACGTCAATTCCGAAACTTTCATTAGAAACTGGTAACAGTGAAAGATCCGTTCGAAGAATACTCAGGAGAAATAAAATACATCCCTACAAAGTCATCTTACTTCAGGAACTTGCGGAAGATGACCCTGATCGTCGAAAGAAGTTTTGCCAACAAATTATGAATTTCTTAGACGAGACACCACAGTTTGTAAATCGCATTTTGTTTTCCGATGAGGCTACATTTTGTTTAAATGGATTTGTCAATCGTCACAATTGTCGCTATTGGTCTGCTGAGAATCCACATTGGATGGAAGAAATGCATACACAACATCCACAAAAAGCAAATGTCTGAGCGGGTATAATTGGAACCGTTTTTTCTAAATGGTAATTTTAACTGCTGAACCAATTTAACTTTATTACGCGAAAGAGTTATACCCGCAGTAATTCAGATATTTCCTAACCGCGAAAATCCTCAGGTGATCGCAAATGATGTGTACTTCCAGCAAGACGGAGCTCCGACACATAGGTAGAAGGGGTCATATCGAATGGCCAGCTAGGTCACCTGACCTAACCCCTCTTGATTTCTTTTTCTGGGGTCATTTCAAGTCTGTGGTGTATAGCACAAAACCTGCTACGGTACAAGAGCTTCAAGAAAGAATTCTAGCGGTTGCTGATAATATTCACCCCCAAAAATGTTCCAAAATGTTCAGCGGGAATTTGTGGACAGACTAGCACATTGTCAGGCAGTGGAAGGATTCCAATTTGAACATTTATTAAGAAAATAAATAATTCTCTATTAATTACGATTGTAATTTCATATTTTTCCTTATTGAGACCATACTACATAACAGAAACCATACAAACGTTACACGTTGAATTCGGGACTCCTTAAAGTATACAAATATAGACAAATATACCGGGTGTTTCATTAAAAAAATTTACACGTACGTCACACTTCCGAACGTAATGACGTCACGGTCCTGAAATACATGTCAAGAAGTTCTAAAAATGTTGCTGAATACAGTGTCGAAAACCCGAAGTTGATACGAGGTCCCGTTCGGCTGTAATCGAGCCGTTCGAGACTTTTGCCCAACCCTGTATATACTTTCTTATATGACATTTATTTTTTAACGAATTTGTGAAGTTTTTAATTGGTGCTAAGTATATTGATTTTTGAGAACCTTGTTAGTACAATTGTTGACTACTATTCATGAGGGGTCCATGAAGTTGGCAGAAACAAAAATTTTATGGTCAATCCTTAGTGCTTCGTTAGTGTTTCTTAGTGCTTCATAAAATAAATAAATTCAAAGGGCGTGCCAAGTTCACGTTTCATCAGAAGCACTAACGAAAATTGTATAGTACTTCGTTAGTGTTTTTAGTAGTTTATAAAGGATATTATTTCCCCCAAGCGTTTGCATAAAAGGGCTTGATTAGAAGCACTAACAAAATTTATAGTCGACCATTAGTGCTTCATAAAATGAATTATCTTCCCCAGGCGTTTGCAGAAATAATCAAATTTTAAAGCGCATCCTAATTTTAATTCTTTGTCAAAAGCGCTATTGAAAAGCATTTTCATGGTTTTGATAAAAAAATTACTAGTGTACCAACTTTGCGAAGCACTAAGCAAAATTATGGAATACTTTCTCAGTTCCAATAGACTTATGATGCATATTTTTTTTTGGTTAGTGCTTCTGGTGAAACGTAAAGTTGGTACACTAATAATGTCCCTTATAAAGCACTAAGAAGCATTAACGATTGATTATAAAATTTTCATCAATGCTTCTGATAAAACATGCAGTTTTATGTTTTATGAAGCACTAACAAATCACTAACGATCGAGAATAAAATTTTCATTAGTGCTTCTGATTCTGTAGCAGCGTTTGGGGAAGATAATTTCTTTCATGAAGCTCTAACAATTGACGTTAGAATTTTTGTTAGTGCTTCGAATCAAACGTGAAATTGTTACCCCCTCTATAATTTGATTTTTTCTGCAAACGCTTGGGGGAAATAATTTCTTTTATGAAGCACTAACGATTGACTATAAAATTTTCGTTAGTGCTTCGGATGAAGCATGAAGTTGGCTTTTTAGAATTTGATTTTTCTGCAAACGCTTGGGAGAGACAATTTGCTTTATGAAGCATTAACGATTGACTATACAATTTTTTTAGTGCTTTTGTAGGGGTGCCAACTTCACGCACCCATTCATGGCGCGAGTTTTGTTTAATTTAATCAACTCTGTAGCTCTTCAAATAAAGTGGTTACCCATTATACAGAGTGTCAAAGTTTAGTGGGTCATTCTTCATGAAAAATAATGGCAGTTTACTGTATAATGTCGTCAGTTTTTAACCCTCGTATCTCTGAAAACGAAACATTTGCGGACATACGTTTATATAGTAAAATGTCATTATAATTCATGCAGAATGACCCACTAAAGTTTGTCGCACTTATTTACTAACACTTGTATATGTAGGTTATGGAATTATGTAAGTAGATACATACAAAGAAAGAAATACAAATAGGATGTGTTTTCAATTTTATTGTTAAGACGATGTTTACTTTGTCGTCCTAGACTAAAACGCAGTAAATCCATTTAGTGTCAATTTTGCAAAAATCGTATCATTGGTTTTAAATTATTGTCTACGGTTGTTTAAGATCTTTTCTTCCTGACAAAACTACGCAAATTCCGAAAAAAATATAATTTTGAAAAGCAGTAAATTTCTTTTTTAGTAAAAATACTAAGCTAAAACGCAGTAACTGTTTTTGGAGAAGTATTTTTCAACTGAATAAATTAAACTACCGGTATTCTGGTGTCATGGTTAGAAATAGGATATTGTTACTGATTTAGCTGCGGTATGATCCGAATTTACAATAACAACGAAGAACGAGAATAAGGTCCAATGTTTAATTTGGGCGAAACAGTATCCAGCCAAATGATAAAATGCTCTACATCCCGATGATGTTGAAAAAATGTAAATCTAAAATGTCTATTCTGCTCCGAGCAAAATTATGCCAGATCTCTGTACTAGTACCAGGTGTCGGACTAAGAGAGGTAACCTGCTGTATCTCAGAAAATTTTATCGTACAACTTAGGTTATTATTGTGAGCTACGCCCTCTATTGGTGGAGTAAGACACTTGAAAATAATTTCCAGCAATTTCTCTTATGCGACTTTGTTATACAGAATTTTTTCCCTAAGTTGTACGATTAATAGTTTCTGAGATACAGCGGGTTATCTCTCTTAGTCAGACACGTGGTACAGTGAGGACAATGTATCCCTCTCCTAACTTCTGAATGGTATCATCTATTATTGTGCTTTTTGGTGGATAAGAGTGAAACTACTATTTTTTATGTAAAAGTACTACCATAAGTTTGAAAATGTTTTTTTTATTAAAAAGAGGCTTTGTTTACGTAAATTTATCTACAAAGTTACAGATTACTTTTCGGATATGCTACGCTAGCAGGAACGGCAATAGGTGTCGCTACATCTTATTGTTTCCATATAACTCTTACTCCTGAAGAGTCTCAAAAAGACGAAACAACTGTCGAGTGGTTCTCGGTGTTTGTTTGCTATCGAAATTTAGAGCAGCGATTCGAGATTGCTTCAATGAACACGGTGCGATTCCAAACGATTGCAGTCTTTTGCATCGACGTATTTCACCGACCGTAATCGCTACAATCACATTTTTACATCCAGAGAGAAGTTATAACCTAGCTTTTTGTATAATTACGCGCGAATTTGATAACGTAAAAATGGACACGAAATTTTGATACATGAAAACAACAGACGACCAACTAATAATGAACGAGAAGGGTGGATTCCTGATGTACGATGCAACCAGTAGGTATCTATGAAATAAATAATATCCCGTGATTCAAAAAATGTTTCATCAGCTTGGTGGTTTTGTTATAAGTGAATAGACTCCACCAACTATTGAAGCAACTGAAAATAGTAAATGAGTTACAGAAAGTGGGATTTTGCTTTGCAGCTGTTGAAAGAAAATTCTTGAATATGAAACACCAGTTTCTTCAAATTGGGGTTAAAATACTAAGACTGGTAGAGGCCGCAAATCGTGGCAATATTATCAAGAAATGGACAAGATATTTGAAAAAAACACTCGCATAAATCCTATTGCAAGCATGTCCTCGATGCCATCCCGTATCTCTTCAATGCCCACACCGATGTCTTCCATGCTCATTTCTACGTCGATGCCCATTTCTACGTCAAAACTTGTATTCCTAGCCATGAACATTGTATGAAACAAAACAAATTAAGAGCTTTGTTGGATTTTGCAACAAGCACAGGTGTAGCCTTTTTACTTTTTATTTGCTTCATTCCTTAACATGATTGAATAAAAAAACTGAAAAAATAAACCGTACAAGTTTGTCAAATTTTCCATCCACGAATTACATAATATGTTCAAGCATATTTGGTGCTTAAAAATATCTGTATCGAAACTTCTATAGCAGCTACAACAATAAATTACAATTGTATATAATTTAACATAAATAGACGAAAATCTAAAATCATATGAGAAAAAATTTAAAGTTTTCTAAATCTAGGGCTGAGAGTTATGGCTAACTTCACGCCAGTAAAAATATGACGTCAATGTAAGGTGAAGAACATCAACGAAGTAAACTACAAGAGAAAACAAGTATGGAATGAACGTATATCCCTAATGTCTAAAGAAAGTGAAAATCCCAAGAGACAATCACCACCAGGTAAACGTAGTACAGGGAAGACCCCGGAAAAAATGGAGCGACAACCTGCATGCGTAAGAG
Organism: Abscondita cerata; assembly: GCA_030710515.1. Classification (NCBI taxonomy): domain Eukaryota; kingdom Metazoa; phylum Arthropoda; class Insecta; order Coleoptera; family Lampyridae; genus Abscondita; species Abscondita cerata. The sequence continues at coordinate 145,726 of JALBCR010000909.1, read as the reverse complement.
GAACATTGAAGAAAGAAAAGCCAAGAAGCCTAAATAGTAGATGGAAGAAGAAGAAGACTAACTAAAACTTAATTCAAAATTCATAAAACTGAGTGTCAAATTTTTATTTTCCACACGTGTTCGAAATGGAAAATTTACTGCTTCGTAGAGTAATTAAATTCAAACTGGCCTTGTATCCATTCTTGAGAATCGGTAATGTGAGATATTTGGATGAAGTCATGACGTCAATTAAATCTTGATTGGTTGAATTCATGTATTATGATTTCTTATTTTTCATCTGCGAATGTTCCTTGATTCATCAATTTCTGGTGTTTAAATGGCCTTTAAGACACGCCGAGCAGGTTGAGGGCTTGTCAAAAGTATTTCCCAAATACAAATTACTTCTTCTTATAGATCTTCCGAACAATTTAACGACCAAGTTGTCCTTGTCACTTATAGGCTCGTCATTAGATAAATTCTATCCGTCATAATTTGTCGGTAGATTTTCGAACATATTTTTGTATGAACTTTCGAACAATTTTTTTTGTCACTTTTGGATTTTTTTTTCAGTACTATCGGACAAATTTTTTTCAGCACCTTCGGGCAGGTTTTTTTCAGTATTCTCTGACAGCACTCTCGTCGTAATCTGATGCTTCAGAATGATTCCTTTTTTTTTCTGGTATACCTTCCCTTGGTATACCTTTTTGCCTTTTTCGGTATTTTTCGATTTCTGCGGCCAATTCGATTTGGGTCACTTTTAGTAAAATTTCTTGTTTAACAATTTTAAACTCGCTTTCGATATGAGCACTAGTGGCTGGTATTCGTCTAAATCCAAAAAGATCGCGGCAAATTTTATTTACTATTTGTTTTTTATTTATTTATTTATTTGTTCATTCGGTTTACAAGTTCAATGAATATTATTTTTAATACTTATTCACTTATTTTATTTAATTAATTAAAATTTTCTTTTGATGCTTTTTATGTTGCTTAGATACAGTGTTTTTAAAAATGATTGTCTCGGCAATTAAATGAGCAAAATTAAACGACAAAGAACACAATTACAACTAGGGATAATAATTACAACGGAACGATGGTGACATTAGCATAAATTAATTCACTATCAGTTTAAGCGGCAAATTTGCATTTTCTAAATTTTCCAACACTCACCTAATGCGACAATCATTTATAGAAACCCTGTATTAGTGTTTTTATGTATTTTCTTTATTATTATTTCTTTCATTTATTTTTGTGTTTTATTGTTTTTTAAGGTTAAGTGTAAGTGCAGCTTTTTGCTGAACTTTGCCTAATGAAATGATTATATCTATTATTATTATTATTAAATGCAAGCTAAAGAGAAATAGTCGTCAATTGTTTTTGGAGTCGAGTTACGAAGGATGGGGAAATCGTGGATTCAAATTATCATCTTTTTCTCTTAAAAGTATTTCTTTGTTGTTTTTTTTCTTCATATCATATACCTCAAACTCATCTTCTAGTTGTTGTTGGTCTGAATCGTGTTTTTTGCAGAGACTCTTCTATGGTTTCCTCGACTCGTTTTTTTTCTGACGTTTCTTTGAAAATCAAACTTTTCATAAATTTAAATGATTGTGAAAGAGTTGTTGATCCATTTTTTAATTTTTTTTTAGACAAAGGAGCAAAATGTTTTTTTCTATAACTTAAATTAACTTATAAATTAACGACAAAAAAGCGGCAAATTATGGATCGAAATACATTGTCATTTTATTAAATTGTTTCGCTAACTTGATGGACGTAAATATTCTTAATAACATTATCTTAAAAAATTACCGATCATGCTGTATGAATGTGCAAACATTCAAATCTGTATTTCTTTAAATAACGAAAATATTGGGGTGTCTTCATCTTAAACACGACACACTGTTTATAAATTAAAATCAATGATGACCAACAAAACTGGCCGACTCTGATGCAAATAAAAATTGAACGTACGTCAATAAAATCTGAGCGTTGATTTGACATTCTATGATTTTATCTACAAACACCAACGTTTGTTGATATTAATTTACACCTCCGTAAACAGTAATAACTTAATAACGGGAGAAAAACAAGTAAGAACACTAGGTATAAGAGAAGCGAACAAGAAAACTGTACTACTAATATTTTGTGGCAGCCCAATTTTTATATATTACATTATCCAGTCTTCTTGGCATTGATGTTACTAAGGCCTCAGTGTAGTTTGGAGTTCATTCATTCCATTCTTACCTATATTCATTTTCCTTACTAGCAAGCCCCATACATTTTCGATGGGATTTAAGTCAGCACTGCGCGAAGGCCAAGGCAGAACTCGTATTCTCTGCTACTCCATCCAATTGGAGATAATTCGAGCTGCATGAATAGAACTGAGAGCAGCATCATATTCTTCATGGTATGAAGGTAGACTTCTGCATTGTTTCTGCCTATTATCCGCGTTAAAATTCCAGGTCCTTGAGCGCTAATCCAACCGCAAACGTTTACAGAAAAACGGCCATTTGCTTCTATTTTGTGAGTGTATCGTTTATCAAAACAAGAATTCGGTGGTCAATAAACTCTGATAAGACCGTTATAGCATGATTGAAATAGTTCTTTGTCTGTGAAAACTACATTCTGCAAGAAACCTAATCGTTGTAGTGAATGTAGAGAATCCTACTCTCTGTCCTTTATTTTGTTGCGTCAAAATAGGTTTTTTTACTGCAAGATGATTTCGCAGCTCTGATCCTTCCTTAATACGACGCCTTGTTGTTCGAACAGAACCTGGGAAATTAGTTTTGTTGTGAGTCATGGTGACAGAATTGAATTGGTTTTCTCGTAGAACTTGGATCAAATTAATGTCTGTAGAAATTCCAGGTCTTTCACTACCGACTTGCCTTTCAAATGATTGGCGTTCATCCCATACACTCTTTATATTGTGCTCAGTGCTTCTAGCTATGTTGAACCTGACTGCTACCCTTCTTTCAGACCATCCTTCTTCCAGCAACGTAGCTATTCTTAATTTTTCTGCGTAAGGCAAGTGTGACATGTTTTCGGTTGACGTGTACATCAACATGACAGTTTTCCAGATGACTACCTCACTTGAGTAAGAATCTAAATCAAATTTACAGTAGAAAAATATTCTGCTCAGACTATTGACCGCAACTTGTCAAAAACTGAATGAGTAACTTGGTTTTGCTGTAAAAATAATTAATAAACTTTTTTTAAAGCTCAGGAAAAGCAGTTTTGATTCATATCAAGTTACTCACACCAAAGTTGTAAAACGATGAGTAAAAGAAGTTAAAACTTAAGAACTTTAGGAAAACGGAATTATGTTGATTTTCAAATGATCGAATAACCAGCTTTGAGAATGAAGTAAAATTAGCTGAATTTTATTTTAAATAAACTAATATTTTTTTATTTGTTTAAGGAGGTCCAAGAAGGAATATTGAATTAAGTAATTTAAAATTTTTGTTAATTTAATAAACTTCTAATTGATAATTACACTATCAATATATTCGTCACAGTTGAGTCATAAATGCTTCAATAATTCTCTATGCAATATTAGCGTAATAAATCAAATCTACGATATTATTGCTACGTAGTAAATACTTGTCACTTAGATTAAACGTATTTATAATTTAGAGGGTAAAAGTTCACGCGAAGTGGTGTTAGTTGCCAACAATCTCGAAAATATCATTGGAGATCTCAATTTCTCTGTCATCTCAAAATGCGCAAATAAAAATTAATATATTTCCATGAAAAACATTGAAATTTCAACAGTTTATATCGAACACCGAAAAATTTATTTGTTTTTACAATTTAAACAAGAAATTTTTGTAAAGATTATCATAATATTATTGTGTTTTGGTATTGTTTAAAGCAAACTAATTTTATAATAGTTATTTATGATATCCACGTATTTTATCTACGTCAGAGATAAAATTTGTAATTGGAAACGCATGTGTATTTATTTTGTTATGTTGCGTGTTTCCTGGTTACCCGACATTGTTGTCAACAAAAATCGTTTAATAATGCAAATCCCAGTTAATATACATTGAACTTTAACCCTATTTTGTTTATTATGGACGATTTATTTCAAGACTTTACATTTTACTCACAATTATTTATTATTTCAAGTTATAGACTAGATATAAGTATATGTTTAATGGAAGTGATTCATTTATAGTTACTTATAGATTTTCGGATTCAATGAATTTCGTTCCGAAGTTTCGTGACGAACATTAGATTTCCCAGAAACACTAGTTCTGTCCTCACTCTCAACTAACTCTTGCTCAACTACCCTCCAATCTTTCCTTGGGGCCTTTAACATCATGCGGTGCCATTCCTTATTGGCTCTACAAATCACTGCTAATAAGGAGATGTGTAGTTGGTGCATAACTTTTTAGGTATTGAAGATATCGAGATGCGGTTTTCACCACCAAGTAAGCATACTTGTGCTTCACATTGTAAAAATATTTTTATTATATACAGAGCGTTTTTATACGGAGTTGTAAACCAAAGTTGTGTTTTTTTTTAATGGAAACACTGTTTTTACATAATTAGTTCTAGAATGGAAGAGTAATGAGACTGTGAACATAAAAGTATGGATCTAGCTTTTTTCTTTCGGTATTATTCAACTTTCTATTTAATAAAATGCTCTTGTTTGATATACAGTAAAACCTCTATTTTCGGCCACCTCTTAAAAGCGGCCACCTTTAAAACCGGCCAAGTTTTTCAAGTCAAAAAGCAATTATACGAAAATATCCATATTAATGACTCTCCTAATAGCGACCACCTCTCGATAACGGCCACGGCCACTTATTTGTAAACTTTCTTGGAAAAATACATGTAATTCTACATCCCATTTCCGGCCATTCTTAAGTAAGGTCATTAGTAGACAACAGCTTAGCGTTCAAGTTGTGCATAATATATAATTGTTTCATTAAGTAATTACCGGTATTTAAGAACGGATTTAAAGAATTTGTTCGATTTACAATAGACTGTCATTACAGAGAAAGTGCAATTAAAAGACTCATTAAGCTCACCCCAAAAATCGTATTTTGCGTACATAGTTTAAGTTAGTATGTTCAACAGTGTTGTTACATATAGACGTACAGAAAAATTACAATGTCGCTAAAAGAAATCGTTTGTCTCTTAAAGAGAACATTGATATAATTGTGGAAAGTTAAAAGTTCAATACCAGTTGGCTGAAAAATAGTGTTGGAAGAACAAACCGATATATTAAAAAACAAATGTGATTTAAAAAGCTATTTTAGAAGGTTCCAATACAGAGCAGAAGAGAAAATTTCCTAGAACTGAAGGAATAGAAATTGACCGAGTAGTTTACAATTGGTTTTGTAAAGCTAGGAATAAAAATATCTCTATATCTGGATCTTTAATAAAAGAGAAAGCATTGAAAGTTGCGGAAAATTTAAAAATGACGGATTTTAAAGCTTCAAATGGGTGTCAAAGACATAACATAACCTTTAAAACAATTTGCGAGGAGTCAGCTGATATTAACCTGGACACTGTTGAAGCTTGGAAAGCAAACCTGTCAGTAATATTGATGGAGTATTTACCCAAAAATGTGTACAATGCTGACGAAACCGGACTTTTTATACCTTGCGATGCCAAACAAAACGTTCTCTTTAAAAAACGATAAATGTAGTGGTAAAAAAGCTGCAAAACAAAGATTGACAATTTTATTTTGTACAAATATGGAAGGTGATAAGGAAAATTCGTTAATCATTGGAAAAAGTAAACACCCAAGATGCTTTAAAGGCTCTCATATCAACAAATTGTCCTTAGAATGGGTATCTAATAAAAAAGCTTGAATGACGGTAGAGATTATGACTTCCTGGCTAAAAAAATTGGATGAAAAAATAAAAAAGAAAATAGAAAAGTCTTATTATTTCTGGATAATGCCACGTCTTATCCCAAAGTGACTCTTGAAAATGTGAACATTGTTTTTCTACCCCCAAACACCACATCCCATTGCCAGCCACTGGATCTAGAAATTATCCAAAACTTTAAGATGGCCTACATAAAGTTTTTATTCAAAAGGCTGCTAACATTCACAAATACCGAACGTCCTTTTGAAGATGCGGAAAAAAGTATCAATTTAACCAGCGCTTTAGTTTGGATATCAGTAGCCTGAAGAAACGTTTCGCCTATTACAATTGCTAAATGTTTTGCGAAAGCAGGATTCTCGGAAAAGGTCCTGCAAGAAGATTTTGATGAAGAAGACGAAATTCCACTAGCTCAGCTTTTTCCTGTATTACTAGAAGGTAATCAACGTGTAAGCCTTACAAATTATGCATCTTTTGATTGTGATATTTTTCCTAATTTAAATATTTAAGATATAATCAGCGAATTAGACTATTGTGAAGGCTGTCATTCGAACAATGAAAGTGGTGCAGAAGAATCCGAACTTTTTACGTCAAACATTAAGGATATGGGTGAAGTGTGTGAAAAACTAAGAGATGTGCAAAGTTTTCTATTTTCTAATATAAGAGTGAGCTATCGGTAAAAGTACTTCAAATTTTATCAAAACGTGAATCTTCTGTTTTACAAACTAAACTTAAAAATGTAAAACAAAGCTTTTCACTGATACGCAGTTTGTATGGTGAATTCTGGATAGTTATTGGACATTTTCCAAAAACAAAATTTACTTTATTATGAAATTGTTTATTTTTGCAAGTAGGCTACTGTCAAGGAATATCTCAAATGATTTTGATGATCTACTTTACTGCTTTTATAAAATAACAAACAACTGAAACTGATAGTAAAAGGTTTGAAGTCTTGAAGTTTAATAATTATTAGTAAATAACTAACAATATTTTTAGGAAACAGAAATATTAACAATACAGCAGGTGTTTGAATAAACTACCTGCTGTATAAAAAATATCAACCAGTTTTGTACAGACGATAACTTCACCCAAACGCGTCCAAAATTTTAACATTTGATCGGCTTCACCAATACAGTATAAAATATTGATGAATTTTTGATGTGTGCAATTAATTTCACTTGGGATATTTGTTACGTTAGCCTAGTTGCAAAAATGAACAACGTCGGTGACTATTTATTAAAATTTCCAGTTATTTTAAAATTTTCTGTGGCTAGTTCTTCGAAAAATATCCATGGCCTACCGGGCAGTGATTTATCAAATTTGAGCTTTTTTTCTAACAAAAAGTTTAATAATGCCAAAACGAAAAGAGCTGGACTTACAGTTTTCTCTACAAGTTCCTATTATTTTTTCATTCTAACATTAATTATATAAAAATATACAGCGTGTTCTACTTAAAAGAAATAAAACTTGGTTTACCACTCTTTATAGGAACACCTTGTGTATAATCAAAATATTTTTAGAATCTGATGCATAAGTGTGTGGTAAAACCCAATCTCGATATCTTCAATAGTAAAAAGTTATGGATCAATTAATTACACATGCCTGGGTCACCATGTATCTCTTCTATCTTGAATAGGAAACATTCTCTCGCTAACTTCCCTTGACATTCATTCAGCGTACTAGCAGATACCATTAACCATATTCGAAATCAATTACTGTGTTCATGGTTCCGAACACGGGTTTCTTCTTAAACCAGACTTTTCCAAAGAAATATTTAAATCCAGGAACATTGTTCGAAATTGTTTATTGTAAGACACGTTTACTGCGAGTCTTCTTCGCACAAAGGTTAGTGAGAAACATTTTGATCTGATCTCTGTAAATCGTATTGCTAGTATGTGGGAAAACCATTCTATGAATTAGATTCACTGTTCGAGCAGAGACGTGGACAATGAGGAAATTGGATGAAGTAAAATTGGAGATGTAGATGTGGGGAAAAATAGAGGGGAATAAGAGCAGATAGATAAAAACATCTTAAGAGTATTAGAAAAAAGGAAAAGAAATTGGATGAGACGTATGATAAGAAAAGACTTAATAGATGGAAAATGGTAAAGGGAAAAAGAGGAAGAAAGAGACCGCAGATGCTAGACAGCATCAAAGAAGAAGGAAGTTGTAGAAAATGAAGAGATTACCAATGGAAAGAGGGAAGTGGAATATGAAGATTATAGGAACAACCTAACGACTATGGGTATACGGTCCCGTCAATTTTGAGGTTGTAAGTATAATTTTTGAGTTAGATCCGTTTTGACTAAAGTTGCAATTAGAAAGTGTTCAGATTTTATCAAAACAAATGAAGAATAGCATACTACAAAGTAGTAATGCATTAGTCGGATGCATTACCGTATCCTATTTAACATCAGTAGTGATTGATTTATCTGGATTCGTTAAACTTCACCGTATGGCACAACCCGGAAACGAAAAACAGTTTTAGATACTGTATTTGAACTCTCCGTGCAGACAATCTTTTAAGTGCAGTGCAAGTTTACAGATTCTGTAAGAGATGGTGCATATGAAGTAATGAGGAATTGATAGAAGCGATGTCAGAAAAATATTTTGAAAGAGTGAACATCATTCTATGAAGGTACTGTTAAGAATTAGTAGCACTAGATAGTAGTTCATCACGTAAAACAAAATAAAGATAATAATATGTCAGTCGATGAAAATCTTTCATGTTTTTTTTTTAAGTTAAACAAACAAAGGTCTGAGTTTAATTCAAAAATATAACTGACAGTTGCATGTAATTTGCCTTTTTTGACAAACTTTCATCATGATTCTTAGGTTCCATGTTGTAGTGTTAATAAATAGGAAGTTTTCAAATTGTCAGGGTAATGGGACGACAAATGTAATGCAAGTTCAGAAATTTGATCACAAAAGCAATACGACAACCATCGTCGAAGTTACATTTAGATTCGAAATCAAATTCATTGGAGTTTTAAAAATTTAATTGTACCTCCACAGACTTTTATATGTTGTTTTTTGTAGTCTCTTCATCACAACCCACGACACAAAAACACCCCCAAATTACCACAAGGGGGTAAGATTTTTTTTAAATATAAAAATTCAGGAAAAACATTAAAAAAACGCAAAAATAGGATTGTACCCCTGCACGTTTTTATATGTTAGTACTTGTAGTCTACTCCTTATAATCTTTGCAACAAATTACCTCAAATATCGTCAGGGAACGGCAAGTACAACAATTCTTCAAAAAAATTAAACCATTGCAAACTTGGGATTAGACCCCCGCAACTTGCAACAAATTACCTCAAAGTGCGAGGGTACAATTCCGTTTTTCCTATTTTTATTTTTTTTTGTTGAAAAGGTTTAAGGACTGGACTACGGGACCACCATACAAAAAATATGCGGGGGTACAAATCCCGTTTTTGCAATTTTTCTAATTATTTTGCTAAATTTTTATACTTAGCAAGAAATTACCACCCCCTCAGGATTGGATTACAAGGACCGACATTCAAAAAGTCTGGGGGTGCAATCTTGTTTTTGCGATAGTTCAATTTCTTGTGCTGAATTTTTGCGCTTAGAAAGAAATTTGCACTTCTTGCAGGTTCTTTGGGGTGGTTTGGGTTGTGGGTTATAATGAAGGAAATACAAAGTCCAACATATAAAAAATCTGCGGGGGTACAATCGCATTTTTAGGATTTCTTAATTTCTTTTGCTAAATTTTGCACTTAAAAAAATTTCCCAGTACTTTGGGGAGGTTTGTGTTGGAGATTATAATGAAAGGAATACAAGAACCGAGATATAAAAAAACTACGGGGGTACTATCCCGCTTTTGCGATTTTTCAATTCGTCTACTAAAGGTTTGCATTATTGAAAGAAATTTTCTGCCACTGACAGGCAGCATTTTGGGGTTGTTTCAGGTTATCATGAAAGGGATACATGGACCGACAAAAAACTGCGAGGGTGCAATCCTGTTGCGATTTCTTAATTTCATCTGGTAAATGTTTGTACTTCCTTATGGTATTTTGGGGTTGTTTCGTTGTGGGTTATAATGATGAACCGACATATAAAAAACCAATGAGGGTACTTAAAAAGTAATTGTCACCCGCTGACGCCATTTTGGAGTTGTTTGCATTATAGATTATAATGAACGGAATACAAGGACCATCACATAAAAAGCGGGGAGGAAAGGAGGTTTAGAATCTTATTTTTGCACGTCCTGAATGTATTATCGGGATGTTTGCGTTGGGGGTTATAATAAAGAGAAAACAAGGACCGATATAATAGAAAATCTGTAGGGGTATAATCCCGTTCTTCCGATTCTTCAGTTTCATGTGCTAAATATTTCCACTTAGAAAAGAAATTGCTGTCACCTACTGACACCATTTTGGAGTGGTTTGCGTTGTACGTTATAATGAAGGAAATACATATAATAAATCTGGGGGTACAATTCTGTTTTTGCTATTTATTAATTTCTTTAGCTAAATATTCGTATTAAAAAAAATGGCAACCCCTTGTCGAAATTTTTTGGTGGTGTGTGTTTGATTGGCAATGAAGGGACTTCAAGGACCAACATATGAAATATCTAAATTGGTACAATTACATTTTTAAATTCAAATATAACTTCACGTCGGTCAGAGTTTTTGACATAATATAAAAAGGTAAAAGATCATCAGTATGTCAATCTTTTACATAAAAAGTTCTGAGTACGTGGTGTTGCAGTAAACACTATAGATATATAGAAATTCGCAATCACAATAAGTTAAATATACAGATGTCAATGATATCGCACATAGGTATTGAATAAAACTTCTTGATTTTCATCTGGTTTAAGAGTACCTATTGAATTTTTCAGTGTCGCTTAGAAAAATGGTTATATCTAAGAGCTTTTAGGTATGATGAATGCATTTCAAAAAAATTTTTTGTGTTACACAAATTTAAAATTTTACAAGATTCTCATTTCATTCATTTGTTTCTACATATACATCTCAAAATTTCTGCATTATTACAAATCGGGTCAGTTTGACAAAATGATCCTCCCACTCCGATTGTCTAAACGCGTTGGTGATATTATTACAGATAAGTTTTGCTATATGAATTGTGTTTACAACTTGAATAGCACAAGCATAATTTGTTAGTGAAACATAAATTAAAAATTATTCTGTTTCCAGTTTTGATCACAAATTTCGCGTTCCCAAAATTGTTTTGTTGAAGTTAATGGTAAGGTTTTCTTCAGTATGTCACCATCAGTTTTTTTTATATGTTTTTAACGTCTATTAGAATTAACACTGAAGAAGTAGTCATGAATTCAAAATGGCGAGAAACTATAGACATCAAAATTCTTTTCCTACTGACAAGATAGTTTAATACTTTTTCTTCAACAGTTTTACTATTTTCAAACATCAGAATATATGGTAGATAATGAATATCTATTTAAATAAAAACTACACCTTTCCCCCCATATTAAAACACAAAATTATGTACATGTTTTTTTTAACACCACTACACCTTCTCTACTGCACCTACTGAACATCAACAATAAATAAATGTTAACACACTATGAGTCGGTTTACAGAAAGTCGAATGAAATTTAACTGAATTTAATTCGGCACTTAATTGGCTCAAATTCAACCAATGAAATTCGAATTAACTGTGTAATTGCAATCAAATTTGATTTGATTGTCTATAAATCGACCCCAAGACATCTATATTGTTAATTGACGTAAAACTTTAGCGACTAAGTTAATTACTACAAAGAGGTGATTAAAATAAGTACGAATTATACTAAAAGCATTTAATACGAGAATTTAATAATCACAATAAATATAATAAATAATGAGTAATAGTAACAAACATAGATAAGCAAACAAAAAATGTATACCCATTAAATTAGATCTAAAATGAAGATTGAAGATTGAGTTACATTGTAAAGTGTAAACAAGATTAAACTTTAATTAACGCTACACATTTGCAGAAAAGCATTCCGTGTGTGAAATACATTGGCATTTGTACCAAAATAAACTAAGGCACCGCATGCGATAATACATTACATCTTAAAATTAGTTGTTCTTCAATGTACAAAGAAACAATAAGGCGAAGAAAAAAAAGATATTCAGCAGATCAGGCATTTTCACCAATCACAAAGTCAATACATTTTGGCACTGACGGGGTTTATTTAATAACATCCTATTAATTGTGCAAAAAGCTTACAATAGTTCTGCAAGCGTTTTAGACTAGAGTACGTGTCAAGTGTTACAGATTGTGCATTCCTCCACCTTTATTTTATGTATTGGGAACGGCGCTCACCTGGAACTTGTAGAGTTGCTGTGGTTCCGACTGCTCCTATTTGATTCGTAGCCGTGCAAGTGTACGACCCTGCATCCTCTACAAAAAAAAATTAACATTTACAATAGTTCCGATTCTATCAAATTCCTAGAGGGTGGTAGTACCTGGATAAGCTTGAGGAATTGTTAAGCGACAAACACCGTTGCGGTAGTGGATCTGCAAATCACGCGAATTTTCAATAATACGACCATTTTTCGACCACAATATAGAAGGAGCGCACTCCGATTGCACTATACATTCAAATCTGGCAGCTTGGCCACTGACCACCGCAATATCCCTCAGAGGCTAAAATTCATTACCATAAGAAACACATTTTAACTAAACACCTCCGATTTACCGTAATGAATATGGGAGGCCGTTTAGGTTGAGTCGAGTATTGCTCTCTGTTCACTGGAGTGGTTGGTGCACTACCACGCCCATCACTTGTTCTATAAGCTAAAACAATACCAGTTAGAAAAAACTGAAGAGAGACTAACTACATGTGGATGCAGATCAGTTCAGAAACAACATTCATAACTATGTACGGGAGTTAGTAAAACAACAACAAAAACATATCTCATTCTACAAGTAATACCTGCAGTGTTAAATGCAGGAGACGTACTAGGTAAGCTGGGGGATATTGACATGGGACTTGTCGACGATTGCTCCCAACGGGGGCTAGAAAGATATTTTTTCTTCCCATCTTCGTATTCGGACATTTCACTTTCGGAGGTAGGTTCCCATTTAACACTTTTAGAAGGGTGCGTTACTTTGACTGGGCGAAAAGTGGGGGTTGAGTTATATTTTGGTTGCGTATTCTCATGATAAACGGGCATTTCAATATCCTTAGTACGTCTAGGTGGTTCAATTATAGTTTTCTTGGGAGTTGTGATTTCACCACCTTTACCTTGACCAGGAAGTATTATACCAAACTCATAACCAAAATCATACTTAAAATATATTAATCCAGTGTCTGGATCAACGTGTTTGGTTCCTATAGAAGTTTTATGAACAAATATTTTTCAAAATACGCGATTAAAAACTTACCGTGTTGAGACGCTCTGGTTTCTTCTCTGTAGACTTGCGGACTATCGGCAACTTTTTCGGTCTTCTTATTAACATCCGTCATAATATCACTAGCAAATTGTTGCGCCTTAGACTTAAAAGTGTGTGACATGTTTTCCATATTTTTAGACGCGATTTTAGTTACAGTTGCAGGAGAGTAACTGTATTGTGGAGGAGAACCCGGTGTCAAACCAACGTTATTGTATTGTACGATTTTATTATCTACAGTGTCTTCAAATTGCTTTCTTATGCCGCTTACGTTTTTGAACGATTCCTTGCTTTCGTACACTTTAGTTTCGATTGATGAAGGTGCTTCGAACTCCATAGGAGATAGTATACGCTCTTGTCTTGTTGAGTTTTCGAAGAAAGTGGGAGTTTGCGGTGGTTTCACTTTCCGATAATGCGGTTCGTTGCTGCCATCTTGCCTTGGCGCCCATACCGATTTAATTTTCGCGGTCTCTACTTCGCTTTCGCTAATCACTTCACGAAACTCTCCCTTGACAAATTTTGTAGGTGTAGCCGGTGGAGGACCTGTTTGCTTAATATGCTGTTTACTTTCCTGTCCAAAAGTAATGACTTTACGCGTTTGTTCAAGGCTCATTGTACGATGGCAATGTTCACTAGATTCTTTAAAATGCATTACATTCGACGTCTCAGTTTGAACAGCGTTTTGGTAAGGCGCACTTGTAGTGGATCTGTAGTATTGCGTCACTTTAGGAGCGTACGCGATTTCAGGGGGAGAACCTGGTTGGATGTGTACGTCGGTTTTAGTTGGTGCCTTAGGAGTTAATGGTTTAGGTTTATGAACTATTTGAGAAACGGTTGATTTTTGAGAAAGCGATTCGCTCAACTTTGAAGCGGCGAGAGGTTTTTCGATCGGTTCGAATTTCGGACGTGGAGGTCCGCTAAAATGTGGAGGGTGATCAAATTCAGATGGAGGAGTTGGCGTTCTTCTCGTTCCATCTGAGTGTTTACCGCTGGGCGTTAGCAACGGTCGCACAGGTTTGTAACGAGGTTCGGAATGCGAACGCCATACGGACGTAATTCGTCCTTCGTAGTCACTCTCGTAATCACTTTCTTTGAATTCGCCTTTCACGAACTTTGAAGGGCTAGGGGGCGGAGGTGCTTTTAGGTTGTTTAATCCTCACAGGTTCTGATTTATAAGGAAAAGGTTCCAAACTTGAATCTCGATCATCGCGGTGAATTACTTTGTTTTTAGTTGTCGAAACACTAGTAATAATCGGAGTGGCGACTAATTCCTGAAAACGAATATTCAATTAATGGTTTTCAAAATACCAATATAAAATGCATAGCGAAAAATCATGCAGCTAGTGCGCTTACAAAACCAGCAAAAAAAGTGTTAAATTAATTATAATAATATAATATAACACAACGAAAATATAAATTTTCATTCACACAATAACTTCAAACCTTCTTTGGTGCAGGAACTGTTGTTGTTGTCTTCCGATAGAATTTAGGAGTAGTTGGTTTGGTCATGGATTGTGATTCATAGGATATTTTTTGTCGAGAACTTTCAGAACTACTCGAATAATATTCACTTTTCATTTCATGATGTTTAGATTCAAACTTTGATATTTTCTTACGTAGAGTTAAGGGTTCGTCAGTATCGGCCATATAACCGTCAATCACCTGCTTAGTTTCACCGTGATATTTTGTATCGGTTTGTAAATACTCCGGGGGAGTTCCAGGTTTTAATGGCGGTGATGTAATTTCTATCTTCTGCTCTATAAACTTCGGAGTGTAAGATGTAGGTTTGTAAGGTTCGTGAATGTAAGTAGGTTGGGAAATTTGCGGTAACGGTGCAGGCTCGACAGATTTTGATCGAGCGATAGGTGCAAACTTAGGAGCCTTCACATGTCGATACGATGGTTCTTCCGTATCGCTCGTATACGGTTTCCACTTTACCGGTATTTTCGAAGATTCGTAATCACTTTCGTAATCGCTATCTGTGAACCTTCCTTTGAAAAATTTAGAAGGCGTTGGCGGTGGCCCCGGTTTTATAGGTTTTGGTTTTGCTTCTTCCGCCTGAAATGGCAAGGGCTGCAATTTAGGCATCCTCCGAAAGGGCTGATTGTCGACTTTGGTTTCGGTCGCGCGAAAGGGGCGAGCAGGTACTGGCGGAGCTTGTGGTCGTTCTTGTTTCGGTGGGAGTGGAGGAGGAATTGACTTAATTTCACATGGTGGTGGGGCGTAATCAATTTCTGGAGGAGGACCGGGCTCCAAATAAACTTCGTCTGTAATATCTTGCACAGAAGCGGGTCTTATTGATAAAGAATGTATGGACGGCATCACAGGTTTATATGTAGGTTTCGGTTCTTCTACGCGAGATGGTGGTGGCCATGACTTTACTATTTCTGATGGTTTTGCACTGTGTTCGTAAACAACGTTTTCTTGAATTTCGGTTGATTCAACCGTCGATGAAATATGACCATATCCTTTTTCGTGGAGGTCAGTTACTTTAGCAATGTAATGTATTGGGCGCGGACTAGGTTCGCTTATCGTTCGAGATTCTTTAATGATAGTTTCGGATTTTGTTTGTACTGGCGCCCATTTCTTTTCCAAAGTGGTCTGATTGGACCAAGATTTAGTCTCTTCAATTGGTTGTGTAGGTGGCCAAACGTGTTCCCTATGAATTTCCGATTTATGGGCCCAAGCTTTTTCCATTGCTTTACCTTGTGCTGATGGTTCGGATGCTGATGATATTGGTCGTATGGGAAGTGGAGAACTTACTAAAGGTCTTTCGGGTTCTCTGTGAGGAGTCCATAGTTTCTCCATTTCTAAAGCTTCGGCCGAAGGTCTAGGAGAAACTGGACGTACTGATGGTGAGGAAGTTGTTAGTTTTGTCTCGTAATGTGAATGCTTTTCAATTGTTTCAGATTTCAAATTTCTAGATATATCTTGGTTATTATATTGAAAAGTTTCGCGTTTGGGTGTGTAACATATTTCTGGAGGAGGTTCTGGTATCAGACTGAATGGTTCGTTAATATAAGATTTTTCAGTAAATGCGGATTCATGGACCTTTTCTTCGGTTTTTTTGGTTAGAAAAGAGGGAAATTCGATTTGTTTAACTTCTTCAAATTTAGTATAGATGTCTGGTTGTAAGGGAGTTCCTTTCGGAAGTTCTTTGGATTTAACGGGTTCGTCGTTTTCTTTAAGCTTTTGTACGAAATAATCTAATGATGACTGTTTTGTAATTGAGCTGGTTTCAATACCGGCATCTGCTTGTTCAGTGGTTAGAGTGGTTGGATATTGCGACGGAACCTCTATAGGCTTTTCGATTGTAATAGGAAGTGGGATTTCTCGTTGTATGGGTTCCTTAAACGTTTCCGGTGAGAAACCGGCAGTATTACTTTCAATTCTAAGAGTTTTAGACTCTTTTGATACTGTTGTTTCCGTTAAAGTTGAATATTCAGCTTGAGAAGACGATTGTGACTCAGATATGTTCTCGGAAGTTTCAATGTAGGATTTAGGAATGGATTTTAAGCTAACTAGGCTAACAGGTTGAGGTTTCGAAATTGAAATAGGAATTGATTTAACTTGTGGCGCCGTAAATGTGGCCTTTGATTGCTCCGCAGCTTTTGCCTTAAGGGTTTATGGTGTGATTAATATTTGTATTCAAATAAGTACTTGAAACTCAAGGTACTTACCAAAGTTTCATGTTTATGGACATCCTCAAATACGACTGTTTTTACCACTTCCACCATCGTATCGGGCGTTGGTTCAAAAACAGCGAAGTCTGCAATACTTTGTGCTTCGCCTCCTTCGTTAACTGCCCTAGCCATGTATTTTCCAGTGTGTCCAAAATCCACTAGAAACAAGTATAAGTACATTATTGACTATAACTGTTTCTCACCTTTCTCAATGATAAGAGTATGCGAATTTCCGTGTACAACGACCTTATGGCCTGGAGGGAGAACTTCTTTAATTGGTTTATCATCTTTAAACCACGTCACTGTGGGGTTAGGAGTTCCTGTTACCTCAATTTCCATGTGCACTCTATCACCTTTTTTCACCACTTGCGCCTGTAGGCGGCGCCCAAATACTGGAGGAAATATTGTTTCTGCAAAATATTGGTTTTAGTTTATTGAAATAAAGTATTCTTACTTACTTCTAACGACTAAATCTGAAGTACTTATTGCAGAGCCGGCATCGTTGACCGCAGTGCACGTATAACGTCCACCATCACTTGTTGTTACATTTTTTATTTCAATTGTAACTTTATTGAGTTCATAGGATTTTGAAATCTTTTCATTGTCGATAATTTCGCTTCCATTTTTTTCCCATTTTATAGTTGGAGTAGGATAACCATCTATGATCCCTTCTAAAACAACATCCACTCCTTGGTCAACAATTTTACCTACTATGGGACTAGTGAATTTAGGAGGTCTCGATTTAATCATACGTGGTTGATGTTCTAATGTTGTTACGGTAGTTTGTTTTGCGTTAGTCTCGTCTCCCATCGTAACAGTAGTCAAAAAGTGTTCTTTAAGTACTCCAGGTTCCTTGCCGACTTTGTGAAACTCTTCGACCACGTGCGATTCGTGAACTTGAGGCGGTTCTTGATTAATTTGCTTTGAACGATTGTGAATCCTTTGAAATGTACCCGTGGGTTTGCACGTCAGGTTCTGCAGTTCCCGAGTTTGTGATAACTGTACTTGTGGACGTGGTGGATGACTGCAAATAGACTTCTTTTGAGCTATAAGAAGACGCGTCCGGTATTTGTTGTAAATCAGTTAAGGGTTTAGGTTCAGAAATACTTTCGCCGCCGGCTACTACTGATAACATAGCGGTACAAGTGGCTTTACCCACTTCGTTTCAGCGATGCAAGTTATTTTCCCCGTATTATTTTGGGAAACGCTAGGAATTGATAACACTTGTCGGTCTCCCGAAGTTGATATTAAAAAGGCTTTGCCGGCAACGGGTTCGTCGTTAAATAACCATTTCACTTTAGGAGTCGGTTTTCCATTAACGATGCATTCAAACTTAACCGCCGTTTCTTCGAAAGCTTGGCGATCGGCAAAAGTTTCTCTGAAAGTAGGTGGACTTTTTACTTCTTCATATTCTTTTTGAACTTCGGGCGGTTTGAAAGATTTGACTATTAACTGCGCGAAACATTTTTGCGTCGCCGTGTTTGTTTGAAGCTTTTACTGTGTACACGCCTTTATCTTCAGGTGAAACTTTTTCTATTTCTAATTTAACAGTCCCTGGGTATCGTGGCTTAGTTTCAAACGATTATTGGTTTCTACATCTTGGTTGTTCAAGAACCATTTCACTTCAGGATGGGGGTCTCCATCGACCCCGGCTTCTAGCGTAATCGTGTCGCCTTCTGACGCTAGTACGTCTGTTAATAGTTTATGGAATTTTGGCGGATGTCCAGAGGGTTTGACTTCCTCGTTTTCTGATTCCTTCGGGGCTGTTTCGCTTCCATTTAGAGGAGTGACCGTTAACGTGCATTTACTGGACGCTTCGCCTGCTGAATTGAGCGCTACGACTTTGTATTCGCCCGCATCTTCAGCGAACGCTTCTTGAATAACCAAAGAACACCGATCGCCTTGAAATAATAACTGAAAATCTGCGGATTCTTTAACCGGTTTGTCATCGTGATACCAAATAACTTCCGGTTCCGGTTGTCCGATTATAACGCAGTCTAGTCGAACGGTTTTACCGTCGAAAATAGACACGTCTTTTAATGGTACTTGGATAGATGGTTTTATTGGTTCCATATCGCTCGCAATTTCGGAATCTGAGGTTTCTGTAGGCAATCGACCTTTGACGGTAACGTTACATTCGCTAATTGCCGCCCCGACTTCGTTTTTGGCAGTTACGGTATATGTTCCGGCATCCTTTGGGAAAGCTTCTGATATTACAAGAGTGGATCGCTTGTCGTCGGTTTGTAACTGAAAATGAATTATATTTAGCATCAGCCTTTGTCGTATTGCATTTATTAAAACAGATTGACCCTATTTTGATCTTAAGTTCCTTTTTTGCATATTAACTTAGTAACGTGCTAAATATACTTCAATATTTAATTTCTGAGACTTTTTGTGGATTTATGCCAATGAGTGTACGATTATAAGTGGGTGTAGTGAATGTCACAAGAATAGAAATTTTCAGAACGTCGGAAGTGAATGAACTGCGCCCAATATTTTAGGAAAAATCTTAAGGCTTAATTACCGATTAGCGTGTAAAAATCGCGCTAATATATAAAAACTAATTGACCTACCTTAAGCTCTCTCGTTTCTTTCACTGGCTTCCCGTTGTGTGACCACGTTAAACTGGGAACGGGCAATCCCGAAACCTCGCATTCCAATTTAATTTTCTGTCCCGCTCTCGCCATAACGTTCGAGAGAGGGATTACGAAAAATGGATTTTCGGTTTTCTCACACGGCTCCACACATAAATTCGCAGTTGTCTGAGCGGTTCCAACTTGATTAGACGCTTTGCAAGTAAAGTTTGCTCTGTCGTCTAAAGTTACTTCCTCGAACCTCAGAATAGCTTCACCGTTATTGTATGTTATAGAATAATTCGGACAATTATCTATGCATTCGCTATTTTTAAACCATTGAACAGTTGGCAAAGGATGCCCTTCGACTTTGCACTCAAATTGGAATCTTTGTCCTTGTTTAACAATCGCGGGTTCTAAATATTTAATGAAGGTAGGTGGTAGTAGCTCTTCTTCTGGTCGGACTTCTTTTACGGATAAATTTGCGCTTGTTTCTGCTGAACCGGCTTGGTTCGTTGCTTTGCACGTGTACTTAGCCGAATCTTCTGCAAATGTTTCTTCAATTGTTAAAGTACAAGTTCCTTCGTCTAACGATGTTTTGTAATCCGGATTGTTATCAATTGGCATTCCGTCCTTGTACCATGCGACTATCGGTGTCGGATTACCTCTGACTTGGCAGATGAATGTAAATTTGGATCCTAAATATATTTGCTATATTATTTTGTACATACATTTCGACACCAATTCTTTTATTTATAGATAAATTAATAGAGTGTGAGATTACTTATTCTATAAAAAGTATGAAGAGAAAATTAGAAAAGACATTTGCGGATCGTCCTAATGAATTTTAAGTTAGCGTATAAAAAAGAAATCTTTTTGAAAACTCGCTAATGACATATCTATTTATTTCTAACACGTCATGTGCAACATTTACAAAAAATCTAAGAATAAGAACGTCCATTGTGACGAGACTAATGAGTTTTTATTAATTTTGGATAACGTCCAAAGATATCATTTAAAGGAATTTGGAAAAAAAAGTACTTGAGTAATTTGTAGTAATAAAATTCAGTATGTACTCACCTTCTTGTAACACTGTATCCATTAATGGAAGGATAAAAACAGGAGGCGAAATCTCTACGATCTTAATTTCGGATTTGCTCACTTGTTGAGGTGCACTGTGTTCTACATGAGTAACTTTCACAATTTCTACAGTTTTAATCACTTCTTCATTGATTAATTCTTTATTCAAGATGGGAATTTCGACATTTGTTGTTATTAATCTGGAAGGTTTATCGGCATGTACTATTTCCACACTCTTCTGAATGATTTCGTGCTCCATTCGTTTTGCTTCTTCTACAGCACGCCTTCTAGCTTCTTCGTCGGTAAGCCTTTCAGCTTCTTCTTCTTCTGCCCTTTTCCTAGCCGCTTCTTCTTCCGCACGTTTCCTGGCCGCTTCTTCTAATGCACGTTTTCTGGCGGTTTCTTGTTCTTCACGTTTTCTAGCCGCTTCTTCTTCTGCACGTTTCCTGGCCGCTTCGTCTAATGCACGTTTTCTGGCGGCTTCTTCTTCTTCTGCTCGCTTCTTTGCCGCAGCTGCTTCTTCTTCTGCTTTCCTGTGCATTTCTTCTTCTATGCGCTTTCGCGCCTCTTCTTCTGTTCGTCTCCGAATTTCTTCTTCCAAACGCTTTAGAGCTTCCACCTCCGCTCGTTTACGCATTTCTTCTTCTGCTAGCTTTCGCGCTTCTTCCTCGGCTCGCTTTTTAGCTTCTTCTTCTGCACGTTTTCTAGCTTCTTCTTCGGCACGTTTCGAGCTTCTTCTTCTGCGCGTTTACGAGCTTCTTCTTCGGCACGCCTGCGAGCTTCTTCTTCGACTCGACGACGCGCTTCTTCTTCGGCAATTCTTCTCGCCTCTGCTTCGGCTGCGCGTCGAGCATTTTCAGCGGCTTCGGCCGCAGCTCGTGCCAATTCCGCTTCGGCTCTAGCAACCGCTAATGATGCTTCCGCCGCTTCTTGTTCCCTTTAAGTCGTTCGCGTTCTTCCTCGGCAGCTTGAAGGTTTACAGCCAGCGATTGCAATTCTCTACTTATCGAACTGAAAGACTCCAACATTTCTTGATTGTCAGTCGCCACTTGCGTGGATTTAGATGTAATCTGAGGTTGATATAATTCTTTGGCTAATGCAGTTATATAGCCGATTCTTTCCGCCTGTTTCACCTCACCAGGTTTTAAAAAGTGATCTACTTCGTTCAGTAGAACCTGAGCTTCTTCGGGTTTTTTCACTGCGGTAGACCTTCTTGCGATTGACATCAATATATGACTACCTTGTTTGAACCAATCAATCGCTTCGTCCACTATAGTAAAGTACTTAATGCTAAATCGATTGAATACCTAGTTTCGTTTATTTGACGTTTCAAAGCATCCCACTTCTCTTGCAACTGTGCTATTTGCAACTTAATGTGGGGAGAATTTATATGCCCTTCGTTTACTAATTTCTTAGCTTCGTCCACAAAAGCATTTATCCGTTTATCTAATAGCTACACAATAAATTTATTAATATTGTTTTTGAAATAAACTGATGATTACTTACATCTGCCGTTTTTTCAAAGTAACCATATGCTTGCGACGTTGTCTTTGCCGCGGATAAAGATTCGCCGTATTGGCCCTTTATTTCACTTAACTGCTTACTAATACCGTTTATAGCTTCATCGATGTCAGTTAAATCGTGATTAAATTGGCAGTATTGGCGGTGCGTTACCAATATATTACTTCTCTTGGTGTACATTTCTTCCCAATTATTTTTCCTTATTACTATTTGATGTTGAAGTTTGCTGATATCATGAGCAGCAGCATCGTTGGGTTCCTAAATTAATGAACTCGTCATTGCTGCACGTTAAAACACAAATTTCAACAAACCTGTTTATTGATTCTTGCTATTAGTTTATCGGCATCGTTCTGTGCGAACTTGAACATTTCCAGAATTGCACGTCTAGACGCTTCTTGGTCTTGAATGATAGCATCGATTTCGCCCATTTCATCGGGTAAAGGTGTCTTGGCAAATTGAGTATTTAAATCGTTAACTGTGTTATCCATGTCGGCGAGGTTGTTAAAGAACGTAATTAACATTTGCATCAAAATTTGATATTCACCCGTGATTTCGATCAATTTCTGGTTTAATTCAATCAATTTATTTTTAACGTTGAGAGTAGATTCGTCGACTGTCGCTTTCGTTATTAACGCCTCCACCGCTTTTATACGCTGTTCCACCTCATTTTGCGCCCTTTTTATTTCGGGCAGGACAGCTTGGAATTTGGTCTCCAAAAATGCTTTGACTTCTTCTGGATTAACTGCGTTCGTCGTAATAACTGGATACAATTGCGTGTCCAACTTTGTTATCCAATTTATAGTCTGTAATTTTAAAATAGAAACTTATTGTTAGTAAAAAAAAAACTGCTACGGTGCACGTGCATTCTTAACTGCATATTCTAATTCCGCTCTAAAAATACCCTTCACGAAGGGGAGAGTAATTAAAAATAAAGTTCTAATGAAATTTTGGTTAAATTAGTTGTTTTTGGATTTAAAAGAGTTTTGGTTAAAATTGAGAAAAATCGTTTTTTTTTAACTTACCTTCGTACTCTCGGTCATACTTAAATGTAATTGCATCTGAATTTCCCGTTTTTCAACAACATTTGTGTGAAAACTCTGCCAATTGCGTGTAACAACTAACTGCCTTCCGGACAACTTCTCCAGAACGGATTCAACGCAAATACATGCACGCTTGGTGTCTAGATACGGCTCAGAAACCTGACAAAAATAACTTTTCAGTTAAGAGAAAATCAAGTTTTAGATATTCTTAAATACTTACTTGACTGGTAGCGTTTATAAATGTTATTCCCGTGTTTTTAGCCGATTGATATAAAGGTATTAACGACTCCCATTTTTCTTCTAATTTATTTAAAGTGTCGTCGTCGATTTCTTTCGGCGGAATTATTTAGAATATCTTCTAGTTGATCGATTTGTCTGTTCACGTAATCGGCTTCGGTGTGGAATTTCACGTAAATGGCTGAAAGGTCAGACGTGTTTCGAGAATGTTTTGAGTTTTAACCAAAGTTGATGTAGTTCTTCCACTTTTTGATCGACGTCGTGTCGTTGATTATCTTCCAAATATTCCAGAACAGGGGAAGGGTGAGCAATAGGGCGTTTATTTCGTTTCCTTTCGTCTGATAAGTAAAAACATTTCAGTTTAATCGTTTCCATAAATATATTTTGAAAAAAGGAATTATGTACTTAAAACTATAATTCTATTTAGAGGTTGTACTCTAGATGGTCACAACTGACACTGACTGATATGGAATTGAAATGATTTTTAATTGTATTGATCTTTCCGGTAAATCGTTATAATTTAAGTAACACTTAAGAATGGAATCTTGTTGCGATCAGCATGATTTACAATAAGAAACAAGAAAACCAAATCTAAATAGAAAAATTGGTAAATATTAACTAATTAAAAGCGGCAGTACAATAACGGTTGCTAATTCATTATTGAATTGAGCAACTCTGTTAGATCCGAGTATCTCAACTAATCTGATCAATCTTGTAATAATTTGTCAATCTGCGCGTCAATAAAATGTGAATTAATAGAATAATTTGAATTTTAATAATTCTGTAAAATCCAAACAAAACTACTACACAGAAAGGCTGACAGATTGAAAGTGGTTGACTGACTGGGAAATGGATGAAAAACTTTGCCCTTGCGGCAAAGAAAATCACTGTAGAGATTACATTTTCTGCGATGATTGCATGACTTGATTTCGCTGATCCTGTATCGGACTGACGCAAATTCAACTCGACACTCTCAGTTCAACCCAACCTCTCTCCTCAGGAGACAATGAGACTACTGTACAGACGCAGAATCATTCAAAGGAGAAAGAGGTTTAAAAATTTACGTTGCTGAGCCCATCTTGACCGTCTAGAAGGGTCCAAAAACCCACAAAATCATCCGAATACGAATAAATCATTTAGAGAAGAGATCAGCTTATATAAGTACAGTGTCCGAGTACTCAAGCGCATCCCTAAAGGAGCAAGACTCATCGCTGCAAGCAAACTGGCTAAATCGATGCAAGACTGCATCATAAAAAATGACCTACAAGGCATTTCGAATTCCCGACAGAAACCCAAACTCAAAATTCTCGGCGAATGTACGAAACGTATCATGAAAGTAGCAGAGGTCGATATACGGGAAGCGGTTTTCATCCTAGATACTCTTGCAAGCTTTAATGACGCAACATATGGAAAGATAGATAAACATAATGGCCCCTCTCGTCTTCTCAGTTTCCCAGACCCACCGGAAAAATCTAAAACTTTGATGTTTCGTCCGTCATCTTTTCCTTTCCAAACGGCTCGGCCTCGGGGATTGATGGTTTAAGACCACAACACCTCAAGGATCTCTGCTCCAAGATAACTGATGAAGCTGTGAAGAATCTTCTCTCTACAATAACATCTTTATGCAACTTTATGATGGTCGGGAAAGTAAATGACGCTGTAACTGAGATTTTCTATACTTTGCGCCCTAATCAAAAAGGATGGTGGGATTCGCCCCATCACGGTGAGAAAAACATTCCGCAGACTAACTTCAAAACTTGGCTGCCAATTTTACAGTAAGAGCATAGATGAAAAAATGCGTCCTTAAAAACTTGGTTTTGGTACAAAAGGCGGATGCGAAACCAGGACTTTCCTCCAGCAGAACAAAGGGGACAACAAAATCTTATTGAAAATTGATTTTAAGAAGGTCTTCAACTCTCTAGAAGGGGACTACATGCTGCTGGCAATTAGAAAAAAGTGCCCGAAAATCTACTCATACATGTGGCAATGTTATACAAATCAATCACTACTATTCTTTAGCCCTCACAAGATTAAATCATGTGTAGGTTCGCAACAAGGAGTCCAGCAGGGCCATTAGCATTCAGTCTCGGGATTCAAAATGTGATCACTTCTGAACTGAATTTATGGTATCTTGATGACGGCATAATGGCTGGAGAACCGGATAGCGTCTTGGGTGATTTTTGAGTCCTTATGTAGAGTGTGGACAATTGGTCCTAGCGGCCAATGGGGCAAAATACGAAATTTATTTCTGCGGGGAAATACAAGATGAAGTCCTCTCCAGGTTAAAAGACATATGCCCAGGATTTAAAGAAGTTTTTGTAGACAATCTAACTCTTCTTGGTGCTCATCTCACTGTCTCTGCTCTACCTAATGCACTTTCCTCAAAGCGCGATGAGTTAAGGATGCTTTCTTCACGTCTCAACGCTCTACACTGTCAGATAGCATACTTTTTGCTAAATAATCGTTTTGCGATACCAAAACTAACATATCTATTACTAACTTGCCCCACATGGAAAGTCTCTACAATTTTGCAAGATGTAGAATGCAATACAAATGCGCTTTCTTCCTGGCTTCGCAGATAATAGTGGAGCAAAAGTTGACATCACCGGAATTAACGGTCTCTGTTGCAAGAAAAGCACGGTCATTTTCACAGATATCACCTACTCAACGACACCATCAAGCATATACCTTAAACAGCTCAGTTTCCTTCCGCCTTTGAACCTGGAGGCGTCAGCAGAGATGACGCTAGTAGTTTGGTGTCGAGTTCAAATCCTGGCTCACATCTCTCATCAAGTTCTCATCAAAGTCCGCAGGTCATGCTGCAGGAAATCGTCTCTTATAAGAAGAAAAATAAAAACAAAACTCTCCTGGATCAAAACTACTTTTTCCTGTCCTTTGCAGTGGAGACAATTGGACCTTGGGGAGAGGAAGCATTAAAGTTCCCAGACGAAAATAAAATTGACCACTGGGGACCCACGATCGAAGCAATCCAGCGCATCAGCATTCCATCTATGAAGATTTTTTTTATAAAAAATTTAATTTTTACTATTTTAGTTTGTTTGCGTCTGTACATCTTTATTATCGTATTCTTCGCTGGAATACTGTACACAATTCTTTTTTAAGTGAATTCAGAACTGAATTGAAAGGAAAGAGGTAGACGTCCGTGCATAAAATAACGTAGCTTCAGCTACCTTTCCAATGTATTTACATTTGATTTCCTCTACGCCCTTTTAATGATTTTGTCTAATTGTTAGTTTAAGCTGTCAATCAGTTGCCAATTTTGAGGTTACCTCAACATGCATTTAAGGCACACTCTGCATGACTATTTTTATGAAGCGAATTTCTTTATGAAAAAGTCTCCTGTCACTTGATCAATATCACACCTTGTATTTTGTTCTACGATCAAATTGTAAACCCTATACGCACTTAATTCCCCAGAAACTACTTTCCTTCCGAAATGCTTTCTTCCCCCCGTATTTTCCTTTCCGCTCCTTACTTCCCCGCGTACTTTCCTCCCCAAAACACAAAAGGAAAGTGTTTTGGGAGGAAAGTACGCGGAGAAGAAATACTTTTTCCCCGCGTATTTTTCTCTCTGCTACTTACTTCCCCCCGTACTTTCCTCCTTAAAACACAAAAAGGAAAGTGTTTCGGGGAGGAAAGTACGCGGGAAGAAAGTTTCCAGGAAATAAAGTATGGATACCATTGTGAACTTTTTTTTAAACTTGGAGGACAAAAGTCACAAATACATCAGATTAAATAATTACTTATATCAGTATTTATACTTAAACCGAACTTAAGGCGAACGAATAAAAATGATTCTGACATTTCCAATAAAATTTTGAGATTTCTAGTCTTAGCCGAAATTCACAGTTATGCTTTCAACCCCCCCATAAGTCGAAGTTTGCTAAGACAAATGTCGTTGCTCGACAATATGAAGAGTAGAGAAATGGAATTGATGTTATAAAGAAAACACATTTAGTCTGAAGAAGTCAGGTTGTTTTCAAAGAAATTCAAGAGAAGAAGAAAGCAAAATGGCAGAATTTCTAGTTTATGAAATGAAAATATAAATTACAGTTTGTAATCTAACACTTGACGGTATTGGAAGTGATAGATGACTGTTGCCACACAAATTCCCAAATATTGTACCTATTTCAAAATACGCTCAAAACTAATTCTTACTTGCAAATCCACAAGCAATCTATTGTGTACATCCCAAAAGTCTTTTGCCATCGGAAGATCGCTTCCCATATCCTGATGACCTTGCAAAAACGCTTCGGCCGCACTAATTAGCCAAGCGTACAATTCATTTTGTTGTTCCAAGAAGGCATTCAATGCCTGATTGATCCTGAGTTTTTCTTCCCGATGCGCCGTACACAACCCGTCTAACGCGATCTTCCTATTCTCAAGCTCTTCAACCATTCTTTTAACTCCGTCCGTACCATGAGAACTTCGACCGGCTGTATCCAAAATTGAATACCCTTCTGCAATAGGAGCAGAGGTAATTTCTAGAATGGCACGAGCGCACTGCTCGTGCAACTGTGCTAGTTGTGGCGAAGTTGAAGGTAACTCCGAGGTCCTAATTTGAATTTCGAGCTGATCTAATTTTGTCAAAGCCTAAATGAAACAATTTAGTTGTGATACCATGTATAATATGCGTTATTACCGTTTGAGCTTTTCGGAAGAACGCAATCACGCGTTCTAATAAAGAGTTTCGTTGCTCTAATTCCGTAACATATTCGGATGTTGCCGAAAGAACTGTATACGCTTGTTCTGTAGCTTTTTCTCCGGCGAAACAACCGGATTCGACTAGTTGTTCTGTGGCTTTGGTAATTTTTAGCGCTCTTTCTTGTAACTGCTTCGCTTCGGGCAATAATTTTCTGTGCTCGTGTTGTAATAACTCAGCGCTCGATGAAGAATCACCTACAGAAATGAAACTTAATGAGCAAATTACCGTCCGAATTTATGCTTAGCGATTTATTTAAATGGCATGCGTACTTATAAATTACCTAGTTGATCGGTGTTTCTTAAGATTTCGTGTTTTTCTTTAAGGGTGTCTTCAACTTCCCGCAAATCGGATGCAAGAATGGCTAACGCCAAGCACTGCTCTAATTGAGTTTTTCTTCTGGTAAAAGTAATTTCCAATACTTGTCTCCTACCGTGTAACTGGTCGAGCCATCCTTGAACTTGTGAAATTGCTGCAAAAAATTTAATAAGTCAAAGTGTTGGGTTTACCAAATACGGTACCTCGATTTACTGAAATTCGAATTCGATCGGGTCTCGAGTCGAGTGTGCCTTCGGCTCCCAATTCTCTTAATTTGGCTAATAGTAAATTGCCAGTTTGTAAGGCTCCCATGAGGGCTTCCAACAAAGTTCTTCGTAAGTCGTGAATATCGGTTAGAAATTGCTTGATGGCGTCGACGTCGATCGGCACCATCGAATCGGAACATGCAACTTCTAATGAACTTAGCGTGCTGAAGAATTCGTCGGCTTTGGTATGGTATTGCACATTTAAATCTAAAATTTGTTTGCGGATATCCAGATGCAAGTTGATGTCTTTCCATGCCCTTCCCAACGATTCGGCCATAGCTGCATATACTTCCGCTCTCGGTTTTTGGGTTGAGATGAGTTGGTCGGCTTGACGAAGAAGTTCTTCCACTGGACTTTGCTTGTTCTGTAAAACGAGAAAATATTACGTGCGCCTTAAGCCAAAAGAATTAAAAGATTAAAATTTGATTGCAGAAGAAATTGGTGCTGTATATTATAATTAAGGAAGTTTTCAGTGTGTTTTATGACATAACTTAAATTGTAACAGCCATACAAAATTGTACTGCACTTTCAAGTTTGATGTTCATTGTAACGGTCGCTGTAGTGAATATAAGACACATTACCATACAAAATTGCACTTAATTTACATATTAGTTACTTAAAAACAACACAACATTCATAATTATAATGATTTACAAAGTACTTAGGATCATTAACCAAGATAACTACAATCAATTTACCATGACAGCAAAGTATATACTAGTATATATAGAGTCAATTCAAGTAATGTGTAACTGATGCCTTATTGGGTTGTGCACTCAAGTTTTTATAGAGTCTTTGATTTCTTTAGTCCTTATCGAATATTATAGTAAGCAGCAACAAAATGTACATTTGGTTGTGAATATGAGTAAACATTTTTTTTGTCGGAATAGCCTTTATTTATTTTGTGTATTGACCCATATTGGTCTGGTCCAGGATGGGCGGCTGAATAAAACTCGCCAACCCGAAGTAGGATAGCACGACGTTTTAAATTTTGTCAAAGGGTGAATCTTAAAACGAAAATCCTATACCTTCAAAGCAAAGCTCAGCTTCGTGGATTCTGGAGGAGACAAACATTCGCAAATTTACTCAAATCTGGACCGATTTCAAAACTAAGAAAATTGAACATCGCTCGCTACATATAAAATAAGAACCATGTCATCAGAACTAGAAGATCAAATAACACACATAAACTGGGATGTGATAGGATTGTACGAAGAAAACAAGAAAATCCAATACTTATATTATACTATAAAGAAGAAGGTGAAACTTTGTTAAGAAAATTCACAAACGACAAAAGTATGTTAAGACATAGGAGAGTAGAATTCCTGATTCTGAAGGTACACATTACATATAGTGTCAAAATAATTCAAACCTATGCGCCTAGATCACAAGGTGCTGACCAAGAAGTAGATAGCTTCTATGAACATATTTCTAGGGCATATGATAAAATAAAACTCATTATACAGTCTTAACGGAGAATGAAGCCTTATACACAGCAAACTACGGAACCGATATCGGTCCGCTGATGATGATAGCGTAGCTATTGAAATACGTGTCTGAGTATAGTTTTTTGGCGTTTTCCCTTTTGTTACAGATAGACGCAGCAGTTTAGAGTTCCATTCCTTTGGTAAAAATTTATAGAAATACCTTCAAGAATATAGAACCATGCATCAAATTGATAGGCAGCAAAGACATCGAAGAAATCAACTATATAATAATCAAAATATTCAATGAGGCAACTCAAAAACACATCGTAAACCAATACCTCCCATACCATCAAGATTAGTGACCATACAAAATATTTTATGAAAACGCACAGGGAAATGAAAAATAACAACTTACACAATTACAAACAAAACAAAGAAATATCTAAGGAAGTTGGAAAGGTACACATTGAAGTGATTGAGCAATATAAGTAAATAAACACTGATGAACTGTGCATCAGATGATTTGGCCGATATTAGTCGGGAAGAAATTAGCGAAAGGAGCAATAACAAAGCCCCAGGCGGAGATGGCATTGTTATGGTTCGGTATTATTATTTATTAAAGCTAAAAATCCGTCCTCACATAACTACAACGTTTCAAAGGGGAAGAAAATTCTTAGAGCTTTTAAGGTTAAACTTGGATATTCATTTTGGACGAACATCAAAAACTCCACGAAATTCGAAGCAAATTTTTTGACAACATCTTTAACAAAGTATTTCGAAAACCATTAAGTGAGCTTTGAAAGGTGCTCCGTGAAAAAGGACAAGCCTTGTGAGATAAGAAGCTTTCGCGTATTTGTGTAATTTTTTTCTAGACGCAATTTTCTCCAATCGTTTCAAGATGTGCATGTTATTGTTTTGCACAGAGATATTCAGATTATTTAGGTTGTTAACTACATTGTACAAATATGTTAGTTTTAACCAAAGGTCGGGTTCGGTTAAATATCATCATTTCTTTTAGTAAAATAGTGCGAATTTCTTCATATAATTCGAATGCACGAAATAAGACGTTTTCGCGGGTTTTTAGCTCCCACATTCAAACAGAGTTATTTGATGAATCTGGGTTTTATCAGCCTAGTTTTTACTACGTCAACCTCAATGACAAGTTCTAATATTTGGTTCAATTCAGAGCTTAATGACTTTGACGGACGCATTTCCTATGTGTGATGCAATGTGTCCACACAGCATGCGGTGCTTTTTTTACCAATAAGCGCTTGTATTCCTCCATACCTACCAGACATTGATCGAGCGCCGTCAGTACATACACCCACACACTTTTTCCAATCTAAATAATTTTCTTGTCAAGAATTTGTAATGCTGTTACGAAAAAAAAAGATCCTCAGCTATGTCTTCTTCGACTAATAGTGTTATTAGCTTAGAAGTTTGTTTTCCCGCCGATTCTCCCACCATAAGATTTACCATGTTCACAGCAGCCGGTAAAATAAGCTTTTTTGCGATAGTGTGAGATTTTTTTTTCGTTTGTTACTCTGTATGCCATCGTATTTGCTACATTTCATCTTTTTTGCTTCCCCGAAACTACTCGTCTCGTAGATGCTTGATCACTTGAACTACTGACTCGCTTATTCAATATTAAATTCAATATTTATTTTGTCTTTAAAAATTTCTATAACAAAAGATTCAGTTTTTTCCTTTACATAAAATAAACAAAAACAACATAATATTTCATTAAATTATAATTCAACTAATTCCTGTTTCCTTCTTCAACCTTCCATCTCTCTCTTCTCTAAACTTTCAGTATTTTTCTTTTCCTCTCCTCCTTCCCTTTCCTCCTCTCCAACACTTCCCTCATCCATTGTTTTCCTTCCCCTTTCTCTCTAGTAGTAACTTCCATTCCTTTTCCTCATGTCTTGTTTCCCTGCATCCCTCTTTTATATGTATTATATTTTCCCATTCATCCCCACACAACCTGCATAATCTTTCCTCATCACTCATCCAATATTTATTTTCCTTTTCTTCATTACCCATTCTGAACCTTGCAATCATTCATATTTCATTCATTCCTTTTCTTTCTGTTATGTACCTTGGTGTCTTGTCTGTCATTATTTTTATGTATTTCTCGTTATATTTTCCTTCCTTTATTTTTACCCTTCTTTCCTGCTTCTGAGTATCTTTATCTCTTGCAATTATTTCCTCTTCCATCTTTCTCCCCCTCTCTTAATCTCTTTATCTCTTCTCTCGCGTATCCCACTCATAGTACTTTCTTCTTTCTTCTGCCCCATATTTTACCTTCTGTGCCTCGATCTCTTTCCAAACTTCATAAAGTATTTCAAATTCCTTCCTACTTCCAATTTTTCTTCATACCTTACTGCAATTATTCCTGCTTGTATCCTTATTTTTCTATTTCTAGCTCTTCTTCCACTATATACCCCGGTCTCTCTTTCTCTAGTCCTAACGTCCACTTCCAGTATTTCTCCTGTATTTTCTCCAGTTCGTGCCATTCCCTCCAACCCCAAATCTCCGCTCCATACAGTACCACACTTCTTACCAACTTTTCAAACATCCATCTCCTTTTCTCTATATTTTTACCAAATATCCTTTCCCCTAACCCCCATACTTGTCCTACTATTCTATTTCCTTTCATTTTCATCTCTTTTATATGGTCTCCATCTTTGTTATCATATCTGATGTTGTAACCTAAGTATCTATACTTGTCTACTCTCCCTCTTATTCAATAAAAAGTTATGCTTCTTGTTTCGAACTTTTGAAGAAAACACAATCGAACTGACAAAATCAGAACCAGGTAGACGACTCGATTTCTCGACGTTTCAGGGTGCCTGGTCCAGACACGGGAGGAGAGAGGTGCTGTCGGTTTCCGAGAGTAAATCAGTGAGTGAGAGCGAAGTATGTAGCACGCTTGAATTGTTTATATTGAACCTCCGAATACCTAAGTTTAGTTTTCGGAGAAAGGTAAAGCTCACGGCGCCGCTCTTTACTTTCTATAGCGGATCAGGGCGCCGCGCCGCACACTTTGGCTGACGTGGGCATAATCCATAAAAAGGGGATATTACAAACTTGCAAAACCACAGGCCAATAGTTTATTATCCTTGTTCTGGTGTGGAATTATCGATTCGAAAAAGCATTTTACCGAGTCGACCAGCAAAAACTATTAGTTTTGACACAATGTCCAGATAGACAAATATCTTAAAACATATATGTCTACATTCACCCGCTTCCGCAAGGCTACACGAAGGCATACATAGGTTCGAGATTAAAAAGCCCTATTAGAGTATATGATTCAAAAACTTTATTAGGAATATTGTGAAATAAGCATGAAAGGAAGGTGAAGCAAATATAATTCTGACAGTCTCAAACTCGGTGGGGTTTGAGTTTAGCAGTCAATGGCAAAATCTTGGCAGGAGACATGAAGATAGAACAAAGGTATCAGCATGAATATTTAGGACATAGAATAACACTCGATAGAGATAATCAAACTCACTAGTTCCACAGAATAATAGATCTAACATGTGCAGCGTATAGTAACTTTAGAAAGATTTGAAAGTCAGATATCCCTATATGCTTGAAAAGAAAAATATATAACCAATGCGTATTAAAAAGAATCCGTATAACAGTGATCAATGTAGGGAATATATAGATACGTAATACCACTATGAGACAACATACACAAATTACAAACGAATAGAGGCGATAGGTGGACGAAGTGAATGGTTGAGTAGCGACCGAGGCAGGAAGCATACAAAAGCAGAAATGTATAGACCGCTTCGCCAATAGAGACCTCTCGAAAAACATTGACCACCATGTATTGCTGATAATTAAAATAAGCGTCAGTCACCAGAATGGTGTGTGGTTATCAAAAAATGCTGATCATGTATAAAGGTAACGTGATCTCCGTAATTACATTAATCGTATGAAAAAATGTTTAAAGAAAAATTAAAGTGAAATACCCTTATGTCATTAAACTAAAAACTTCTATTGCAAACAAAATTGTTAAGACCAATTTTTGAAAATATACTAAAAGTGCCCTTTTGGTTAAAATAATATTTTTATTAAATATATTAAAAAATTATAAATTCCATTCTCTAAAGTACACCTTTCCAACTACTCACCACTACTACCGGTTCTAGGCATGCGAGGTATTTGCCTCGAGTGCCGATTTTGGGGCCGGCTATACAAGGGAGAAAACTTATTTGTTGTTTTAGTAATCAAATCCTAGTGGAGTGAACAAATAATTACAAACAAGAATTTTAATAATTTTTTTTCATTTTGTAAGTTCGGAAAAATGAAAATCACATGCAACCTAGACCGACATTTTCCTTGGGCAAAATTACGATCGAAACAAATAAATAGTAAATTTGAACAATAACACGTGAGTCATAATGCTACTGCCAATACTTCAGTGTGGACAATACGTATTCAAAAATGGTTTCTCGTTAGATTAAAAAGAAATTACAATAAATAGCCCAAGGAAAAGAAATAATCCCAGGGAAAAAACAGCACAGGTTTTCCTCTGGATTTTTTTAGTATAGTATTATTCCTGCAAATTTTTTTGTGGTTTTTTTTTCTTGGACCATTTTCTGCTCCCAGATTAAAAACACCGGGGGTTTAGAACGACACGCTTGTGTATTAATTTTTGTATATCAGGATGGCCCACTGAAAACGAAACAAGCCGTTTTTTGGAGTTATCTTACACTTTCAAAAAAAAAAACGATCGGACAGGTCAATTTTTGTTTGGAGGGGGACATCTTCCGAAGACAAAGTTGACCCCGAAATATCAACAGGGTGGCCCCGGCAGCTTCCATGTCAAAAATCTTAAATGAAACTATAGGTCGACAGGTACCTCATATGATAGCCCTTTTAATTCTCTATGCATCTTATTTTGGTCCGACAGCTCTGTTTTTGAACATAAAAAAAAAGCAGAAAATACTGCAATATAGTCGAGAATGCCTATTCCATGTTTACAAGGGACATTCATTAACAATAAAATTTGCCCTGAAAATGAACAAGGTGCCCCGGAAGCTCCCATCTCGAAAATCTCAATTTACAGGGCGGGTCAATTGACACCTCATATGAAAGGTATTGTAATTTTCTATTCAACCAAATATATTTTATTTCGAGAAATGGGTCTAAGGGGGTCGAAAGACCCAAAACAATAGAAAATACTGAACAAGTTGGTAAGATCAATTCAAGTTTGAAGTGGACCTCTAGTTTTGATGTAATTTTTCTCTAGTTGCTTACAGGGGCAGCCCCTTTCTCAAAAATGCTAATTGAGATGGGGGTGGAGTGAGTCCTCATACATAAGATTTTGTATAATTGTTTGGAATCACAGACATTTTGTGCTAATCAAACTTAATGCTCGGGTCAAAGAAAAGACGATTTGTTTCACTGTGGTAGTTCAGCATTATTTGCATTTTCTATTGTTTTCTACGAGAAGGAGGTCCTTGGGCCCCCTTGTCGGAATAAAAGCATTAAGCAACTTACGTGATCGTTAACACGAGTCGACACTAAGTGTCGCAAAACTTATTGTTCAAAAATGTATTTGGTTGAATAGAGAATTACAATACCTTTCACATGAGGTGTCAATTTACCCGCCCTAGATTTTTGAGATTGGGGCTGCCGGGGCCACCCTGTTGATATTTCGGGGTCAACTTTGTCTTCGGAAGATGTCCCTCTCCAAACAAAAATTGACCTGTCCGATCGACTTTTTGAAAGTGTAAGATAGCTCCGAAAAACGGTCTGTTATGTTTTCGGTAGACCACCCTGTATAGGGCGTATAATTAGGTATTGGACAGGGCGATAGCCGAGATAGGGGAGACCAAAACATGACAATTTCTTCTTAAAATCATCATCAATGACTAAACTTAATGGTAAAAGAAAGAAATCAGTTTTAGTAATTGCAAGAAAAAAGGCTAAGCTCAGTGATGCATGAATGAACCCTGAAGGACGCCACCGAAAGTAACTGACTATCCGAAACGATTTGCAATAAAACCCTAAACTGTGTGTGTTGTTTTATATCCTTCTTTTGATGAAACGTTGTGGTGACAACGGTGACGCGATCCCACCCAAAAGTAATTTATGTCCTACAAAGCATTAGCACCAATAGAATTTATATGATATTTCCGGTAGATATCAAAGTTCGATAAAAATAATTTGCAGGAATGTTCGTTTTACCTATAGGTGACCGCAACATCACATTCATTTTTAATAAATAAAGATCACGATCTCTATTACAAAAAAACACAGTACCTGTAATTGTCGGAGAACTTCATCGTGCGCTTGTTGCAATTCAATAGCTTCGGACAAAGTGTCTCCTAGTGCGGTCAACTCTGGACTTACTTCTAAAATTTTTAGTTGTAGCCAATCGCCACACTGAAAAGAAAAATTAAAATATAAAATCGTTCATATATGAATATTTACAAAAAATTGAATATGCAATATAGTAGTTCATTGTTGATTTGTTCCACTCGACAATGTTAATCGAATATTTAACGCTAATTAAAATGCCGACGTAAAATGGATTTTGGGTGTGTAATGTGGAGAAATTACATGATTGCGGGGTCATGAAACGTTAAAAATAAAAGTAGGACGACGTTTTATTTAATTAACATGGATTTGTAAAGAATTTACATGTGAATGGTGGCAAAATTTGGCAGCTCGTTCCCTGAATTATGTGCATGTCTTTGATGAGTTCCAAATATCTGCACGCTTGCAATGATGCTGGTATTTTTGTAGAAAAAACTTGTTTGTGTTGATCTAATTTCGGTTGACTTGTTGGAACGACACTACAATTTATTTGAGGTATGCGTGTTTCCTCCTGGCACACTGCAAATATCCAAGTTCTCTGTTATTTCATTTATGTAAATTGGTCTTGCTATTGAATAGTTGAGTGTCATTGTAAAATATCTAGATATAAAATATTAATCAATAATTAGTGACTGTTATAAATTTTTTGTTTTGTTTCCATTTTCAACTCAAACTCAATCGTTGTTTCATTGAATCACCTTGCTGTATTTTGCGTACAATTATAGATATAACACAGACCTGATACCTGGTATTTAATTCTTGTAAGAAAAGAAAGAAAGAATACCGTCGTTGGACTTTAAGCAACTACAATTATACGTAATGAAAAATACGCTACGTGTTAAACGTCAACACGGGAGGTGGCATTAGGACTTATTTTGAATCTCCGGCAAACGTAAGAGTAGTAACGTTAAGAGTACCTAATTTGAAATTAATTTTAATGTTATCATTAAATTTAGAAGTAACTGAAACGTAAATATTACAAAAAGATACAGTTTCAATGTGTTTAAGGTAAGCAGTCCTTTGATGGATAATAATCATATTAATTTATTTAATACTGCAACATGAAGAACAAGTGCATAACGTCCATAATTCAGACATTTGGTATTTTGTCCATAACTTCTTTTAAATTTAAACACTTTAACCTTTTATTTTTGGAAGAATA
The DNA here is from genome assembly GCA_030710515.1 of Abscondita cerata. Lineage (NCBI taxonomy): Eukaryota > Metazoa > Arthropoda > Insecta > Coleoptera > Lampyridae > Abscondita > Abscondita cerata. The sequence goes on along the minus strand of JALBCR010000909.1, from coordinate 108,158 downwards.
CTAGAGATGAACATAAACTTATTATAATTATTGTAAATAGTTTGTGTTCAAAAAAATGATTTGGAAAAATCACACGAAGATAACACCGAAAACATAGTAGTGTTATTACTTGTAGCTGCTCGTGAATGTTCAATTATCACTAACTACTGATTTATTTGGTAGCAAAAATTCGGTTAAGAGCGCGACGTTGAAGAATTCACAGCTAACATTTGACTGTATACGTGTTGTGCTGATCGCTAGATCGTTGCAATGTAGGAATTCGTTACCATGTGTATTGTAGTATTAGGATAAACTTGTGTATTGTATAGTATGAGGATAAATTGATTTAAGGTTTACGAGCTAAAACTAAAAAGTGGGGAAGAGAACGTTTTAAGCAGCGAACTATGAAAGGTATGAAGTTAAGATGATATTTATGTAATCAGTGACGAAACACATGATTTTTTGTAACGAATGTGATAACTGCGGGACGAGCGAAGCGACAAAGAAACTCATACGAAGAAAAATCGAAAAGGACGGCAAGATGGTGAAAGTAGGATACAAGCAAATGTGGGTAGAAGGGAAGAATTGAGGAAAAAAAGAGTGAAAGAGAGGGAGGGGGATAAAAAAAAGGAGAGAAGGAAAAAAGAAAAGGAAAAATCAAATACTATTTTAAAATGTAGCCGGTCTAAAAACAACTGGAACGAACTTTGTAATTATAGAACATTTTAAATGGTGGCAATGACGAAAACATGGATATAGGAGAAGGGTTGGGAGGAGAGGAAAGATAGGATATGGTGCAAAAAGGAGGAATTCTAGTAGGTGTCATTAAGGAATTGGTTGTTGAAGGCTGATGAAAGCTAATATAAGGACACAGAGGTATGTGATAATAACTATATATGGAAAAGAAATGGAAACAACGAAAATAAAATGTTAGTGCAAATGAAGGAGAAAGGCTAATAATAGATGTAAAAAGGAGGAGATATATGGACGGGAAAATAACGAACAAGGAAGAAAATTCTTAGTTATCTGAAGAAAAGGAATCGGGGAATCTCTAATAGACTACGTAATAGTGAACAAACATGCTTGGAAGACGTAGAAAGTTTTAAGATAGGGATAGGGGAAGAAGCGGATCATGAACCGTTGGAATTAACTATAGTGGGGAAAGAGGACGAAGATGAATAAGAGAATATTAGAGATTGGATTGAGAAGAAGATATGGACAAAAGATGGTATAAAAAAGTATAAGGGAAAGATGAAGACAATAGACGAAGAACAGGAAACAGGGAAAGAAATAAAGCAGGAGATAAAAATGGAAGAAGCAACTGAAAAAAGTAGATTGAGGAAAAAACAATGGAAATAGGTAAAAAAAGTGAAGGTTGGAATGGAGACTGTCAAAGAGCGAATAAAGAAATGAAAGAAGGTGAAAACGGAAAGAATAGACGCAGAAAAATTAAGGAAGAAAGTAAAATAATTCAAAGAAATTTGTCAAATAGGAAGAATACAAAAAGGAGTTGGAAAAAGAGAAGAAGTAAAAAATAACCGACATGTGTAATTTTTTAAAAAAAGAAGAAAACGAGAAAAAAAAGCGGAAAATATGGGAGGAAAATTGACAGAACTTACTAGGAGAAAATAAAAAATCAAAGAAATTAAAAGAACAAAGAGGTACAGAGAGATAGGGAGGGGGAATTTAAAAGTGGAAATGGAATAAGCAAATGAAAAAAAAAGATCCCATATACACGAGTATGGTGACTGTTTTCTAGTTAGGAGTAACGATCAAGGATAAATTCAAGGGAGTGTAACCACAGTGGCCGATAAAACGTAAATAAAAACATGAAACATAGTCAGTATTGTCTAAAGTTCCATGGTCAACAAGATTTGATTGACTTGAAAATAAAATTTGTAGAAACTGTACCGGGTGACCCAATAAGACTGTTCCTCGGCCATATCTCGGGAACCGTTCGTTTTTTGAGATGGTTGTTGTTACGAAAATCATTGATGGTGAACTGATACTGTCAAATCATTATTTGAGTTATGTATTAGTGGAACCAATATTGCATAACATTTAGATTTAAATCTCTTTGACGATTAGTCAAAAGAAATACTTCCAGTATCTTCAAACACGTCAATTCGTGACAATTTGTATGGTTTTATCAAGATGAACTAAATTCAGCAAAACCTGGTCGCGCCCTTAGAAAAAATTTGGTAACTCGTACCCAAACATTTATTTTCCTGAATAAATAAGGAAAACCACTTATAGTTCTTATTTGGTATCCAATGATCAATGCGACCAAAATACTTGTTTTGGAGGTACCTCAGTGGAAGTGGGAAAAGTGGTTAGAAAAGGAGGCTTGGCGTTCATGGAGAATATTTTTTAAAAAGTCTGTCGATAATTAATTATTTTTGATTTTAAATACCGACATTAAAATTAAAACCATTTGTATTAAATTAGAACTTGACCAACTATCGTCAGTGTTGCACCAGTAGTTTTTGGGACACCCTCTCTGAAGACAGAATGAAGACCGGGCGATGTCTTCAGGACACTAAATTTTTTTCATTTTTCAGAATTGTAATTTATTAATAAATTAGGATATCCAGTGCCGCCTCGTGCGCAGCACGTCCGCATAGTAAACTATTAAGTTTTAAAAATCTTTGTAATTTATTAACTCAAATTGGTCTGAAAAAATCAAAAACAATGGATTTTTCAGTTTTTTTTATCTAGAAACCCTCACGCAACAATCTCATTAAATCCCAGTTAAAAGTAAGATCCTAAAAAAAGAATGTTGACCATGTTTCAACTGCCAATTTTGATAAGATAAAAAAGTCGAATAATATGAATAAAACATATTTTGCGTGTATCCATTGAGTAATAGATTTTTTCTAGCCTTTTTAGCCTTAAACCGTTTCATATGAACAAGGCGCTAACAACGTCACGCTTTTGCTCTTGTGTCACGAACGAATACACACAAACAATGCCAAATTATACAACTTAAAAAGGTGTTTGCCAAAATCACCTTACGAGTTTTACAATCTGAACTTCAATCGTTTATAAATAATTTCCATGCAAATATATGTGTAGACAGAACGCGTAGGTGATCAATTTGCGTCAGGAGGATGCCATTTGGGTTTGGCACAAGGTGAAAGTTGGTGCAACATAAACATGTAAAAACAGTATTAATTACTAAGTGATTCAAATTACATTTTCAAACAAAATCTGGCGAGAAAATAATTTCACACGGAATCGTTTTTTTTTTTTTTTAATTCTGATGTTTATTATGTGGTTATCAAAACCACACAACGTGTGAGCGATGCGTGATGGTGTCTAAATTATTCATTGATGATGTGTACACAAGAAAGATGACTAGAATTTGTAGATATATTTTACTTGTACAAACACATGTGTATGTAGGACTATGCGGAGTGAAAACGTGGCATCAGCTCTAAAATTAGTACCTTCAGTTTAAAATAGTCGAATTTCTAAATCTCGAGTACATTAAAAACCATTTCCTTCGTACTGTAATGCAACACTGTTTTCGATTAAAAAAACTCGATGTGATTATTTTTAGAAAAATCTCGACACATAAATGTTATGCCGAACTTCTAACAATGAATAGACAATAAATTCTGTTATTGCGTCTTCATAATGACTCTGAATGAAGGAGGAGTTCTCTTACATTTACTGCTTCCGCGTTTAACTTATTTTGGTTGCAGAAAACTGATGTGTACAACTTGCGGTCGATATTCCTGCAATTACAATTTTAAACCATGAGTAAATTTCCTAAAATAAAAATCTGTTCCAATTCCTTTATTTACCCCAAAATATTTGGATCAAAATGCGAATCATTTTTTCTCTGCAATTTTATTTGTTTATGGGGTCAATCACACGACTTGCTTTACGAAAAGAAATATTTATAAGTACTTCAAAAGGTCCAATTTTGATCAAAACGGTTAAAGGTCTTGACTCAATTAGTTAAAAATTATAAGTTTCTAAAAACAATTCTTTTTCTATGATAGTTTCAGCCCCCTTCTATACGTGAATTAAAAAAATTTATAAAGTGTAATTCGATAAGTAACCAATAAATATCTGAATCAATTATCGATTGTGTAATGCCCATTTAATACCGTACTCATTTTCATTCTTCAGATGTTGCTACTGATTACTCGGATGGCGACATGAAGTTACAATCTACATACATACCACGCATGGGTGTACACTCTATTGAATACTAATCTTTTGTACAGGAACTTCATAATTAATTCGGACTCACCTGATAAAAATAATAGTTAAATAATTCACAAATAATTGACTAGAGTTTACACAATGACTTAAAAAATTGGTAGCTAAATGTACCAATCAATTGACATTAAAAACAATTTTAAAGGCACCTACTTCAAGACCATTGTCTCAACGGGTTTCTTCCGGAAAATACATGATCTATTAAGTAATAGAATTAGTTTTACGTTTAGGCTAAAATTCATGCTTTTGTCGGAGGGAGTGGGGTTAAAAACGTGTTCTCAACCCACCACTGATGACAATTATGTCATGTGTTTGCTGATTTGCCTTATATATTTTGTCACAGGTACGTTGTATACTGTACAAACAGGACCTCTGGAGATCCTCACAGCTTTTACGTGTTTTGGGGAAAACCGACATTTTCTTCTATGCTGTGTTGAAGATCGTGCTGATATTTCATTTCTTCAGGATACATTTTATCCCGGTTCACCCTCACACGTATGTTGCTAGGAACTTTCCTCTTTCTTTTGATATGGGCCTCCTGCTATGCGTCCGTCACTGTCACGCCAATGTCCTGCCCCCTAAAGTTTACAAGAAATGTCAAACGGACCCTGGTAAAAAGTAATTGGGGATCACGGTTCTACATAGTTTGAATATCTTTGAAGAACTACACCGTAATCTTAAACATACAGATTCTAGGACACCATAACCTGTCCGCCGAAGATCCACAATCATCCATATATAAGTACCACTTCGGCAGATAGTCATCTCAGTTGGATCAGCTATTATCTCTTGACTCGAGATATTGCGCAGAAAATAAGAGGCCTGATAGGGAATCCAGAACACCACGTGAAGAATTCTAAAAAGTTCATCAGAAAACCTATAGACATCCACCTGGAACCTACAGACATATTAATCATCTTCAATGTAACATCTCTTTTTAGGAAGATACCGATCAATAAACCTGTGGAGGAGTTACGACACAGATTTTTCATGGCGACAAAAATCTAGCAGTCCTAGCAAGAGTTTTCATTAAATCAATCTTATTTATGGAATGGCCTTTATTTCCCACTTTGGCAAACATGTACATTGCATTGAATGAAGCTCCTATTATTTGTAATTGAAAAACTTGTCCTCTTCTTTGGTGGGGCGTTTTTAAAGTAGAATGTCAAAGGATGTAAATTCAATAAAACTCTATGTTCTTCACTTTGCCGACGGTTAGACTAGGTATTGGCTATTCTTTATTAAGACCTCTTCATTAGACAAAAAAAAACTTTATCCGACAAATAGGCGTTAATAAAGAATAGCCAATGTCTAGTCGAAGCGTCAGTAAAGTACAGAAAAACATAAGAGTTTTACTAAACTTAATATCCTTGGTCAATATCCTTCTTTAAAAAACCCCCACCAAAAAAGGCGATACTTTTACAATGTACATGGAATCTTTTAAAAGAAAACCTTGAAGTCGGCCTAAGCGTTTGTTTTGATATGTCGACAACACCTTTGTTCTTTACTCACATAGTCGCAATGCAATAAAGAATTCTTTAATTATATCAATGGAATACACCCAGATATTCAGTTCACAATGGAGTTGGAAGAAGATGCAGTTCTGTTTTTCCTAGATGTCCTGGTTAGTAGGAAACCTTACCCAAAGAAACCTCTCAGACAACCAAGTCTACAAGAAACCTACATATATAGATAGATAACTCAATGCTAAACAGCATCACCATCCACCGCAAAAACAAGAAATCATCAACATCTTCCTCCATAGGGCTAGAGCGATACCCCAGAACACTTAGACATAGAATTAGATCACTTAATTACTTAAACCCAAGTTTTGAACTCTATCCATCTGCTGGTACCCTTGCGTTTCGTAATTAAAATAAAGTACCCGAAAAATCGGTCGAATCGAAAAATTGTTTTGCGGGAATAATTAGTGATTGATGAGGAGACAATATGCCGTAAATCAAATGTTTGAGTTTTTTCTCTCTACAAACTTGTGTCGCATTTCGTAATCGCAATCAAGAGAGAACTGCTGCGTGGTTCAAGGTCAGTGGGAGCGGTGTTGAATTTGTTGGAGAAGTATGAAAAATTGATATAACCCTCTTATGTACATTCAATTAGGGTAGGGTGAGGGTGATACTATAGAATTTTTTTTTTGAGATTTTAAGATTAGATTTTTGTTGGTGTGGTTAACTTATAGTGAATTGGTAATTTTGGTATTACGTATAGTGTCGCCTAGTACATTATTTGTATATTAGAGAAAGACATTTCTCTATGTCAAATCTGAAAAACTAACATAAAAATAAAATTTTAAAAAAGAATTTACTTTGATTTGACATGCCTTTATGCACGGCTGGAATTTATATTGTGGCGTTGATGTGGGTTTTTGGGCGCCTGTTGTTTGGAATGGTAAGTGTACGCTACTGGCAATTTGTGCGTTGTTTATTATATGCAAAACTCTTACATCATAATATGTACATTATTTACACTAACAAATTATTTGCAGGAGAGGTGGTACGCGAGGCACTGAATTGAATTGGTACTGTGCTGATACGACACGGTTGTGAATATTGTGCTTCCTCATATGTCAGCACCTGCTGTTTCATGTTGATTAATAACCGAAGTGTTATTTATATTATTGCCAATAAACGTGTTAGAGGGTATAAAAGTGCGCCGTAACTTGAAGATATTGTGAAAACAATCATTGTCACTTGTTGGTCGTATTTCGGTAACTGCTCATCAAAAAAAAGTTACAATTACCAACAATTCTTACTTGAAGAAAAACGTATAGAAATAGTGTGTTTGTAAATATTCCTAAAGTAAGGAAAGGTCTGTAGATAAAACGCCACTACGATTATACCCAAAATTGGGTCAAACTTCTATGTACCATGTTTTATTAAAACCCGACCAGCATTTTTTGACACGTCTGTCTTAGAACTTTGTTGTAACAATTACGATATATATTTTGTAAGTTATCTTAACTGTTTCAATCGATTTAATTTCTACGCCTTGCAGAACCCGAATATGACACAAGTTTTTCGAGATTAGGGCAGGTTTTTCAGCTAAGTTGATTTTAAAATAGTGCAATCTTTTGACTAAAAAGTATTTAATTTATCAAAAAATTAACTTTATTCGAAAATGACAAGTGTCAACTGAATACCAGACAGGTAAGCACCTACTAAGTAAATGTAAATGGTATGTTGTATCATCACTTTTCAAAACATATGGCTTGAATTTCCTTTTCCTTGAAGTTCTGTAATATCCAGTAGCAGTGTTGTCTCTATCCAGATCCCAACAGTAATCCGCCAACACTACTACAATCCATCGACCTTGATATCTGTTCTCCATCTTCTTCTTCTCTTGGTGAAAACGCTGGCATCACTCATAGATCCAAGATTTTCCAGAAAACGATCTAAATGTGAGAATTAATGCTAATGTTGCATTTGAGGTTCCTGAAAGCAGTCAACATATTGGTGACAAGTTCTGAGTACTTAGCGGCCTTATTGTTGCCGAGGAAGTTTTTCACGTCCAGAACAAAAACTTTCCACGCTTCTGTGATGAGCTGACGGATTGTCAAAGATTTCAACTTTCAACTTGTCAATGGTTAATCCTGGAAAAGCGTGGCACAAGTAAATAAAGAAACTACCATGTTTCTCCAAAGCATTGGTAACTGCTTCATCAAACCAAGTTTGACGTGAAGTGGTGGGAAGAGTATCTTATCTTTGTGCACCAAGGGGTTGTTGATGACGTTTGTTGCTCTGAAAGGCACCAATACTTCCCGTACAGGTAGTCATTCATCATGTAATGATGATCAGTGTCCCGACTGTCCCACATGCAAAGGTAGCAGGGGTACTGGTTGGTGTCCCAACGAAAAGTTCACCATCTTCAAGTCAACACAAACAAACTTGTGATGCTGTTCATAGCGTCATTATCTGCTTCACACTTCTTCTTTAGTGTAGTAGAGTAAGATAGGGATACAGAGACATAGAGCTTGCCATTGTGAAGCAAAACACATTTCAGTGATCGCTTGCTGCTGTCAATAAATAGTTTCCAATCTATGGGTTCGTATTGCGGCACTCCGAGCTTGTGAAGAAGCTCTAAAATATCTATACAGTACAAGGGGACAAACTTGTAATCATTTGTTCATTTATATCACAATTTTAATTTAATTAATTTATTTATTTATTTATTCGTATGGTACATTATACAAATATTGTATTGTGATGTAAGTGTTATGTATCATGCCCCAGAAGATCAGTATAACCTTTATAGTGCGGTGACCAAACCGTGTGCAATTGTGGATTGGTTCGTCTTGGCCAAGCATTTACTTTAAGGTTTAGGAAAACCACTAAAACCTAAACATGCCAACCCTTACCCACGCTACTATTCACATGTAATAATATTAATTAAGTGTGTAAACATTATAGAAGATAAATAAGAACATAAAATATAACAGCACAGCCATTATAACGTAATATAAAATCTAGATTTTAATGAAGGATGTTAATTTAAATCAAGTTTTGTTTGGCGACTAATACTTTATAGCCTTTAAAAAGGTCAGGCCAACTGACCAAAACGTCGGCATTTAAAGTACATGGAGTCATAATTTGACCCTCACTTGTACTCCTATCAGAAGGCCCCACAAGTTTGGGAAAGATAAAATAAACATTAACATCCAATAGGAGTTTAAATTTATTTAATATTCTCGTAATATTAAGTGATACAATACCTCAATATTTTTGTCATTGTGTACAGGGTGTAACAAAAAGGTAGGTCATAAATTAAACCACATGTCTGGGGCTAAAAAAAACTCGATTGAACCTAACTTACTTCAGTACAAATGTGCATGCAAAAAAAGTTACAGGGCGTCAAAGTTATAATTTCTGAAAAGTTTTTTGGTAATATTTCCTTTAATAAAAGCACGATTTCAACGAAATTTGGTATTCAGCAGTTTTTCAGCATGAGAAATCTAAATCTGATCACAGTTTTGATGTACATTGTAGAGGGCGCCACTAGCAGCACTTCGCGTATATTAAAATGTTCATAACTTTTTGGCCCCTCGGTATATTGGATTGTTGTTCGAAGATTTTCATTCCTTGACGTGATGAGCTCAAAAAAGTATACTTGAAAGATGTCGATTCGGCCAACCGTTTCCAAGAAAATTGACACTGAATCTTCAGTTCTTATCGGGATACGGCCTCTTTTTCATACCACAAAAATTCCGAATAACAAAAAATAAAGTATAAATAAATTTTTAATGAAAGGTAAATATTTCCTCCTATAATTGATCAACTAATTGGATTGTTCTTCCTTGAGGAGGGGCACCAAAAAAAAACCATTAAGGCGTTTTTAAGCAATATTTATAGAAATTTAATCACTAAAATAAAATAGAAGAAGGAATTTTCATTATCATATTGTTATCTAGTCATTCATGTTTGTTCGTTTCTACGTATAGAGTGTGTGTTTTATTAGAGATATTTATTTACATTTAATTATTAATTTATTTTGTGTTTGTTTTAATATCTATGTGTTTTTACACTTATTCAAGTGGCGGACCATTTATTTGTTTTAAGTAAGTAGTCGAGTCAATCACCTATAATTTAGATTAATATATTAAGGATATGATGTTTATGTATATAACTTACCGTTAAATGTATTCCTTTCTTTTTAATAAACAGAGGCCTGAAGAAGTGCACATTCGGCTGCACGAAACGTTGCCTGAAAAAACGCCTTAATGGTTTTTTGGTGACCCTCCTCAAGGAAGAACAATCCAATTAGTTGATAAATTTTTAAGTTATTCTCAGGTCCCAAATTTTTTATTTAACCTTACTTATTTACAAAAAAAATTATAACTTTGACACCCTGTAACTTTTTTTGCATGCACATTTGTACTGAGGTAAGTTAGGTTCTATCGAGTTATTTTTAGTCCCAGAATATGTGGTTTAAATTAGGACCTACCTTTTTGTTACACCCTATATTATGAAAGTAGTAGAGTTTTGACAATAGTAGTGTTCGAGATAAGGAGGCCCACTATGGAGATTTTGGAAACTATACGGAATACAGATTTTTATTTGTTTTTTGTTAATTCTATTAAATTAATGTATCCGTTTAACCATGAGATTATTGTTAATAACACAAACGCAATTAAACAAAATAAATTGTTATAGTGGAATTCGAAATAAATAGGTCTTTCAAAATTTGATATTAGAACATTCGGGCAATATCAAAAAGTTTAAGTTGATGATGATTCTGCGAAGGCGAAACGTTTTTTTTTTTTGGAAATTGGAAATTGTATGCGGTTATTTAAAAAATGACTTTTCGAAAACGCGTTTTTTCCCTTTTTTCGATTTCTGGAGCAGGTTTTACAGTGAAGTCAATTTGTTCTTAAACCATGTAAAAGTAGACGTTTCAACGAGTGGAAATCCGACGTCATTCGTTCGAAAATCTTAAATTTTGACGTGAGATTTTTCGGTTCAAATGGGGGTAATTTTGTGATTTTTCGCCGATATAACCTCGAAAAATGAATTTTTTCTTTCGTAAAAATTACAGCTCGTTTAGACCATAAAAAGGGCCGTTTACACCAAATTTGGTGAAAAAAAAATTTTTGGCGCACGAGAAAAAAAATTAAAACGAAAAATTTAGTGTTTTCAATTTTACGGGAATAATTTTCAGGATATCTGAAAAATGATATCTACAAAAGTTTTAGATATTTTTAATATCTACATTTGTCATGAAACATTTTTCGATAGGAGGTCAAACTTCGCCGGAAATCGACAAAAACCGCATTCCCCCCATAAAATTCCCCCCAACCCCCTTCCCCCACTACAAAAGTGTTTAAATTTTAGTATGTCGGTTGTCTTCCTATTATCTACCACTTCCATATAGTGGCGTGCTGTTATTAATTTTTTTCTTTTTTTTTGGTAACTGCACTGGTCTATGACGTCAAGAGTTAAACAAAACATATCAGAATTCAATCCCTATTTTTTACCCTCTAAACATCGTGAGACGAAGACACAAGCCGGAGATGATCGTCTTTTCAAAGCAGTAGAGATTAAAGTTGCAGGTGGAGACATTCGGGGTGCAATTAAGCTACTGTCTTCTTCGGATGATCTTGCCTCTTAGGATAACTCAACTTTTCAGAAGTTACAAGCTAAGCATCCAGCTCCTTCTCGCATTCTGATTTATCCTCAAGAATCGCCTAAAGATGATGTCAGTTTGCAAGTGTCAATTGATGACGTTGCAGGAGGACTCTCAAATTTTAACAATGGATCTGCTGGTGGCATTGACGGACTGAGACCTCAGCATTTGAAGGATTTAGTATATTCATCAAATGGACTGACAATCTTTTAACTGAACTTTGCAATATGATGTTGGAAGGCAAAGTTATCTCTATAATTGTTCCAGTTTTGTATGGCGCAAGTCTATGTGCACTGAACAAAAAAGCTGGTGGTATACGTCTTATTGCTGTTGGGCATACTTATAGAAGACTTGTTGCGAAGATAAGGTGAAAAGCTTATATTGAGGAGATGGGTCCTTATTTAAAACCGAAGCCGATATACTTTTTATGATTCTTATAATATACCTTGTTATTTTGTTTTGAAGGTATCATCAAAGTTTTCATTTTTGGAATGTCATTTCACCGTTATAGCAAGTGCCTACATATCGTAAAAAAAAAGAATTTGTGTGATTGATTATTTTCGATTATACTCTTTAACGATAATCAATTGAAATTAATTACTTTATTGGTTGTTTTCTAACAGGTACCTTATTATCTTAGTTAAGTGTAGTCAATCATTGGTATTTAGAAAATACTTGTAATAAATTAATCTAGCACATGGCATTTTTACGCAAATTTTTATTTCGGAAAATATCACAATTTCTAAAAGAAACTATTTCTCGTCGACCTCTTTAGCTTTCATTTATTCCCTAAGAGTCTGTAATAATCACTACCTTAAACAGTTATCTCAATAATATGGTCATCATTACTTACTACTTAATTTAATTATAAAATAAGTTTAACACCAACTATATGCTAAAATGAATTTATTCTAGTTTGTTTCCGTGTACATAAAGATTAAAACAAACACTGATCCATATCAATTATTCGTTTAAAAATAATTTGCATTAAGCAAGAGTAGTACGTGGATTGCACATTACATATTTATAGCTAAGTGAAGAAAATTCAAGTAACTATCATTAAAACGGTACAGTTCGATGACCTAATAATGGAAATTAATTGTTTCCATATTTGAAGATTATTAGAAATATTCAAAATCTTAATTTAATAATAAAAGTGGCCATTATTTATTGGTGGAACAGTCCTTTTCATACATTAATTTTGTGGTTTATGTTCCTGAAAATGGTTATATTACACATTAAATCGTTTCCCCTCTAGTTATTTATTTATGTTTAGATTACGAAAAATTAAATGTCTGTAGTATGTCTGTAAAATAAAATATATAGACAAAATGTTGAACCTATTACTCAAAATAAGTAACAGTCAAGTCATGTATATACAGTTAAAATAATCGTGCCCATTATTTTTATTATATTTATTGTATAATACAGTTAAGGAAGAACCAACAACAATAAACATATAAAAAATATTTCATCTAATAATAGGAACTAAAAAAAGGCGCAGCTGTTGTAATCATCAATTTTACATAAAACATGGAACAGACAACGACTTTAGCCAATAATCCGTTAATTAATGAATTTCTGAAGTGACTTTAATCAATTACTCTCAGTTCTTGTAATTTAATTTCCTTGTTTGCTATCACTCGGAAAGAGATATTCAGTTTTAATACTACATTGTTTTTCCTAAATGTTTTTTCATTTATATTTCGTTTTTATTGATCAGCACTTTCATTATTATTATTATTATATTAATTAATTTTATTTTAATTAGAAAGTGTCCTTTTACAATTTTAATTTGATAGAATTTTTCAGTTTTGCATCAAAATAAATATCAATTAATAAATACAGAAGTAATATTGACAAAAAGGCACACCAATACTTAAAACATTATGTGAAAACTACGCAGATAATTTTGATGAAAATTAGAATTTAGTTTATTGTACAGTGCATTCCATCTAAAACGAACCATCCCGAAGAATTCCTTTACTATTTTGTTCTGAGCAAAATTCAAAAGCAGGGTAATTTTTGTTTTTAGGGGGACTTTTTTTCAGAAATATCTAAGTATTTCAAAATTTGACTAATAATTTTTCAGAAAAACATTCTTTGTATTAATCAATAAAACTAAAATTTTCCAAAATTAAATAATCAATTAAATTAAATCTTCAAAATGTCTTCCGTCAATTTCTATACAAATAGTACAATCGAGCTTCTACATTTTGAAAGACTTCTGGAATGATCTGACGGCAATTTCTCTCTATTCTTTTCCTGAGTTTCGAAGCTCGGTTGTACTACTGTATCTATTTATTTGTTGGTATGGTACATTTTAATATTGTATTGTGATGTAAGTGTTATGTATGGTGCCCCAGAAAATTAGTATAAACCTGTATAGTTGTAGTGACTGTATGAAAGTTGATGGAAGACATTTTGAAGATTTAATTTAATTGATTATTTAATTTTTGATTCTTTTATTGATTAATTAAAAAAATATTTTTTTGAAAAATTGTTAGTCAAATTTTGAAATACTTAGATAGTCATAAAGAAAATAAAAATGAGGGGTAACTCGACCCCTTTTGCAATTTCAAGTTTTTGCGATGGGGTGTCTGTGACACGATGTTGACGTTTCAAGATCCTTCTAAAAACAACAATATCTTTGTTTTTGAATTTTGCTCAAAACAAAATAGTAAAGGTACTGTATTAAAGTGCATGTATTAGATTCTAAACAAGAGTTTTAGGTCGGTAACAGATTTGCGGTTTTATGTCGCTGCATTTGATGTTCAAATTCAAATATGACATGAAATATCAAAAGATGACAAATAAAAATTTGAAAAGTACTATCGAACTTTTAAAACCTTAATGAACTAAAAAAATAAATTGGAGAATAAATTATACTTATAAGCTTACTAAATAACCTTATTCATTAAATTTGTTTCAATCATCAAAAATTTCATGATGTTGACAACTACAACTGTTGAAATACAGTAAAACCTCTATTTTCGGCCACCTCTAAAACCGGCCAAGTTTTCCAAGTCAAAAACCACTTATACAGAAATATCCATATTAATGACCCTCCTAATAGCGACCACCTCTCGATAACGGCCACGGCTACTTATTTGTAAACTTTCTTGGAAAAATACATGTAATTCTACCCATTTCCGGGCATTTTTAAGTAAGGTCATTAGTAGACAACAGCTTAGCGTTCAAGTTGTGCATAATATATAGGGTGTTCGGCAGAAGGGTGAACACAGGAAAATGACAGGTAGGTGGGGTCTTCTCTTATGTGCTCAGCCCATAAAATTTGACCTAGGCCCTACTTTGGGTTTTACCCGATTTTAAAAAAAAAACCCCGAGTTTCGCCTTTAAATTTTCATAAGTTTCCGTTTTATTGACAAGTCTGGCAACAATTATTTTTTTTCTGATCTTGAGACATAGCAGGTCCTACTTTTGTTTAATTTTTGTCAAACAATTAATTTTCTCCAAAAGTAGAGTTTCGTCAAAATCGACCGATTTGAAAAAATTTACGAATAACTCATTCTTAAAAAAAAACATAAAGTCGCATACCGTTAGAAAGGGCATACAGTAGAGATGTTTTCATAAAATCTGAAGCCATCGTTCTCTTCTAGTTTTTTTTTTCATTGCAATGCAAAGTTCGTCTTCAAATAATTTTCGTACCTTTTTTTGTAGTTTAGAAGCTCCTATTTTTGTTAACCGGCATTCTTATAAAAAAATATTGATTACTTGAAGACCTACTATGTATCAAGATCAGAAAAAAAATAATTGTTGCCAGACTTGTCAATAAAAAGGAAACTTATGGAAGTTTAAAAGTGTGAAAGCGGCGAAAGTCGGCTTTTTTTTAAAAAATCGGGTAAAACCCAAAGTAGGGCCTAGGTCAAATTTTATGGGCTGAGCACATAGGAGAAGACCCCACCTACCTGTCACTTTCCTGTGTTCACACTTCTGCCGAACACCCTGTATAATTGTTTCATTGTGTGAGGCTTAAGTAATTACCAGTATTTTAGAACGGATTTAAAGAATTTGTTCGATTTACAATACAGTCATTGCAGAGAAAGTGCAATTAAAAGGCTCATTAAGCTCACCCCAAAAATCGTATTTTGCGTACATAGTTTGAGTTAGTATGTTCAACAGTGCGGTTACATATAGACGTACAGAAAAATTACAATGTCGTTAAAAGAAAACGTTTGACTCTTAAAGAGAAAATTGATATAATTGTGGAAAGTGAAAAGTTCAATACAAGTGCTAGAAAGTTGGCTGAAAAATTTAGTGTTGGAAGAACACAAGTTAAAGATATTTAAAAAAGCTATTTGAAGAAGGTTCCAATACAGAGAAGACAGAAAATTTTCTAGAATTGAAGGTTTAGAAATTGACCGAGTAGTTTACAATTGGTTTTGTAAAGCTAGGAATAAAAATATCCCTATATCTGGACCTTTAATAAAAGAGAAAGCATTGGAAGTTGCGGAAAATTTAAAAATGACGGATTTTAAAGCTTCAAATGGGTGGCTTGAGAAATTTTGTCAAAGACATAACATAACCTTTAAAACAATTTGCGGGGAGTCAGCTGATATTAACCTGGACACTGTTGAAGCTTGAAAAGCAAAGCTGTCAGTAATATTGAAGGAGTATTCACCCAAAAATGTGTACAATGCTGATGAGACCGGACTTTTTTACCTTGCGACGCCAAACAAAACGTTCTCTTTCAAAAACGATAAATGTAGTGGTACAAAAGGTGCAAAACAAAGATTGACAATTTTATTTTCTACAAATATGGAAGGTGATAAGGAAAATCTGTTAATCATTGGAAAAATTAAAGGCTCTCTTATCAACAAATTGTCCTTAGAATGGGTATCTAATAAAAAAGCTTGGATGACGGTAGAGATTATGACTTCCTGGCTAAAAAATTTGATGAAAAAATAAAAAAAGGAAATAGAACAGTCTTATTATTTCTGAATAATGCCACGTCTCATCCCAAAGTGACTCTTGAAAATGTGAACATTGTTTTTCTACCCCCAAACCCCATATCCCATTGCCAGCCACTGGATCTAGGAATTATCCAAAACTTTAAGAAGTTTTTTAATCAAAAGGCTGCTAACATTCACAAATACCGAACGTCCTTTTGAAGATGCGGAAAAAGTATCAATTTAACCAGCGCTTTAGTTTGGATATCAGTAGCCTGGAGAAACGTTTCGCCTATTACAATTGCTAAATGTTTTGCGAAAGCAGGATTCTCGGAGAAGGTCCTGCAAGAATATTTCGATGAAGAAGACGAAATTCCACTAGCTCAGTTTTTTCCTGTAATCGACGTGTAAGCCTTGAAAATTATGCATCTATTGATTGTGATATTTTGACCAAAAGCCCCAATTTAAGTATTCAAGATATAATCAGTGAATTAGACTATAGTGAAGGCTGTGATTCGAACAATGAAAGTGGTGCAGAAGAATCCGAAGTTTTTACGTCAAACATTGAAGATATGGGTGAAGTGTGTGAAAAACTAAGAGATGTGCAAAGTTTTCTATTTTCTAATGATAAGAGTGAGCTAGCGGTAGAAGTACTTTAAATTTTATCAAAATGTGAATCTTCTGTTTTACAAACTAAACTTAAAAATGTAAAACAAACCTCAATACAAAAATATTTCACAAAAATGTAATTTAATGGTATGTATATGTATGTAATTAATTATTGTAATAGGTATAACGAGCAATTAGAAAATAGGTACATATTATATAAATGTATGTATTATGTATTCAATATGTATAACTCTTCCATTATTATATCGTCTAATTATTTAATATTGCATCAGCACATTTATAGTTATTTTTTAATGCAGATATATAGTACCCTATAGCGAACCGTATTATGTTCCATACTTGAAAGATTTTAATAAACAACGCATAGAAATAAATCTTTTTCCTCCCAATAACGGCTACCTCCATATACCGGTCAGTTTTTCAGCAAATTTTAGTGACCACTATTTAGAGGTTTTACTGTAGTTATTTACATTAGAGTATGGAAATTTTACGGCGCGACAGCTTTGTTTGAGGAACAAACCCGAAGGAAAATTACTCATTAGCTTTTTTTTAATACTTCATATTTTAAGAAAAGTTGACGTAACTCGAAAGTATACTTAATTTTTTTACGGCCAATCAAAAAACTAAATAAAATACGGAGTGTTCTATAAGAAAAAATAACTTTCATGAGCCACACTTTTTTGAGACATACTGTATATTTCAAAATAATTTTAAAATGAAACAAAAGCTGCTAAAATGACAAAACCTGTAAAACTTTTACTGTTTCGCTATAAACCTCCGTCTCGTTGGTGGTGATTCACCCTTTATAAACACAGAAACAAGAATTGAAGAATCATTACGAATAATTGGTTATGTTCAATTTTTAAATAAATTTACGTATAAGCATTTTATTAATTTTTTGAAGCACATCCTAGGTTATTACGGGTCCGTTCAGTTGGGCGTACCCATATTGAGAATTTTATGAAAATAGTACTGCTAATTGGTGCTCAATTTGTGAGGCAATTATTATAATTAGCGGGGACGCCCAAGTGCAGGATAAACGTACCCATGTTCAAAAATCCATCGAAAGTTACCGGGATAATTAGTGCTCAATTTGTGCCATAAATATTACAATTTGTGCTGTTCTCCCAAAAGAGATATTACAAAAACTAGTGGGTACGCCTACGTGCACGATAGACATAGTCATGTTCAAGAATTCATATAAAATGCTTAATTTGTGCTAATTGAAACCGCAATCATTGTTATTTGTACTGCTCTCCTGAAGGAGGTATTTAAAATAGTCATAGGTATTTACGCCCAATTGCATTATTGACATATTATGACTTGTGCCATTAAATTGAGGAATTTTACGTCATAGAAAAACATTAAATGGTAAATTTTTTTTCATTTCTTTCTTTAGAGTAAAATTGTCTTAAAATCCATGTATGACTTTAAATAATTCATTTTTAATCAAATTTCGGAATCAGATTATTTTGATCAAACTAACTTTCAACGATATTATTTTTAATTAATGCCTGTGAATGATGCCAAGAAATGAATGAAAACTAAAACCACAAAGGCAATTCAAAATGGGGGCACGATGATAAATTACCAGACTAGGAAAATTAATATAGTGTGTACATAATTTTAAATAACACGAGCGCATTTGATTATATGCGTTTACTATACTATACAGTGCGTCCGAAATTGGTCATAACAGTTTTAGGATGCCGCCTAATATTAGGGCTAGAGAATCGGTTAAATGAGGAAAGTTTTAGCCAATTATGTTTGTAGAATAATGTCGAATCAGAATTATTATTAACAAAACCAAAACATTTTCTGAAAATTTGATGGTGGTGTACTTTGAAGAATGATCAAAAACTAGAAATCATGCACTTTATGGTCTCTATATTCCTAGTCCAGTAACCCTGTCTGAAAAATAAGGAATTTGGAGATTGTTCGCCTATCTGCAAAAAAATTGTGCAAATCGTTTCGGAATAATAATGTAGGAATCAAAAGCGCTTGAGAGATGTGCTCCGAATCACGTTGCGTTACCCGCTGAGAGGTATTGTGAACTACTAATCTTAAGCTTCTTAAACTATTGTAGCTTGATTGCTAATATATCGAAGATAATGTACAAATTTTTTAGTTCAAAATATTCTTTAGTTACCGAAGAAACAACAAAAATGTAAATTGTTTATATCTCTGCTTCTAAATAAACATCTTTTTTTTTTAAATACGAATCGATTTCCACCAATCCTATTTCATTTGCTCCATATTTATGCCTAATATTTTCAATTGTTTATAACAAAACTCAGTTTTTCCTACAAAAGTTACGAAAAATTTACAAATATAATTGTTTCTTCTATGGAAATGATAAATAAATTCACGGAAATGATATTTCTGTAAAATAATTACGTATCTAAGCTATAAGGCTTCAAAGTTTCATTTTTATCTCATTTTGTTTAGTTTTTGATCAATTTAATTACACGTATTGTTATTGAAGTTCACTAATAGACATAAAATTCGATGGAAAAAATTTATTTTTGCAGTTTTTCACTGTAACTAGTAATAAATTAAAAAATTTTACAGTTTTAAACAATACTATTTTGTATAAAATTTATCGCTGAACAAAAAAGTCTTATGACTTTTTTTTCTAAAACTTACAGAAGAAAGATGCAAAGAAATAAATAATAAAATCCGCGGCAAATTTTTAATAAATTGTTGATAACTTTTGAAGCGGCACCTATTTTTGGACAAAACTATTTTTCCCATTTCTACATTATTATTCCGAAGCGATTTGCAAAATTTTTTTGCAGATAGGCGAACAGCCTCTCAAAAAGTGCCAGAGTGACTGCACTATCCATGCTGCTAAAAAATCAAAAACTCTGACTTGTGCAGAAATAAATAAATTTATAGAAGAGGCAACGGATAATAAATAGCCTCCACAAGCACCGGCAGTAGATTTGAAAAAAAAACATACGTTTGATGAATATTCTTCTTCATTAGCTACGTCGACTTCTGTAGTTAATAGTTCTTCAACTTCTGCAACTAACAGTACGTTAACAATTGCCGAAAATATCTCAACAACTGATATACCAAGAATATACATCCATAATTGTTTGAATTTTACTATAAATGACCATCTCCATTAATAAAAAATGGTGAAGCCTTTATATAAAGAAAACCTTTTTTTATAATGTAGTCCTTCTCAACAATTTAATAGTATTTTTTGGTAATACAGGGTGTCTCACCGGGAACCGCCATTACTCGTAAATGTATACATGGAAAGAATTTGAAAATTTGGAGAATGACTAAAACCAATAGGGCCAACTCAACTAAAATATTATATTTTCAGTCTTCTAGCCCTTCCGGTTGTACCGAAAGTCAACATTAACTTCGTTATTTTAAATGAAACACCCTATATATTATTGCATTTCGGATTCTACGTCACTTTGTATAACATTCTCTATTGCTAGGAGTTATAGATTTCGAGATTTTAATTTTTTTACTAAAATTTTTACAGATGCAAAAGTTCACGGAAATATCTGCAACTTTTTTCGGAAACTCCATATCGGGTTAATTTTTGGTTGCTACAGTCCATTCTCTTTATACAAACCAAAAATTAACCCGATATGGAGTTCCCCAAAAAAGTTACAGGCCTTTCCGTGAATTTTTGCATCTGTGAAAACTAATAAAATTAATATCACGAAATCTATAGCTCAAGCTACAGGGAATTTTGTACAAAAAAATTTGACGTATTCGAATCCTAAAATGTAATATTATATAGGGTGTTCCATTTAAAATAACGAAGTTGATGTCGACTTCTCGTATAACCGGAAGTGTCAGAAGAATGAAAATGTTTTAGTTCAGTTTGCAGACACCTTGTATAGGTATGGTATTATTAGTTTTGTTAATATTTTGTTGCAGTTATTAATAAATTTATTGAAACAAATTGGACTTCTTAAAATAATAATATAAAATCTGGTGATCGTAGAAAAAATCCACATCTTTTAACTAATTATACGGTGTTATTATTTCAAGAAAAAGTAATCATTAAAAAAATTGACGTGTAGAATCCCGAGGGAGTGGTCATATATACCTGTTGAATTTTAACGTATAAGAGTTCTTGAACTTGCACTCGCACTTATCCAAAAACTTGACCTGCCATAGTATTTAGAAGTAATAATTCAGTACCCCGACGAAGGTACTAGCTGAAATAAACTAAATCCAATAGCTTGATTACTACAATATTTAATTTTCACATAAAATGGTGCCAAAAATGTTCGGTTAAATCTCCAGTTTGGTGAAGTTCATTCAACATACAATTATACTTTTGGTTCGTTTTTTGTGCTATTAATAAAGATGCTAAATGGTAGCGCAAACTTAGTACTATAAATAATGAATTCACCTTTTGTATATTGTTTTAACTTATTTCACAAACGTATTTTTTAAACGTACTTTAAATAGGTTGTGATGTTTTGGGAGCGCGTCTAACACAAGTTTTAGTTATATCGGAATGTGCTTTATGTTATAAATATCCTGGTACTGCTTAAACTAGAAATGATTCGACGGCAATCCCCGAAAAAAAAGCTTTTCACAAAATAAATAACCCAGTTTATACTAAATCGATCAATATACATAGTAGGTGAGGTAGGATTGCGCAAATTAAAATGTGAATAGTGTGATCATCTTAACCTTACGCTTCCTTATATGTCAATAAACAATAAAACCAGAATGGTATCGTATTTATTATTGGCGTTGTTAAATTGTCATATTTTCAATAAGTTATTACAGCATGATGCGTACCACTCCCTTTTGCGTGTTTGTTTTGTGTTCGGTTGCCTACAGGTTAAAATTGCTTCGAAAAAATTTAGTAGCTTCCGGTTTTTAATGACCTATTACCTCACCAAACATATAAAGGACATTTGTCTAAAAGAAACAACGTTACATAAATTTATGATTTATATATTAATTTAAATGCAAACGAAGCATCATATACTGTATTGTATAAACAAAATGTGTAATGAAAAAAAAAAGTTTATTTAATTAACGCGAGCGTCTAGTTTTTACTGCACTATTTGCTCTTTAAAGATTTACTGTTTTTATCCGCATAAATTTATGTACTCTTATATTGTTCATATGCTTCCTGTGTTTAATTTTACTTGTTGCACGAGGATTATTAGTGTACTACTATTAATCAATGACTTCCTTAATTTCTTTAATTCCAATTTTTTTTTGTTTATGTTTATTACTTTTTATAAATGCACTGTATTGTAATTGATTGTTTATGACTTCGGCGTCCGAGTAATGCGTATCTAATTCTCATGACAATGATATTGAAGACGTTTTTATAATCAACAGTGTTTCTGGAGTTAGTTAACCCTATACGTAATATCGTTGAGTGAAGAGTTCTGTAAGATCAAATTGTTTAAATGTTTTCCTGTCCCCCAAACAACATATATGTTAACTTAAAGACTGTCTCTGTATATTATTGATGGTCAAGAATGACGGTAAAACTTAACGTTAAATGGCACTTGTTTTCTAAGTAAGTCGTCAACATCTAGCGAGTGGCAGGTGGTCAAAAGAACATCGCATCTTTAGGTCGCTGTTCACCAAGACAAGTGTACTACTTGTTGCTATCAGTAAACTGTACTTGTACTTATAATTATTACAATATATAACATATTTTGTTGCATTACAAATGTATTTTATGTGTGCATTTGATTTTATCAAATGTTTATTGTTAATATATTGATCACGTATTTTCGTTTGAAACCATCCAATCCAATAATATAATTCGACCTAATTATAAGAACTGTACGTGCCGATATTTCAACATTTATGACAGCAGCAAGCTCATTAACAGTGATTGTTGCAGTGCGATTTCTCAAAGATTGTAACAATATAAATCGGTCATCTTGACTGTTAGTTTTTCTTGGACTTCCTGGCCGTGCTCTGGATGTTAGTCGGCCTCTGCAAAATTCTTGAACCCCGTCTTGAGAAACTCGACCCTTACGGTCTGTATCTCTCTGGCGATGTGGATATCGGCATTTTTATCACAAAATTAATAGCGTTTTCAACTGGTAAGCATATGCTTATTGTTCGTTTTCGGACAGCTCCTTTTCTGCTGTGAACGCAGCCATCAACCGAACATCAATTTTAAAATTTCAAGGTTATGCTACAGTTATTGTTCTCTATGGACAGTTATCATTCAATTTACAAACTACAAATTCTAGAATTTTTTGAATTGATATTTTTATTACAATAAAAAATGATTCGGTTTTTTTACATATTTACAATTCATAAAATAACAAAATAAACAGAAAAAACAAAAAATATTCTCTAACTCTTGTCTTCATTCGCTCTTATTATCTCCCTTCGTCTATCAGTTTCTTTTTTCCACCACTTTTTTCATCCACTCAATGCCCTCCCCTTTCTCTTCCTCTCCCCCTCTTATTTCACTGCACTTTAGTTTCAAATGCTCTAGATTTTCCCACCACCCTACACCTTCTACACCTCCTATCTTCGTCATTCCACCAATACTTGTTCGTATTATATTTCCTTCACTTAATTTTTGTTCCTTTCTCTCGTGCCTATGTGTCCATATCTCTCTGTACTACGAGGATATATTGAAAAATTCTTAGCCTACTATAGAACCAAACAAAATTTCAATGTCAAAATATTTTATTACTCAACATATTCTCCTCTTAATTGGATACATTTATTACAGCGAACCTGCAACGTCTCTAGACCTTTAAAAAAATGTTTCTTCTTGCTCTGCAAACCAGACCTCCACAGCTTCTATTACCTCCTTGTTGGAAGAAAATGTACGACCTTTTAAACTTTTTTCAGTTGAGGAAAGAGGTGATAGTCGGACGGAGCCAAATCGAGTGAATAAGGGGGTGTTCTAGTAATTCAAACCCTAAATCACGAATTTTTGCATGGCAACATGAGATTTGTGTGCAGGGGCGTTGTCCTGCAAAAACAAAACACCTTTGGATAGCTTTCCGCGTCTTTTCTCTTTAATATTTTCCCGTAGAGTGGTCAGTAATGTCGAATAGTAATCTCCAGTTATTGTTCTACCCTTATCCAAAAATCAATCATGATTACTCCATGGCAATCCCAAAAACTGAAGCAAGAACTTTTCCAGCAGATTTTTGGACACGAAACTTCTTAGGTCTTGGAGAACCAGAGTGTCGCCATTCCATCGATTGTTGCTTTGTTTCTGGATCGTAGAAATGTACCCAAGTCTCATCCATAGTAACAATTCGGTTTAAGAAGTCTACATCGTTTTCAAATCGAGCACAGATCGAACGCGATGCTTCTACCCTTGCACGCTTTTGGTCAACATTCAAACATTTGGGGATCCATTTTGCAGCAATTTTCTCATGTCCAAATTGACGTGAACCATATGATGAACGCGTTCGTATGAAATATTCAGTGCTTCAGATATCCGTTTTAGCCCAATTCGACGGTCTGATAAAATCATGTCATGAACTGCATCGATATTTTCGGGGACTGACACAGAAACTGGCCTTCCCGATCGGTCATCATCTTCAATGGAAAATTTACCTCTTTTGAAGCTTGCATTCCAATTTTTGACGGTCGCATACGAAGGACATTGATCACCAAGGGTATTAAGCATATCTTCGTAAATCTGCTTACCTCTTAACCCTTTTAAATACAGGTACTTGATGATGGCTCGATACTCCAATTTTTCGATTTTCACAATTTCGGTGGACATCTTTTTTCATTTAATTTATTGCGTAACTCTGGTTTACTTTTTTGACGTCAAACTTTACACTGACACTTCTAATAAGTTATTGTTCGTTGCTATGGTAACGCAATGTTCTGTTTATGCAAGGAACTGGTCTAGGCTAACTACATATCAATACATCCTCATATTTCTTCTTCGATAGTTCTTCCTCCATCTCTTATCTTCTTTATTTCCTCTCTTGCACATCCTCCTCTGTCATAGTATCTTTTTCTTCCATATTCACCAATTTTTTTTTTGCGCCTCTATCTCCTTTCGACACTGATACAATATCTTATTTTCTTTCTTGTTTTTCATATTTTCTTCATACCTTATTGCCCTTTTGCCAGTTGCAGTTTCTCTTCTACTACATAACCTGGTGTCCACTACCAATACTTTTCTTGTATCTTCTCCAGTTCTCCCTCTCTCCATACATCAACACACTTTTCACTACTCTCTGAAATATCTACTTTCTTTTCCAAATACTCTTTCTCCTATACCCCATACCTCCTTTATTATTTTATTTTTTTTCTGCTCTGATTATTTAATCTGTTTAATTTCTTCCCTCCCTTTAGTTGAAACTCCATAAATAATTTGTTTTCTCTACATTTACTTCTGATTTTTTTTAAATATCTATTCATCACCTTTATCAATCGTTTCATCTTCTCCTCGGAAATAATCTCATTATCTGAAAAATCAGGCGATAAGAACTAGTCCAGATGGAACTGATACATATTGAGTGACATTTTTTTCATATAATGTTTATGTTTGGATATTGATCTGTACTGATCGACCTTTCAATGCAGATCAACAGAGAGCGATCTTCGAGCGCTTATTAATTCAGTAGGTGGCGCAGTTAAACATACATTATTATTAATTCTAAGAAACACTAACGCTTGTCAAAACATTCAAAACATGATAAATAACGCTATCGATTAGGCAACAATGGCATTAAAGTTGTTTTAGTGAACCCGTGTCATGAAAGTCATAGAAGCAAACGACTCTATATGAACATATGAAGAAGAATAAATGGAAGTCTTCTGAAATAACCTGCATGAAGGTGTATTAACTTTTTTGTTTTACTCTTTGTTTCTTTTCGTAAATTTTCACAGATTTCGACTCTTTTTCTTTACCCAGCTCTGATGAATTATACAAAACAAGTAATCAATTAAAAATTGACTCTTTCAGTCTACAATAACTTCCTGATTTTGGGAATTTAAATACGAATTGGGTTATTAATTACAATTTTATACAACAATACACATTTATATCATTTTTTCTGCGATGACTGTAAAAAAATATCATAATGTAATTATTATTATATACAAATGTCTTGTCAGTTATAACATGCTATTGTACTTACTCTGACACACTAAGTAAAATCATTATTCAAATCTCCATCATTAATTCTCGATCGTAAAGTGCCGTTGCACAATAAACAAAAGATTTTAGTGATGATTCGATTATTTGATAACCTTCAGACAAATAAAGAATGAGAGTTTTCATAGCCACCGCAAAAAAATTATATAACACAAATGTGTATATTTGTTATTATTATAAAAATTTGTTGAAAAAATAATTATTATGCTAAGTGGTAATGAATTTTTTAATTGATTATTTAACTTTTATTTATAAGATGTTGCGACATAGTGTCACTCATAGCACGTTGTAAAACCTAAAATTGTCATTCTTTCTCAGAATCTAATTAGGAAAGGAAAATAGTAATAAACTCCCCAAATATAGTAAATTAGCAAAACTAACTGACCAAAATGAAGATACCATAATGACCACAAGTAATTTCATAAATTTTGTAGTATACTATTAAACCACCCTAAACAATGCGTTCTCTTTCGGAGTTAATTGTATTCCAATGGAACACGAGCGTATTTACATTTCACATTGGAGTCTTTTGCAAAGAAACGAAGAAGAAGCACCCTCTAAAGTCTAAATAATTACAGCTACCTCCAATTAAGAGATTATTATTCATATCAGTTACTCACTGTAAATTGATCAAAACATTACTGTTCCTTTTTTTAAATACAGTTTCTTCTTAAAATAACGCCTATAACATAAATTTCTTTCATCATAATCTTGCATAATTAAAAGACAAATAATGACATTAAATGTTTCAGATAAATTTAATTTTCACAATGTATCTTAAAAAAGGCGGAACTACCTACTGGAGGCGGAAGTTTCTAATAAACAGTTTCTTTTACAGTTATACATATTAATACCTCATGTTTAACTATTAAAGCTTCACGCTTTGTAATTTATTTACCCTAATTGTTAAATAATTATAACAATGAGTTGATCATTAGATATTCTAACGTGGATTTCGTTATTTTTCAAATCTAGAATTGATCTGGCACGAACACAAATATAATTATATATTGCAATTAGCGATATCATCGAATAAGTTAATTTTCTTGCACGTATTGTCTGCAAAAATGAAGTCGAGTAAGGCGAAGAAATCGTTTATTCGACCGTGATTGGCACAATTTTCCAACTATGCATTGTAAAACTAGTGCTAGAGTACTTTTCAAGTCCGGTTCTTGCCGTTATCAGCAATTGCTTCTGTCAGGTGCATTTGCAGTTTATTAAGTTGGTCTCGAGGTTACAGAAAAAGAAGGCAAATAAATTGTTTAACTTTTTTTACTCATAACAATCTTAACATCTTGCTTCCGGTTTCTGAGTTGATTTATGATGTATTTAGATCTGGAAAAGTAGTTATTACAAAAAATGATAAGAGATAATTAGTAGGTAGCAGTATTTGTTAAAAGAGTAATGTGAGATTAAAGTTTTTAGACAATAAGAATGAATGTCCTTTGAATTAAATTTATGAATCCTCCAAAATTGTAGTTAATTACCCTTGTGATGATTCGTTTAAGTGGAGGACGAAATTGGAAGACACTACTATGGTTTCAATTTGTCGACGTTTCGCGTGATCTATGCGGACTTTTCCAAAGGTTCTTGAAATTAGGACGTAGCAGTCACGACTTACACACTTATAAAATAAATAAATATATTTTAATAATACACACTTTTACACGAACGAACGAACAATATAACAATATAACGAAGCCTTGAAAAAGCCCTCATAGGTCGGGCGAAACGTCGGCAAATTGAAACCACGGTAATGGTCTTTAATTTCGGAGACCTCACAAGGATAATTATCTACAATGGATGTGTTTTGTTTGGTGTCGAAGTCGTCTAATAACTTCTTTCTATAGTTCTTATAACGAGGAGATGATCTCTACTTTAATCTTATCGATTTGCGCAATACTATACTAGCGTGTGCCGCTGATCTCTATAAGTCAGAAAAAAATGTTTGGTCTTCTAGAGCCGAGAAAGAGAGCCCATTTTACAGGTATCTTTAATGGTTCCCAAATTCTACCTACAAATGTGTCTCACTTTCATGGACCACCTGTTAACTTTGACATTTTAAATGCTAACACATATTTTTATTTTTTATTCTAAATCTACAGGGAATGAGAACAAAAGTGTTAAACTTTGTAATGGAAAATGTTTATTGACTTGATAAAATCAAATGAAACACCTTGTATATTTTTTTCCAGACCAATGTAGAATTAAATTCTCTACAACATTGCCATTAATGTCTGCGTACCAAAACTCAACCGCTAGCGTCAAACTCGTTTTTTTTTCAAAAAAACTCGTTTCATCAACATTATTATTGGCAACTCGAAATTATAAAATAGATCATCAAAATTTGCAACAAAATTTCTGGACAGATTATTTTAAATAGCCGAAAGAAATATCTGAATAAACAGGAAGTGTCAAATACGAGAAGAATTCGTAGTAGACGTATCAGCATTCAAAATCTGTTTTTGTCAGATTGATGATATGGTGTTGTACGCGATATGGATGGAATTAGTTTTTTCGTAACACCTTATTTACAGGGGTCTTCAAAGCTTTAATGTTATCTGCTATTTGTCGCACTCCAATGGTATGGTTCTCAACTGCTAGTAACGATGTCAAATTCCATATCCCATTCAGTACAAGTATGTTTCCTAGTATTTTTCTTGTTTGGTAATTGTAGTTTTTTTTTTAATTCTGCTTTAGCTTTTTAATCAGCTTGGGGATATCGTTCTAATTCCAAATTATCTGCTTTATAATTATGAGATAACAATACAAACAATAGCATTGTGATAGATTGGACAATTACTAATACAACTGTAACAATAGTAAACTTTTGACATTCGCATTTCATCGCCTACTCAATTTTTCGATGATAGTGTGAATGTATCGCAAAATAGTAAAGAGTTTAATTATATATCGATGTGGCAAAAAATTAATTAGAGTTTGAGTTATTTATCATTTTCCATTACAAACTTTGACATCTCTTTTCACATACCTTGTGTAACCGATGTAAACTTTTAAACTATGGACAATTGGGTCGTTACTGCCTTAAGTGTGTATGAAATTTAGCATGTGGTCTATAAAAATGGGGTACACTGAATACTTAAAAACTATTTTTAAATTGTAGCCACTGAGGAACTTAAAACAATGGTCAAAACTGATTTTGAAAAAAATCTACTTTTTACAGGCAATATCGGAGGTCCGCCTACTACACGGACAGAAGAAGAGAAAGTTCTTCACGAGGTTTACACGAAAGTTTATGATTCTAATCCGTATAAAAGTGCCGGTAACATATAATACTTAATGCTTTCATCGATAATTGAAAACTAACTGTAACAAAACGTTTGTAACCTTCGTTAGAATTTTACCCTTTTAAAAGAATCGATTGTTTTTCTTACGAATAATTAAATTGCATTGAATTGACTTTTGATCGATTTTCTTATCTTGCAGGGTTGCAAAAGACAAAGTTTCTGCTGTATGATTATGTTTTCCTTAATGAAGTACGAAGTTTTCTTCGTCTAAAAATTCTGTTGGCAGATCATGCAACAGCTTTATAAGGATGGCCCCTTGCCGTTTTTCCCTCAGTTTCCGTTAAGCTCTCGCAAAATTCACCTGCGTATATAACATGCACGAAATGTATCGAGAAAGTAAACAAATTTCGGGTTTTGAAGTTAGATAGGGGTGTTTCTCCCCGCTTTGCAATTGCGGATTATAGAAATTCTCCATACCGAAATAAATAGTCCTCGAAGTTATTGCGAATTTAAGTTTATGTCCCGTTTTCACGTTTCGCGCTGTTTTTTATAAAGCTTCCCGTACTACAAATATAATTTTCTACTCCGTCTAGGTTTCTACCAAAAAGAATTTATCGTAACGACCTGCCAATTTTGGCGTTTATCAGAAAGCATTATTTTGATTCGACCTTTTCGTCTTCGATTGCATCGCATCGTCTTCCGAAATACATCTCAGTTTCAGTCGCATCAACGGTCTTGTAGCTACAGAAGTCCTGATGCACCGGAAGTGAGACGTACAGGTATTTATGTACCTAAAGTATGTACAGTTCATCTGTTTAATAGATACTATAGTAATAATCATAAGATGGGACTATTTGCGCAGAAAGCTACACGTAGAACTTAGGTTTACGATGCATACCAGTTTCATAAACGTAGATATGTAATATATGTCTTGGAAAAGACTGATTTGTAAGAAAAACATGACAAATTGCAAAAACTAAAGAAAAACTACAGCACGAGGGTAAAAGCTTTCAGTCACTGTAATTTCTAATTTTACCGGTGTGTTTGGTGCCTTCCGAATTCGGCGTAGTTTTTGAAGTAGCGAATCGTAAGTCGATGTTCAGATAGCGCGGTTAAAGGGGGACATTTTTATTGAAAATTGCATCGTTACAGTGTAAATACAATCAAGACCACGTACCTACATACATGATACTATAATTGTCAGCAATCCTGAAATAATTTTTTTAGAAATAACCGTAATTGAATTGCTAAAAAATATTTTGAAATTAATTTCACACAAATGTTTTTAACATCGACAGATAATTAAAAATCTTAAAGCATAAATCGATTCGAACATTAATTACAAGTAGCATGTTAACCAATTATAAACTTGCAATAAATAAATATTACCTTTCGTTTATTAACAATAATTATGTTAACTACTTCGATTTAATTACGTGCAATCATTTATCAATTTTCTTTAATTAAACGAGTTATGTAATTATTCTGACTTTTTTAAGATTCAATTTTTTGAAGTACCTTAATAAGCAATACCATAAAAATCATTAATTTTTCTTAAGCGTTTTTATTTTAAACCTTAATAAATTCCAATCTTATTATGAGTGACGTAATCTACTTTATATATTGCAAAGGAAATTATAATTTGCATATACTCCATAATAAGAACTTAGGTGCTGGTTTTATGTAACCACATGGTCGGTAAGTGCAGTAATAACTATCTTTATCTTTATTAGTTTATTACTTCCGCTGAAATGGGATGATTAACTACAAAAACAAAATGTCGCGACATCTAGTGCCGCTAGTGTTAATGTAGCACGTCCGAACCGTAATCTGTAACTATGATTCTTCAATTATTTAGTCGACAGCTGCGCATATTGTACAATACTGAACTTTCACTAGAGTTCTCTCACTTCTGAAGAGTTTCAAAAATACGAAACAGCTGTCAAGTGATTCTCGGTGTTTCTTTGCTACTTGTACAATCTCTTGCGAAATTACAGCGGACGATTCAAGATTGTTCTTATGTAATGTTTAGTTGGCGATAAATACTTGAAGAATTGACTACATAACTGCTTATAGATCTATCGACAAAATTAGACATTACTTTAGCTACATTAGCACGTGCGGCACTATATGTCGCAACATCTTGTTGTTCCCATGTTCGGGCTTTACCTGGACTGCTGCTTATATTGTACAATAGTGACCTTGGTTGGTGGCATAGTGGTATAAGTGTCCTACCACGAACACTTGCCGTAGTAGAGGCTCCGGTTCGATCCCCCAGATTGCCGCGAGGTTTTCTCGCAGTAATTATAAGTATGCACTTATAAGCAGGGAGTGCTGGACCAACAACTTCATCTGTTTTGTTTGTTAGTACAATAGTGAACTCACACACGAGTTCTATCACTCCTGAAGAGTCCCAAAAGGACGAAACAGCTGTTAAATAATTATAGGTGTTTGTTTGCTATTGTACAATCTCTTGGAAATTACAGCAGACGATTCGAAATTGTTTTTATGCCAATGCTTAGTTGACGATAAATAATTGAAGAATCGACTATGTGACTGCTTACATATATCTTTCGAAAACCTTACAGGCAACATGGTAATGTTGTCAAAAATTGTTACACATTTAACTAGTTTCCAAAAAAGTGAAGTAACAATAATTCGATGGTATATTTTCTATAATATTGAAATGATGCCATAAGTACTGCCGTTACTGATGTACATTGTACTATGATGTATGTGTATACAATATCCCAGAGAAAACCTCTACAGTGTATCGACTTAAATTAAATTTGGAAACACATTTAGCGCGACCAAGTCCTTATCGTATGTAATTTTTTCATTAAGAACTTGAAATTTGGCCTTGGCATCAATTTGTGTTCTATCAAAAATTGATCAAAAATTAATGGTCACTTGATAAATAAGCATTATCTTGTTAAATTTAATTTAAAAAAAAATCCAAAGTTTGTAAGTTCGTGGCCGACATGGAATTAGGTTAGTTAGGATAGAAGGGCGCTGAAAGTAAGTGTCAAGTCCATCTGGTTAAGAGATAAATGTTTATTAACTATTCGGTTTTGTTACAATGTAACCCTGTTTCTAGGGACATTTTGGTTTAAAAAAGTAAAACTCGCACGAAAAAATAATTTTAATGCCAGTTCGGATAGCTGCCAAAATTAAAAAAAAAGTTTAGTATCCGCTTTTTGTGGAGAATTTCTGTCGAGTGATTTAAATGCAGCACAGCCTTTCGCGGGATAAAGGTAAAAGAAAATATAACACCGATGACAGTGGTCTATTTTGGAAAGTCCAGATATTACCCTATTTTGATGTAAAGTCTGCAACTGGAGGAAAATCACCGAAAACATAATAACAATAATTCCTTCTTGCAATGCTTCTAGAAGACATAAATAAAAACTGTTTGTCTTGGGGAAATTTCTAAATCCCTGTGTGTGATTAAAAGGTTATTTTTGAAGAGCGATTCCACATACACACACACAATTTTTATCATCTGTGCGACGTTAAATCTTTTACCCAAAGAGGAGGAATGGGTGAATGGGTACAGGTATTGTTGACTTGTTGAAGATCCTAACAGTGAATCAAGTTGCGATGAATGATGGAATTTCAATAAATGGGAAGCTTTGTCAACTTTGAAAGGTTGTATAACATGGGCATCTGCAAATAACATACCCTCCCATCAAATAATTTTATCGCAAGAGCTTTGCAATCATGCTATTGAAGGTGAAACAAAAATAACCGTTTTTTCCAAGTCCGTTTAAGTTTTTGATTCGTTTGATTCACACCATATAGTTACGATTATTATTTTATTGTTTGTTTTTCTCTGAATAAATGGAGCCCGGATCGTATTACACTATTAAGACTTTATTGATTTTAACACGTACAGTTCTTATAATTCTGATAAAGAAACACAATTGATGCTGTACCTTATAATTTATGTCAACTCGCATTGAATGACAACTTACAACTGAACTCAAAAACTACATGTCTAAATGATTAACGAGGTTACACTGCACTTACAGTTTTACTACTGACTATAATATTATTTTGAATTTTTGCGGTGACATAGTTTCGAACTTCACACATAAAAGTTAATTGTCTTTATTTTTACAACTGTTTAATTACATATAATTAAGTTTTCTTTTGAATGTTCAAATAACAGACCTCTTTACTAAATATTCAATTATTTCCATATTTTTGGTCAATTGCGACCATGAATCAGAATATATAACCCTGGTCAACCATATACGGTGTTGTTTTCGAACGGTCATGTTAAATTAGTTTTTTCTAGGACAATATAATTTCACACATCGAACAATAAATTAAGGAAACTCACTTTCCGTTATTTTCACCCAACAAATTTACATGGATTTAGCACCTTTCACAATAGCAAATTCTTGGCAACTTTCCTCTAATCGACAACAAAAATTGTTATTATTATTCAAATCCACGATGCAAATTAATAGTAAACGAATAAATATTTATGAAGGAATACATTAAAAAAACCACGTAATTCTATATTTTTACTTTTAAAACTAAATTGTTTGTTTTTCTCACAGATTTGTTTCCCAATCAACTTGAGGCATCTCTAACAAATAAATACCAACAACATATTAAGTAATAAGTTCAATTCGTTATTGTGGCGTATGTAGGACAAGGTTAACCAGAACATCCCAATATGCATGTAATCAATTGTTAACCGTTTCTGGTGAGTTTACCAAACGTCTTCGCCTTGTTCATTCATAAACCAATTATAAGTTTCGAGCATTGTCGAAGTGTTAACGAAATTATGCTAAATTATTCTAAGTTGAAGCTAAACAAAGGCGTGTCGTGTCGTTGAACAAGCTTTTTTTTAGTTTATTGTTGGGCTGATAATTTCTAAAGATGATTGAAAAATGTCTACGTGATGATTACAACCATTTTGCGATTTCGGTCTGTCGGTTCAGGCAGTTTTTGCACGTTATTAGTAGTGGTGGGAACAGTTAGATTCTTGACCCAAGCATTATGCTAGTCGTGGGAATGCAATTCAAACCGCAAAGAATTTTAGATCCACACAAGGTTATTAGAAAAATATTGTTATTATCAGGAAGAAGAACATCTTCCTCAATTTTTTGTTGATGCGAAATGTACGTTGGACAAAGAAATGATAGAAATCACAGTTGCTGTTAGTTTTTCTCACATTTTGTTTCTGATTAGGCGTAAACAAATTCGAGTTTTTTCACAATTACTGAAAATACTCATTGTTCTCGTAAGGCTATTTTAATTATACGCAGTTGCGATAACACCTACGAACTTTATTGTTTCAACGATGAAGCAAACTTAATTGGTGTCAAGCTCAAGAACAATTATTTGCGGGAGTTAGCTTCATAAAGAATTAACCAGCTGGTAAACTTACACAGAGCGAAATAAAATTTTGATAGGTATAGCATAAACTGTTCACGCCCAAAAATAATTCTTTGAGAAGAAACGTTTAGTAGCTCTAATATGTCGTGTCTTGTCAAAAATGTCAAGACGTTTTGTAGTACCTGTTAATTTGACTTGTAAGTTATCGATAGCTCACTTCAAATAATTATGGAGATTAGATTTTCAATACAATACCTGAGATATAATACGTGGAATTGTTCATTGTTATATTATTTTTCTTAATATTAATATCAATTTCCAATATGTTTTTGTTTGGTTAACAATGAATTTTATCAGCTAAATTGATATAAATAATTTCAATGTAACCTAAAATATGTTTATTCTTTTGGTAAGAATAAATATAAGATAGAAACTGTAATTTTTATTAAAGATACTTTTGATATCTTATTTCAAACCAACCAAGAAAATTCAACAGACCATCAGATTAACAAACGACGAATGATACCCTATCTCAGCAGCAGCAAGAGAACAACGCTCAAACAACATCGTTTGTGACACACCGCGAAGTCAGTGGTAGCAGAATATGCACTTAGCAATGGGGATGACAAGATACTCGTCGAGAACTTGCTATCAACGGTTAACAGTTACATGTTAGTTAGGGAAGCCATCGAGATCCACAAACATTCAGGAAACTTCAACAGCTAGGAAGAATCCCTGAGGCTCAATAAAATCTTTCGGTCCTCAAAAACACTCAAACCTGACCTTACGATGACCCGCTTTTCACTGGCGCGACTCAACCCCCTCCTCTTCAGAACCAGCATAAATTCAAGCTACCTAGTAGAAATCATTAGTCTACATCAAACATCGGAAATTAACCGATGTCATAAGAAACTGTCTAACCGTGTTAGCGAAACGTTAGGAAGAAATTCCAAGCAACGACGGCCTTTAGACCCGAATCTAGACGATACTAGTTCACCAACAGACCCCGAAAACCTAAACTAATTTGTTGTTGTTGTAGGTTTTCTAAAGATATTGTTACACCACTGGAGTTCCCAGAATGAATTAGAATAATCGCTGTGTTTCTAGAACTCCTTTCCAGAACATTTGATTATCTTCTAGATTATTATATTTCATATACAGTGCTCTCTCGCTAGTTCGTCACCCGCTAGTTCGTCACTCCCAGTAGTTCGTCAAATCTGCAAGTTCTGACACGCACGGGGATGTGTGATGCATTTTTATTTC
This sequence comes from Abscondita cerata, assembly GCA_030710515.1. NCBI lineage: Eukaryota > Metazoa > Arthropoda > Insecta > Coleoptera > Lampyridae > Abscondita > Abscondita cerata. Next base: position 72,294 of record JALBCR010000909.1, on the reverse strand, counting down.
TTTGACGCATGTTATTGTGTTGTTTTTCGTTCATCGGCCGAAGAACGTTTGCAAGTGTGTTACAATTAGTGCTCTGTGAACTTTATCTAATCGAAATGGCCAAAACGAGTAAACGTAAAACACGATACACTGACTTTGGAAGTTAAATATGAGATTTTGAAGAAACTAGACGCTGGTTCTAGTGATGTCGCAAGACATTTCAATGTTCCTCGAACAACCGTGAACTCAATACGAGCCAAAAAGAAGAGATAACAAAGTGATAGTAAACGCTGAAACTAGCATCTCGTCGCGGCAGACTTTGCGTTCAGGAGAAAACAACTTGATGGAAGAGGCTTTGTATTCCTGGTTTCTAAACGAACGCAAGAACGCAACTCGCCCATCGCGCGGATATCTCAAAGCTGAAGCGTTGTTTTTTTACCAGCGTCTGTATAAGAAGGGAGGTTTTAGGGCCAGCGAGGGTTGGTTCAACAGTTTAAATCCAGACATGGAATCCCCAACTTAGTTTTTCCGGGGAGCGCGTTTCTAGCGACGAATCAGCTGTGCTTCCTTTTGCGGCAAGTTTCAAGAGATTGTGAAGAACATGGCCTCACACCACTCAGGTCTACAACGCCGATGGACCGGCTTTGTTTTATCGACTTCTCCTAATAAGACTTACGTTTATCGTGAAGAACGCAGCACCCGGCCGCAAGTGTCAAAAAGAACGCGTAACAATCATGCCGTGTTCGAACGCTCGGGAACACACAAACTGCCGCTCTGATGATTGGAGTCACAGAAACCGAGGCATCAGATTCAATTTACCACTCATTACCTACACAGCTTGGGACCGGCTCTTTAGGAGTGGTTCCAGAAGTTTGGCCGAATCGCCGATTCCAGACAAAACCTTCCCTGAAGCGTTACTGCTCGACAACGCACCGGGCAGAAGCGAACTAGCTCGTGACGCTCTCCGCGTTCTCTTTAGCCTCGACTGCACGCCTTTGTTGCAGCCTTTGGACCAAACGTGATTCAAAACGTCAAACAAACTTTAAAAGAGATTTTACTGCGACTTGCAGCCAAACTCGGACATAGGTCTAGCTCTTACAGTTGAACCTCAAGATCGCATTTACAGTAGCGAAGCATGGGACGCTGTACGACAAAACTATCATCACTCGTGGAAGAAGCTATGGCCACAGCCGAAACTCAGCCGAGGACGACGTACCGGTATGGGAACCGAAGATGACATTCCCTTGGCAGAGTTGGTCACCACAGCAGTAGACAACATCAGTTCTGGTCTCACACGAGAGACATCGAAGAGTGGGCAACGAGGCGGACTACCAGAGTTTGTCTGACGAGAACTTTCTAGAGAATTGAATCGGACCGTTGTAGGTAAGTTTAACCAAATTCATTTGGGAGAACTATTTTTTCCCAAAGAACTTGATTTAACGCTTTGTCGTATACGTATTTTTAGTGCTGCTACAAACGAGACGAGAAATTCTCAGCTGCCGAAACCTACGCAACGTCAAGTCGACGATCGCTTGCGAATGAAATGCATACTATGGGGCGAGAGAATCAGAATCGGCAAGCACCCTAAGCACATTAGCAAAGCTACGGCAAAATATTCTTGTCAAATGTATCAAGGAAAAAAACAATCAAAATTGATGATTTTTAACCAAACAAGACTAGTATGTACTGCATTTCATAATTGAAATTTATTTTTTTACTATGTACTGCTACATATTATGTATTTTGTTCTAAAGAAAGCTGAGTTAATCCTTCTAATTCCATCTGTGTTCATTAAATTGTTCAATAAATAAAGAAGTAACTTAAATACAGGGTTAACGAGCATTATCTTTGAAAATTTCAACCCTTTTCTCGAAACTTCCAGTAGTTCGTCAATCCAGTAGTTCGTCAGGGTTGCCGACACCAGGGTGACGAACTAGCGAAGAGTACTGTATAGGGTGCCCGATATACCGTGTACATAGAGTTAGAGTTAGTGTAGATTTTGGAACTAAATTTAACCCAAATTCCTTTAGTGCAAAAAATTTGATAGTTTTTAGAAAGTTTTCCGTCAAAGTTATTATTTTTTATTAATTTTTCTTGGATAATTTTCTTAGTAAGGTATTCTATTTGCACAAAATTGGATACATAATTCGAAATCCGTAGTCATTTATGTGGTAAATTGCAGGGGGCTCCACTTACAGCACTTTCTTTACATTTAAAATGTTCTAATTTTTTGTACTTTCCTGTATGAAATTTTAAATTTGAATATTTTTTTACTCAATTTCTTCTGTCCCAAAAGGTATACTTAATAATTGTCGCTCTGGGCAACAGTTTTTGAGATAATTGCATTATTGCTTTATCTTTAGTTAAATAGACAAATTTGCGATTACCTTCCTTTACACTTTATCAGGCTTAGGACTGGTCCAAATTAATAATTAAGCGTGTTTAAAGACCAACAAGCAAACAACAATAAAAATTTAAAGACCAAAAGGTCAACAACAGAAATAATGTAAACGCAAACTAGCCAAAATGATAATCGCTTTGGTTTCACAATAAAACGCTCAATTATTTATTTGGACCAGTCCTAAGCCTGGATAACGTGTCTATTTAATTAAAGATAAAGAAAAATCCAATTATCTCAGAAACTGTTGCTCGGAGCGACATTTGTTAGGTATACTTTTTTGGGGCAGAAGAAGTTGGAGTATAAAAAATTCAAATAAAAATTTCACACGGAATATCGGGACAGCCTGTATAAATCAGTTCGAAGTTATTATTCGTCATGTTAAGTAGTCGATGTAAATTAAACTTGATGTGCATTTACATCAATTAAAGTAACTGTATGTGTAAAAATAATAAATATAACTCGATCCGCTGTGTTAACTTGCGGTTCTAGATACCGTAACGAAAACTAACAACGATAAGATTCGTAATAATATTGAAAGAAAAATTATTTGTATTTAATATTACTGATAACTCAAAAATTTGTCAGAAATTTGTGACGCAAATTTAATTCTGTTCTAAAACTTGTGAAAAATGTAGAAACATTTTAATGTCTATTGGAGAACCTGCAAAAATGTCGTCATCATCTTTGATAGGAATAAAAACGAGATTGTTTTTAAGAAAATTTCTCTTAATACAGGTGATAATGGTTTTGTTTGTAAAAATTATTTCGAAAAGTAAAAATTGATTTTTAAGACATAATTCAAGTAAATTAAATAAATGTTCACAAACAAAATCTGGTAAATTGTTTTTAAATTAGTAATAATAATAATAGCAATAAATGTGGAATGAATGGAGTTTATGTTTAAAAAAATGAAAAGTATTGATAGGTTTTAGGAATATGTCAACAGTTGATAACCAACAACTTGACATTGAAGATTTATTGAAAAATTTTAAAGAATATTTTTGTTGACGATAGCACTAGGTAGCTCGGACACTACTAATAATATGATATTTTGGTTATTTCTCATTAGTCTGCGACTTCTTAAAATTTCTAATAACCCACGGGCCTGATAAATGTGCGCGCAGTTTATCATTTTTTTCATAAACAAGACAATTTGTTGTGGTAAGCTATGTTGCATAATTATATCGTAACATGGGTAGTGTTATTGTTACAGTATGGAAAACTGTGGTTGTCAAGAACCAGACTGTTAACTCGATTCGTTGAATCAATAAGTCAAAATTTAGTGAAATTATGGCGAAAATTCAGAATTTTCGTATCAGAAGCTTTGTGTTTGAGTAACCAAAACGTATGAGATATTTTATTAAAAACTTAATCAAGACAAGATTGTGAAAACTTGCTTGCGAGCTGTGGTATTCGTAATTTCCCAAAGGAATCAAGTACCTTAGGCTGAAGTATTTTCTGTGGTTGGGTGATTATTACTTATTATTTTTTTTAGTAACTTCCTAAAAAACCTCATATATTTGTGCTTTGTGTTTTATTAAATGGTTCTGGATGCTGCCCGGATGCTGCGTGTATTATAGTCCTGTATGAAAAATTACGTGAAGATCACTCCGTTATATTAGTCCATGCGTTCGTTACGACAAGTATAGTATAGAATAATTTATTGAATTAAAACACTTTTTTGTGGAGGGGGTGTTTGTCACAGGGCGAGCAAACCAATCATTTAATGTATTTCATACTACAAGAAAGTTAACGTCGAACGCTTCAAAACCTAACAAATCACGGTAGCGAAATGCTAAAAATACTGTTCCACAAACGATACGCCTTGTTTGTTACTGCATTTTAGCTTGGATTTCTTGGATGCCAGTATACTAGGATAATAAATTCTTAATGAGTGGTTTGATGAAGGAAGAAGAGAAATAATGGAAGAAATAAATAAAGAAAAAAAAAGAGTGGGTTTATCAGGAACAAAAGGGTAGAGCAACAACATGTATTTTGGATTGAAGAGTCCGTTGAAGAGACTGTACAATCAGGAATAATCAGTTATTTTTCATTGTACTTATTTTTGGGATGAAATAATGAAATAATAAGAGAAAGCAAAAACATGAAAACCAAAATCAAATTATGCAAAATATAGTGCGTTATGCAGTGCCAGAAGAACTGTTTTGCTGTGAGCCTGAACAAAAACCATTAAAATATCTCTGGTCGATTGTATTCGGCTTATAGAAGGAAAGCGCTATAAATAGATTCCCCTTCAACAAGAACGAAAATTTAACACTGATGATCAAACGGAAGCGGCCACACTGGACGAGAGGTTCAATGTCATAGGAGAGACCTTTCTGCGTTGATTTCTTCAATTTTAACGTGTATTCAAAGAGATTGGGTACTCATTGTTTCATATAATAATTTAACCCACTATTTATAGACAATCATTAGTTTTATGTTTGTATTATACAGGGTGACCAATCGCTGTTGGATTCTTCTCTTACGCATTTATGTGAAGAAACTCAAGGAAAATGCTTTGGTTTCCATTATTTCCGGCAAGCTATTGTTTAAATATAATTTTAGTCTTACAGAGTGTTCATAAATATGTACACTCCACCCTGTTCTGTCATTTTTTAAATAGTATGAATTATCATAATACACACAAATAAACTCTTGTATCGATTTTGCTCTCATTGTTAACACTTTTTGGACTTAATATTAAAAACTGTCTACAACAAAACAAATTCAGATATTTAAAAATCAAAAAAGTGTGTGATTTTGAATGTACAGGGTTTTTGATAACTCTTATTGCTATTTTTTTAATTTTAAATGGCAACTTCTAAACTATATGTCCGATTCAGATCCTTGAGAGTTTTACAGACGCATTTATTTTACTATTGAATATTGAATGAAAGTTATTAGATACACTTCAATTTCAAATTTCAAAAAAATGACAAAGATAAAAACACGCAGTACATTTAGCAGGTCCAAAATTCATTTTTTACTTTAAACTGTATACTTTCGGGGTTGGAGGCTGGGTTGAAAAATTCAATATTTTAAGTTGAACTGGCCGACGTTTCTGTTCGTTTTGTAGTGTAATTTATAGATGAATGTTTTTTTTATATTTTTATATTATATTATTTTTAATTAATGTGACGTTCATCTATTTGTATATGGATGTTAAATATGTTTTTATTTTGAACCTTTATTGAGTGAAGACTTGAAAAACTTCGCCCAGTTCAACGTAAAAGATTGAATTTTTCAACCCAACCTCCAACTCCGAAGGGTTCCTAAAATGCACAAGTTTTTTAAATTAAAATATATTACTTTTGAAGAAAGAAAAAGAGGTTATGTTGGGCATATTTCTGGACACCAATATTTTTAAACGATAGTCGTCTGAAATTATAGTGGTTATGTGCAGTTCTATGTAACTCTTCAAGTAAAAGCGCAGAGAAGAATTACATATCTTTTGACCACCCTTTATTAAACGTACTTTTAAGTTGCGTCTAAAAGCTAAGGCACATAATAATGAATACAATTTTTTAAATTAATTGAATATTTGGTTTAATTATCTGTTCGTTAGAGCGTTATGTGGGCCACGTTCTATACTTGCAGGTGGGACCTTGGAAACAGTAGGAGTGATAATGTTGGTTAAATTAGAAAACTATTATCAATCTATGTTGGTGTTTTTTGAAAATTCGTATATAGATTTTATTTAATTGTTAAACTTTAAATCAAAAAAATTTCCTCAAAATTTCTTGGCCATTACAATGTAACAAATAAAATCATACACTTACAAAACCGTACATTAAACATGGTTGACTTTGAGAAAAAAAATTCCTCTTTATTTACAAACTCAAAAAACGACTTAATAGTTTTTTGGTGCCGAAGAAATTATTTCACTATTAACAAACTTACTTCTGTCACAATACAAAATCCAATAAAAGTTTTTAGAGTATCCAGTATCGAACTGTTGCAAATTTTTTTATGGGACCCCATATAAGAATAACTCTCAAAGTTCCAAAATTATAAATCCGCCACTAAAAATCAGCCATGTATGAAAGCATTTATTTTGATCCAAGTTTTTCTAATTTAACGAACATTGTAATTCCTATCGTTTCCAAAATTTCAATGTTCCATTCTTATCTTCGATCCAGTGTATAAAAATTTCTTACCAACTTTTGCCGAGCGTGTATAGCTTACTTGACCGATTAAGGTCATATTTTTATAACGTATTTTTTTTCGAGAGCAACGTTAGGATCCTATATGTGTAATCAAATTAATCAAATCAATCAATTAAAAGGACATAATCACATCTGTATTGACGTCTCTAAATGCTATTAAAACTTGGAAATTCAGTAATTTTTTGCCAACAAAACGCCATTCTAATTACTGTTGTGAGAATTTTTAATTTTTAATTGAGTAGGTACATGGTCATTAATTCTATCAAATTCTATTGTATTTGATGTCCGTCATAAATTTACATGGGAATAAACAAAAATATCAAAGGACATCAAAAAAATTTAAAATACGTTCTTTACTTTTGATATAATGTTATAATCATCTAAAGAACGGATTTTTCTTACAATTCTGAAATCTTCGGCAATAAGACCTGGTTATAAAAAAGGGAATACATTAGAAATAGAAAACTATCGACTAATTTCATTAATAAATTATTTTTTGTTTATTTTTTTGAATACACTATTCTTGAAAGACTTACTAACAAAACACAGAATTTTTACTGATTATTAATATGGATTTAGATCAAATCCACTGCACTCATCAGTTTTTGCAAACATGTAATTAATAGCCTTGATAATAAACTATCTTCAATAGGTATACTAAGTCATTTAAAGAAGGACTTTTGATCAAACTATAAGTTAAGTTTTATTGTTACGGCAACGCAGCTAATTTATTGTTGTCGTATCTTAGTAATAAGGATGTGCTTTGTGGAATTGATGCATATCAGATCGAACGTTTCCCCCGTAGAAATAGGGGTGCCTCATGGTTCAATTTTAGGTCCAATATTATTTACATTGTATCTAAATGATATAACGAAATGTTTATCTGAGTATTTTATGGTAATGTACGCTGACAATACTTCTTTGTTATGCTCTTCAGCTTTACTTAAGTGGTAACGACGCTTTATTAAAGTCGTCAAATTGTTTGCCAAAACAAACACTTTAATTTTCCAACCAAAAAGAAATTTCATTTACGAATCCCATAAATTGGTCTGATAGCGTGTCTTTTCTAGGGGTCAGACTAATAGATACCTTTGAATAAATGCAGATACTTTAGAATTTAAAGTACACTGCGATAACTTAATTTCAAAACTAAATGCCATCTGTTGCACATTACCTTGACATAAGTATGTTGCTAAAAATATATTACGTAGACGTTCAATACGTTACTTTATGGGATCTTAATATGGGTCACTTCTTCAGATTTAGATTTAAAAAAAAGTAGGTTCGAGTCACGAAGAGCTTTATTTAAAAATTTTCGTGTATTGTCATTACATTGCATTTCTAATTCTTCAATTGGCCTTAAACGCATTTGATCTTTAAACAATAGTACCAAACATCACTATCATATGCTTAATTTTCAGTTATTATTGCCTGATACGGTAAACTTATCACTATCGCAAAAATCTCTGCATGTATTGAGCATCAAAATATTTAATACAATGCCCCAATGTTATAAAAAATATGTCACGTGGTAGATTTAAAAGTATACTTATGCTTATTAGGCTTTTAGGCGAATAAAGTTTATTATTATGATAGGGCCCCTATGATTTATTACTTTATTTGTTTGTGTATTAAAAATAAACTTTATATTTCTCATTTTGCAGAAGATTTTTACATATTTCTGAAAACCGGGTCCCTTACTTTTTAGAAACAAAAATGGTGTCAATAGGCAGTCCAATCGATTTCAAAATTTGTACAAACTTACGTTTCGTTTATTCGTTTTTTGTTCTATTTCATATGTCTAACAAAAAATCGATTTCCCGGTAATTTGCAGAAGATGTAAGGTTTCTAATCAATCAAATTTGGTAATCCTTTCAAGACAAGTTATTGCGTTATGGCGAAAAATGTGAAACAGTCCGATTTAAAGTTTTATAAAGACCTTATCAAGATGTACATGATATTATTTATTCATAACATGTTACTTACGTAAAGATTGAACGGATGTGACCAGTAATATCCCACATTATATGAGATTTTTATAATTAATAGCTCTATTCGAAATTTGATTTTTGGTATCAATTTGTGCTCCCATCAAGATGAAAAAAAATGCATTATCAGAAAAATTCCAAGAGTTGGATTATTTCTTAAAATACCAATAAAAATTTTTAGCATATACTGGGTGGTGCAAAACTATAGGTTACAAACTATACTGCTCTACTAAGCATGAAAATTTTTCTAAGGAGTTTTAAAAATTTTAAATTGGTTTTTCTTATTACCTCAGAAATGAGTTAAAAACAAAATCAGAAAATGGCAAAATATGTCATTATGGTACACAATTTATTGATTTTTCCAAAAAAAAATATTCAACGGTGGGGTAAATACTAAGGAAGCTGTGAGGTTATTATTTAAAAAAACGCCAATCTTAGAAATTTCGACCACCCTGTACGAATTTTGGAATAAGCACTTTATTACAGACAAAAAAGTGTTCTTTTTAATGTCTGTATTTCGCATTACATATTATGACAATAAAAAAATTGCTTAATAATTAAGATTTAAATAACTGGAACAAAAGGAAAAGAAAAAATACCATAATACGTACACATCTTACAAGAGATGCTCAAAATGTTGTCCTTAAGTAGGCCCAACCGAACAAAAGTTTATAAGAAAACTTTTTATGCTTTGTAGCGTAGTATAGTTTGCGACCTATATTTTTGGACCACCCTGTATGTAAAATTTCAGCTGCAAAAGATAATTAAAGTTTTTTGTTCATTTTTTTGTAAATTGCAAAACTGTTGCAAACTAAATTTTAATTCATTCAAGATAAAACTTCCCATATTCTTTAAAATATAGCTTTTCAAATGATAAATGTGATTTCTTCTACAAAAAATCAAATAGGGCTGTTAGTATTTGACCACACGTGATGACGCAAAGTTATTTTAAGTTAACTTTAGAAAATGAGTATTTTGTGTCTAAAATTAATATACATTTGGAAACATTGATTCGAAACTGGATTTGCACATTTGTCGGTAAAGATGGCACCTCCACTTTGTGCAAATTGAAAAAAAACGGATGACAATTTAACATTAATTCGTGTCAAATAAATTAGAATTTGTATCCCAGATACGCAGTAATACCACTTTTTAAAGTCACTAATTTGAACCCACGATGGATCTTCCACACTCTCTGTATTGCCGGCAAAAATTCGCAAATAAATAAGAAAATTCTTATCTATCGAATTTGGAACTAACTTGTACCCACGATTGTGCACTCAAAATCTCAATAAACGGATTATAATTCATTTTTATCTCATAACTAATTCGAAAATCAAAAACGAAGGTCATTAAATCTTATTTATCGAATTATAAACTAATATGTATGTTTTATTTATATATTTTCAATGCAAATAAAAGTTGATAATCTTATCTATCAAATTTAGAACTAATATGTACCCACGATGGTTTATTCGTATCGTCAATAATAATTCGCCATAATCGATTTTTTATATAACCAGCAAACATTCATTCACAAATTCGCTTAAAAACTCACAAATCGCAAACAAACTTGATAGTCTGATCTATCAAATTTAGAACTGATTTGTACCAATTTTGTTTATAAATTGTTTCCTCTGTAATTTCATGGCTGAAGACGACTTTGTTAATTAACAGTCGAAATTGGTTATAGCTTAACACACTTTTAATTTGAATTAGTATATTTTTTGGTTTATGGCTGCCAATTTATAGTAGAAAAAAAATTGTTTAAAAATATTTTTTAAATAATTTGTAAAAACTGACTTTTTAGGTAAATATTTATTTGTGCAACTAGTGCAAAAAGCATATGTGTTGCATTGTGCACGTTACACACAACATTTTTTTTTCGATCGAAAATGAAATAAAAAATTTTAAACTACTTTTCCCGCCAGTGCAAAAAATAATTTACTTTTTGCACTGATACATTGCTTTTGCACTAATGCAAAAAGTTAAACTTTCCTCAGTAATTGCTGCAAAAAGTAGTCACTTTTGCACGATCGTAGAAAGAAATTTTTTTTTGTTTGAAAAAAAAAATATTTATGTAAATATAATAAAAACATTTAAAACGTAACTACAGTTTGTCTATAGCTTTCTACAAATTCTTTTCACATTTCATTTAAAAATTCTTTATCCCTACTTAAACTGCTGACGCTACGAACAACAAACCTATTAGAAGAATACTACGCTAAAGAATTAAATTAAGCTCTTGTTCTATTAAATTCGCCGCAGCCGAATCCCCGCGACCTATTGCAATCCTTGGCACTTATATAGGTGATCTTCCACATTTGTTTTTTGATTATTTAGCGTTTAGACTTTTTTTTGTGTACACACAAGTTACGTGTACAATTTTTTCAACGATTTTGTTCCAAAATTGCACCCTTTCATTATGACATTCAAACCACAAAAATTGTCATTTAACTATTTAATTGTCAAACTTTTATTTGAAGTGTTTTACGGCATTTACAAAAAAATAACACTTTGTAAATCCACATAACGAGAAATCGAACAATGCAAGTGGCTTCTTAAACGGAATGTTTTTGTGTCATTTTGGAAACCTTAGTTTAAGGAAAACAATGTTTCGGTGCGGACTTTTGTGCGTTTATTATGAAATAACGCTATTTGCGTGTTTAGTAACGTTTTTTTTTTATTATTACAAAACAAATAAAGTGAACGACATATGCTAGTTACAAAAAATTGGTAATTAGGTACAATGTGAAGTGACCACACCTCCCTTGAGGACATTAGACTAAAAAAAGAGGAAAATGTGGTAAACGTTTTAGTTTATTATTTGGTTTACTAAAACGTTTACCACATTTTTATAAACCTCAATTTAAATCATATTTACATTCCAATTGTCATTATAATTATGTTCCTACACTTAATAATTCTAGAACAACATTTGAATTTCATAAAAATATATTTAATAAAACTAATGTTAACTTCAGCAATTCTGAGTTAGAATTATTAAACAAAGGACTAAAATTTGCTTCACAATTCAAATGTAACAATTTAATGTTGAATGAATTTAAAGCAACAATTGAAAATTTTAGTGAATACAACCCTTTAATTAAAACTCAAATTAAGAATATCTGTTCAATTATTCCAAAAGATAAAAATAATTTTAACCAAAAATAGTCAAATCTGTCGAAATTAAAACAATTAATTCAATTAAAGAAAAACTTAATCAAAATAATTTGATAATTTCTAAAGCAGATAAAGGTAACTGCATGGTAATTCTCGACAAAAATGAATATATTAATAAAACCAATTCATTTCTTAACTCATCTGACTTCACAAAATTACAATCTTCATCATTCAATAAATTTAATTTACTAACTTCCAAAATAATTTCTGAAACTCAAGAAACATTTAGTTTCTTTAATATATATTCTACAAACATCAAAATCTCAAACCCAAAAATTCTAAATTTATACTCTTTACCTAAAATACATAAAACCAACCATCCTATTAGACCAATAGTTAATTACAAATCTTCACCAACATACTGTATTTCTAAATTTCTATCTCACATTATATCAAAAGAAATTAATTTCAAACCATCTTATTCTATCAAAAACACAATTAAATTAGTAGAAAACTTATTCAAATTAGAATTAGAACAACAAAAATCTTTAACTTTAATATCCTTTGACATCGTTAACCTCTATCCTTCAATACCACCAGAAGGAAACCATTCCTTTAGTATCCAATTATTTACATGATAGTGAATTGCCTAACTTGATAGTTTCAGATATAGATAAATTACTTAAATTTTGTTTAAATAATCAATTTTTCACTTTCAACAATCAATTTTTAAACAAGAAAAAGAGCTACTGGGGTTCTCCTCTTTCACCTATTTTAGCTGAACTGTTTATAAATAATTTAGAAGTTAATTTTATTTCCAAAAATTCTATTTTTAATAAAAATATTTTATTCTTTAATAGATACGTTGATGATGACATTCTTTGCATTTTCGAAGGTTCTACATCAGAAATTCATGTTTTTCTAAATTACTTAAATAATTTACATCACAGAATTAATTTCACTTTAGAAATTTCTCAAAACAATTGTCTTCCTTTTCTAGATACGTATATTTGTTGTTGAAAAATATTCTTATAATTTAGATGCAATTAAATCAACACATTATCCATAAAAAACATAAACATTTAAATCATTCACTCATACATCCTTTTGAAATAACTAATTATAATAGACAAATTTTAGATAAATTAGAAATAATATACATTAAAACAACAAATCCAAATTTAATAATCACTGATCAAACAAATTTTGACGATCTTACATTAAATTAACAACCAGAAGTTTTATGTCCTTAATATATTTAATTAACTCCAGATTCAAACATTTTACATACCTAGTTTATATTTTTAAAAAACCTTTTATTACAAACCAATTTATGTTTTTCTAAATTTCCATGTAAACCAATTGTCATATTTAACGTTTGTAGAAAAATATTTTTTAATTCTGACGATGGCTCACAATAATTTTTGAGTTGAAACTAGTAAAATGATAAATAAATAACTAATATTGGATTGTTTAAAGCGTAAATAATGTATATATATATAAATAACCAATATTATAATAATGGATCCTATTTTGTGCTATCGAAATTTGATTTTGACATAGGGGGGTGCTAGCTTGAGTACCTCCACTTTAAAAATCGGTATTATAGCAAATCTATTTGAATACAATGAATACAAATTAGTGCTAAATTGTAGAAATGTCATTAATTAAATAAATTATTTGAGAAAAATAACTTAACGAAACATGCCTTAAAATAATTAGGTACGTCAAAAAGTATTGTGGTTAACAATTCGTCTTTTTACTGTAGTTTCAATTTTAAACTTCGAATTAAGTGTTAATGTTCGAAAAAAATGACTTGATGGTATAAGTCTGCCATCGTCTAAGAGAGACATGAGATAAAAATTAAGTATTTCCATGAGTATGTTGTCGAGTGACTCGTCTTATGCTGTAGTTTCAAGAAAAAGTGCTCGTTCGGGACTTGCAGAAAAATAAATTACTGGTATAAGCTTGTCATCGTTCAAGAGAAAACACGAGATTCAAAATTAGGTGTTGTCGCGAGTATGGTGTCAAATGACTCGTCTTTTACTGTAGTAATAAGCACCTAATTCTTCAATAATATTAAAAACATTTTTTTTTCATATTGGGGGTAAGTATAACTTAATATTAAGCTGTCATTTTGAAAATTTATGCCGAAATGCACGAGTACTAAATTTGAAATTGAAGCACTTAATTTTCCAAATAATGAAATTTTGATTTTCGTTGAAGAAAAAAATTGTGCTTTAAACAATGATTCAACCCATAGACCTAAGTTTTCGAATTGTTTTAATTTAATACTGAAGTCGTATGCTGTTAAAAATTAAAACCAATTTATTTTTATTTGAAAATTTGAGTATTTTCTATTAAACTATTTTTATAATAAATAAAAAACAAACTATTGTTTGAAAAGTACTTATTTTATGAAGTTAACTGTAAGATGGCTAAAATAATTGTGATAAAATTTTAATGGCCCTATTTGAATTTTTAGAAATGCCCATTTAAAATGCATACAAGGTCATTTTAAAATCACCAACGAATGTAAACTGAGATTCTGTATGAAAATAAACTAAAAATTTTATCAACGTTTTCAAAACGTCTCTCCCCTGATACAGGCGATTAAAAATTATATTTTAAGGTATTTTTAAAATTCCCTCGAAGATTCATCAAATGTACAAAATGTACACTGAATAATTAATAACATAAATTTCAGTTCAGTAAAGAAAGAAAAATGTTTATCCCTGCTTTTTTTGGAAAAATCAAAAATTAAACGACCACCCATGGCATGTGGTGAGATTAGAACTATGCTGCAAATTTTCAACGTTTATATTTAATTTACAAATCAATCGAAAGGAGGGCAGACATTTTCAACAAAATGTATCAAAATTTTTAATAAAATGTTTACTGCGTTATAAAAACAAAGAATTTTGGTTTTATTAAATAATGTGGTTGTTTTCGTTAATGCAAATATTTCAAACGAAAATGTTGAGTATAATTTTTTGCAGAATTAAGACCGATTCTCATTGGAGCATCACTTAGCAGCGCAGCGCGTTGCGGCAAACTATTGCTCGTAGTTGTTAGCGAGTTATTTAATACAATCCGTACTCACTAAGACAGCGCTGCGCTTCACATCACTTCAGAAGACAGCAAAATGCTTACGAGTTGAGAATCTCTTACAAAATTCTGCTGCTTGGTGCAGTTGGCTGCGACGCGGCACTACGTTGCCCTGCTAAATGATGCTCCAATGATAATCGACCTTTAAATCTTGAATGTAACAAATAATTCAAACAAAAATTATAGACAATAAAATTTCCAACAAGTTTTTTTTCCATACTTTTTTGTATAATTAACATTCGAGAAGATATTGTTAAAACAATTAGTGTCACGTAATAATCACCTCAGTAATAATAATAATAATAAAAAGTGGCTTTATTTCAAAAAATGAGTTAACATATACTATAGATAATACAGTAAAAAAAATTAATGAAACTTCAAGGCGGAGTTCAGTTTCCACTCTAAGGTGGTTTCTGCTCTTCCACTCAAACTTTGGTATATAAAATCGTTGTTAACAGTAAATTAACACACATTAATTTATTTATTGTTATGTTGAAGAGATGTAGATCAGTAATGTTAAGATTGTATGTGTGGTGTACCATAGAAGAGAACAAGTTCATTTATGTAAATTAAGTCTACCTTTCATGTTTAACCAGCCACATTCTTCTAGTCTATGAGACATTTTTTCATACTTGCGTACTCCAAATATAAGCCGTAAGCAAGAATTCTGAATTTGTTGTTGATATCTATGACTGTCGAAAAAAAAGGGAATGACCTAAGTTGAAGTGAGACAGCACTTACGATTGAAAAAACAAGAATATTTTTTTTAAGGAAAGATAAGCTCTTTGAATAAGTTTGTTCATATGTAAATCAAATTTTAAATCTGTATCTAAAATAATATCCAGATATTTTGCTGATTACTTAGCAACGTAATTTGTAAAAAAAAGATTTTTGCAATTTTTAGAAAGTAGAATAGTAGTAGGTGTAAAAAACAAAAAAACATTAGAAAGAATAAAGCAAAAGAAAAAGGAAAACAGATGTACAAAAGTACAACATATTAAGAAAAATTATAGAGAAACATATAAAAGAAGGAAAGAAGAATACAGAAAGGAATTAAAGAAAAGAATTCAAGAAATACCATACGAGATGCAAGTGTATGAGCTTTTTTAAATATAGAAAATATAAATTTTTAAATTAATTAAAGTAACAACATTTTGAGTTGTTGCATTATTTTTGGGATTTTCTGTTAGTGGCTCACATTTATCAATTTTGGTAATCTTATTTTAATTAACATAATTAGTTTTGAAACAATTTAATTAATAATTGAATCAAATTAATTGAAAATCATTTAAATTACAATTTAGTTATTTTAGCAATTTTATAACAAAAAACATTGTTATAAAAAAAATATAACACAATAATTGAATTTTTATTATTATATTAAAAATTATACTAATCCTTTAAAAACTATTTTAAAAGTAATAAAAATATTTGAAAAATTAAATAAATGAAATTAAACACGCAATTTAAATGTATTGAAATAGTATATTATACACCAAGGTTGTGAAGTATGTCATTATTGCCTTAGCATCAGTTTATTTCGCGAGGGGCGGTAGAATTTTAATTGAATGGCATTTTTTTATTCAAACAATTTTATCGTGTCAGGTAATTTTAAGCAGCAAATACGTTAAGATAATCTCCTGGATATACAAAATTATGTTTCACTCGTTTTTGTTAAACAACTATTCTTAGATTCTCAAAAATTTGAATTTGTCCATTATTAATCTAGGTCAACAATAGAAAAATTATTGACCACTAATAGAGAAATTCAACTTCTCAGTTAGCTAGAGACGCAATAATTGTCCACTTCACAGCTAGTAGTGGAAAAACATAATTTTATAATAGAAATTAGTTAATAACATTGTTAAAAATTTAAATTTAAACAAATTTTTTAAACACAAAATTTTTGTAACGATATAAAAATATGTTTCCACTACTAGCTGTGAAGTGGACAATTATTGCGTCTCCTAGCAACTGAGAAGTTGAATTTCTCTATTAGTGGTCAATAATTTTTTCTATTGTTGACCTAGGTTAATAATGGACAAATTCAAATTTTTTGAGAATCTAAGAGTTAGAGTTAACTTAATTTTTTTTGTCAATTTCCACAAAAAAAATTACATGTGGCAACAATGTCAACAGAAACTTGAAGTATATTTATGAAGTTTAGCGAAAACTGCTTGTCGATATCTTTTTTCTCCAATTATAAGTTGTTAAAATTTATAGATGGACACCTTGTATTTTATATAAGTATAAAAACTACAAGTATAAATACCAAATAGTGATGGTCCCAAGACTGACCTTGCGGTACTCCTAATTGTATTTCGACACTCTCTGATACCATATTATCTATTTTACGCTTTGAAAGCGATCTGAGAGAAAAGATTGTAACAATTATCGAATCAAAAAATAGTTTAAACAAAAATTGTCATAATTAAATTACAACTTTTATTTAAAAAAAATATGACTATTTTTATAAATATTGTAAGATTTCGATAACGATAGATTATGCTTAAAATCTAATCAGGTCTGAAAAATCTGACCAGTGGTTTTCTTGACATCCGGTGGCCGGCCATCGGGCTGAAATTATGTTTTTTGCTTCATTATGACGTACCAAGTCTAATTCTTCGGAAAAAGTGAAAAAAAGGTGTTCAAATTTCGGTTTGGAAACGTCGCATAACTCCCCATCTTATTTATAAGATGTGGACTTGTGGAGTAAAAAACTAAGAAATTTTATCTAAGTTGAATTAAATTTTACTTTGCAACGGTGTTGCAAAAAAATTTACAAAAATCAAAATGGGACTGAACTATTACGTATAATTTCGGTATTTTGAGAAATAACCCAAATATTCGATTATTTGTAAAAATAATATTTTATAATAATATTTTTTGGGTCAATTATCATTTTGATCGAAGTATAAATTAATGCTAAAGTCTCTTAACAAAAAAAAATCCCTTAAGATTCGCATTAAAAAAAATTAGGAATGTATTTAGAAACATTATGATTTTTTTGTTCTAGGTCCCAGTTCATCAACGCCCATGTTGCAGATATACCATTAAGGGTGAGTTAAATTTACCCATTTTAATGCAAAAATAATTGTAGGACAAACGTTTGATTCCAACGCAACCGAATTTATTTTAGAATCCGTATGAGTAACAGTCTTTTTTTAAATGTTTCTTTTATATTTATGACAATACTATAAACAAATGTCAGAATTGTTTAACTTTACAAAATCTGGAACACAGAAACTGATTACGGTTATCTCAATTCACTTGCAAACAAACTTTCGAGCGCCAAATTATCCATTTTAATTCGTTGCGCGCATCACAATGACGAAATCGTGCTAATTTTTTCGCCTAATCTGATGCAAAATATGCGGTTTAAACGAAATAATTACGCTTAGTTTGCCAAGATTTGAGGCGGCAAGTTTTCTTTTACTTTTTTATTTATTTATGGGTCACCACTCGGTGGCAATATCAATAATCTTTATATTGAAATTCGTCGTTACATTCACCAGCAGTTGTTAAGTTTAAAGCGCGTTTTTTTTTTTTATTTTGATCTGGTCATAATTTATTAATCATTTTCAGGATTTCCACTATGTTGGCAAAACGTTCGCATACTTAGGTTTAACCTATATTTAGGTGTTATTCAACGATTATATCAGAAGTATAACATCCTGATAAACTATTTTTAATCAACAATTAAGCGACGGCTTAAAATAAACATTACAGCAGATAGTGCTGCGTAAAGTATAAACACGGTATCACTTACGTTTAAACAATAATTACAAATAAATTTTACTTCAGATTGAATTTCAGTGGGTGTAAACGAAATTTGGTTTCGCAAATTAATACGTACATGCAGTAATGCAATAACTAGGCGAGTTTTGCCGCTTTGCACGGCAATTGTACTGATGGTGGTCGTCTTCGACATGGCTGAAGAAGTATCACCAAGTTCTTCTTTTACTGGAACCGGATGACCGTTTTGCATTGCCACATCCGTATTTGCATCCATTGCGTTTTAAGTACGAATAAAAATTTGTAGGAACTTTTATTTATTAATTAACACAGCCGCTTACGCGTTAAAAAAATGGTTTTTTTTTGCGATTGTATTTTTAATTGAACATATTACACGCGCGCTGTTCGATTTTAACCTGCTGCACGTCGGAGCCGCGAAACACACTAAACAACTCGCGTTCGCGGGGCCTGAGCTTCCACCGTTTCGATGACCACACCAAAGGTTTTGTTACTGTGCTTGAATGTTTGTGTTTCTTAACATGTGTGGAAGCAACCGGCTTTGACGTCACCTGAAGAATATTGACTCTTCAAGGTATAAAAAAGTCGATCTGTTATTCAATTTTATCAAGCGCATTGTAGCGTAATCCGATACGGGTGTTTCTACGAGTATAAAATTAGGATTTTGATCCGCGTTCGTAAAATATCGTAATATTTACAATTTTTTTCGGATTTAGGTATGTTGAAAGGATAATGTAAACAAGGTTGACAGTTGTTCCAGTGGCGTACAATGATGATAATTAAACTTAAAATCGTCGTCGTTAAAAATAATTTCCTAAACTTTGCTTCAGAAACAAATAATTCTAATGCATTGACTACGGTTTGTGGTTTACTTATTGATTTCTTATCTGTTGAGTTTAGTATACTTTTTTTTATCAAACTATAAATAAAATAACACAACACTCTAAGTGGACTGCAAACACTTATATTTCATTTTCAAGAACAATAAATACAAACACATTTAAAAAAAATATTTTCATTGTCTATGAGATCAGGAATTGTATGCGGGTTAGCAGGCCAATAAGTTGATGACAAGCTGAGTTGCTGCTGCTAAATTTCTAGTTACTCTAGCTAAATCTTCACTAATTGTGCTTTGCATTATAG
Source organism: Abscondita cerata (assembly GCA_030710515.1). Taxonomy (NCBI): domain Eukaryota; kingdom Metazoa; phylum Arthropoda; class Insecta; order Coleoptera; family Lampyridae; genus Abscondita; species Abscondita cerata. The sequence goes on along the minus strand of JALBCR010000909.1, from coordinate 52,630 downwards.
TCACCTCCAAGAATAAATCTATTTCTTTGGGAATACCAGTTCCTGTAGTGTGAGATTCCTCCTTTAGCTGCATTATCCGTGTGAATTGTATGGTGAGTTTTAAATCCTTTGAATCAAGAATTGCTTGCAACACCTGCTGACGTTTCAACAACCCATTGACAATTATTCTTGTATCCTTCACTGGTTAGCGGGTTTTGGTCTAGGGATCGCTCCTTCTATTCTAGTTTTGAAATTCACTCATTCTACCACTTTATTCAACATCCCTAGTATTGGTTAAATCATTTTGTCAATAGATGAATTACTTTCATTTGTTTTCTGGATATTGTGTTTATCTGTTTTACCAGACACTATTTGACCTTGCTGTGTTATAACTGGATTTGTTTCCGGTGGGTAGACTTTTGAGGTTGTTTCCACAGATTGTATTTCTTTTGCCACTATACACTCACTTGGGTTCTTTAGCCCAGAATTTCTGGGTATGTCCACAAGTTGACACAGCTTGCTCTCTGGCACTAAGATGGATTTTCTAATTGGCGGAATTTGCATTCTTGTGCCCGATGTGTATTATGCTAAAGATTTTGTTAGCATCTTCATCGTCTCTAAATGATAGCACGAACATGTTCAGTGGCTGTTTTGTTTTATATTTTAGCTTCTTCTTATCTCTTTCGTTAGTTCATTATGATCACAAGAATAATGCAGATTTTTTGCCAGTACCTTAATTGGTCGAGGAATGATAAAAGTGATAAATAGATATTTGCAAAAAAAGAAATTTGAATTAAATGTGGAAAAAACAAAAATTATGGAGTTTAAGAAGAAAAACGGTAGAATAAAAGGAGGGAAATCTAAGCGGGGAGCGCAAGAGATAAAGATGGTAGACAAGTATAAATACTTAGGGTATATGGTGAGGTACGACAACAAGGACGAATACCAGATTAAGGAACTAGAGCAAAAAGGAAATAAAATAATAAAGGAGGTATGGGGTATAGGCGAAAGAATAGACTTAGAGAAAGAAGATGGATAATTGAGAGAATAGTAAAAGGTGTGTTGAAGTATGGAGTAGAGGTGTGAGGATACAGGAAAGGTATTTGAAGTGGACATTAGGTTTGGAGAAGGAAACACTAGGTTAAATAGTCGAAGAAGAATGTAAACTGGAAAAATAAGGATACAGACAGGAAAAAGTTCAATAAGGTATGAAGAAAAGATGGGAAGCAAGAAAGAATATAAGATACTATATGAATGTTGGAAGGAAGTAGAGGCGCAAAAGTATGGTGAAGATGCTAGAAGAAGATATTATGAAAGAGGAGGAAGAAATAAAAATGATAAGAGATGGGGAAGAAATATGGAAAAAGTGTAGTACAGAGAGATAGGGACACACAGGAACAAGAAAGAAGAGCAAGAACTAGAGAAGGAAAATACAACACGAAGTATGAAGATAAAACAGATGGAAAATCGAATTACATAACCGGAAGAATGGCATTGGTAGATAAAAGACTAATTGCAAGATTTAGAGTAGGAAACGAAGAAAATGAAAATAACTACTGGTGGACTGAAGTAAGAGCGGGCGAAAGAGTGAGAAAAGTGTTGTTGGGAGAGATAGGTGAGGGAATTGTGTGGATGAGAATGGTGGTGTAGTAATAAGAAAGAATGAAGAGAAAAGCGAAAGAAAAAAATTCAATTTTTTTTGTTGTTTTTACTGTATATGCACCAACAACGAGCCATTCAGATGAAGAAAACGAGGAATTCTACGAAGACGTCAAAACCGCTCTACGAAAAACAAGAACGCATTACACGATCTTGATGGGGGACTTTAACGCCAAACTGGGTTTCAAGAAAGATCATGCAGAAATAGCGATGGGCAACTTTGGTTATGGCGGAAGAAATGAGAGAGGAGATCAACTCATTGACTTTTTACACCAGGAACGTCTTTATGCAATGAATTCATTCTTCGATAAAAGCCTCATCGTAAATGGACCTGGATAAGCCCAAACGGAAAAACAAAGAACGAAATATATTTTATAATGACTAACAGAAAAGAGATTATACAAGACATCGTAGTTGTGAATAAATTTTCTCTTGGAAGTGACCATAGAATGGTCCGAGCAAGAGTATGCTTCAACATCAAGAAAGAAAGAACAAAATGATACATCAAAACAAAAAGGGAAATGGCACCCCCGGAGAACATCAGACTATACCAAGACTGCATCAATGAAAACTTATCTACCCTCGAAGAAACGGACATAGAACAAATTAACACCAACATAGTGACAGCTATGAAAGAGGCCGAGAATGTATGTCCAGTGAACAAGAAAAAAATGAGAAACTGAGCCAACATACGAAAACCTTTTGGCCGAAAGAAGGAAACTTAGGGACAAGTATGATACAAACCTTGCAGAGCTGAGAAACCTCAACAAGCAGATTCAAAAGGAAATTCGAAAGGACATCAGACAACACAACATGAGAGAAATATCCAGAGTGATAGAAGAAAACAAAAGTTTAAAAGTTCTGAGACAAAGCATGGCAAAGGGAAAGAAGAACATACACAGATTGAAGGATAAACAGGGACAAGTTGTTAACGACAGAGAAAAAATTTTAGAGGTTGTCGAGGGGTTTTACCGAGAACTTTATAGAGAACCAGAACAACAAGAAGAACACCAACCTTTAACAAAGATAATAAGCCAAGGCTCAGAAGAGATGCCGGATATAACACTGCAAGAGATACAAGGGGCCCTACAGGAAATGAAGAACAATAAATCTCCGGGAGACGATGGAATAGTGATCGATGCAATAAAATGTGCTGGGGAAAGACTCCTGAGGACCCTAACTAGACTCTTTAATAAATGCTTAGGAGAAGCGACAACGCCAACTCAGTGGAGCAACGCAGAGGTAATTCTGCTGCACAAAAAGGGGATATTGCCGATCTCTCAAATTATCGTCCTATAAGCCTACTTTCTCATGTGTACAAGATCTTTACAAAGATACTCACAAAGAGACTAAAAATAAATTAGAACTTTACCAACCAAGAGAACAGGCAGGTTTAGGTCGGGATACGGCACAAACGATCACCTACTGGTAATAAAAAACTTAATTGAGAAATGTGCCGAATACAATAAACCTTTGGTGTTGATATTTGTTGACTACGAAAAGGCTTTCGACACAATAAATCAACAAAAATGTTAGAAGCTTTAACGGAATGTCGAATAGATCACCGCTACATAAATATAATAAAACATATATACAAAAATGCTACAGCGAGAGTTAGAGTAGGAGATCAACAAACAAATAAATTCCCCATATGACGTGGAGTTAGACAAGGAGACACCATATCGCCAAAACTCTTCACTACGCTACTAGAGTATTCATGCAAAAGAGCTAACCTGCATGAAAGGGCATAAATATAAATGGCGAGTGGCTCAGTCATCTGAGATTCGCCGACGATATAGTCTTGATAGCCGACCAAATGGATGATGCCAGGGATTTGTTGGAGACGCTCTATCTCTCCTCCCGAGAGGTGGGACTAAAAATGAACATGGCCAAAACACAAATTATGACAAACCTCGTGCTCAGCGAAAGCATAGCTGTTGCTGGAAAGGCAATTGAGCAAACTGTGTCATACAAATATCTGGGGCATGAGATTTGCATAGGCAGAGACAATCAAACAATCGAACTTAACCGACGCATAAGACTTACATGGGTAGCCTTCGGAAAATTAAGCCATGTGTTCAAGTCAGACCTTCCAACGTGCCTTAAAGAAAGACTTTTGATCAGTGTATATTGCCTGTATTGACCTATGGAGCAGAAACATTAACACTGACCAGAAAAACGATACACAAAATCCGTGTGGCACAGAGGGCGATGGAACGGGTAATGCTTGGCATTTCTATTAGAGACAGAGTCCCAAACAGGGAAATACGACAAACAACAAAAGTAGTAGATGCAATAGAGAGAATAACCACACTCAAATGGAACTGGGCAGGGCATGTCGCCAGACTGACAGATAACAGATGGACCAAGCGAATATTGGAATGGAGACCAAGACAGGAAGCGTATCGAAATAGGGGACGCCCTCCAACGAGATGGACCGATGACCTAAAGCGTTGCCAGGAAACTGGATGCAGGCGGCGCAGGATCGAAGCACATGGAAGCAGTGGATACAAGAAAGGGCTGTTTGATGATGATGATGATGATGACTGTATATTCTATAGGTTAAGAAAATACCGAATCTTTTGTTAATGTGATTAGACAAATAAATTTAAATTGAATTGAATTTTTTTTTTCAAGTTTGGGATATGAATTCAGATAGCGATAGTATAATCGAAAACGAAGCCCATCGAACTTAACTAACAAAAGGACAGCCTGCGAAAGCGTTAAATTCCAACTTGAAGGACCGATCAAGCATTCTTTTCCATTAAGAACAGAAGAACAGCTAGACGACGAAGTTGACCTGCTTGTAAAAAATATTCAACATTGGAGGTTACCTGGGTAACTAATGGTAATACTCACTTTGATGACTAAAAAGGCCAGTTCTTCATAATCCCCTAATCCGAAATACGAGTTAAAGCTGGGACCGAAACAATACACAAAAGCTAGAAGGTTTGGAGAACATCGTAAAAGCATTTTTTGTACTCGCCGCTTGGGAAATGACATTTGATATAAGTGTGTAGCCAATCAGGAAGCTATTTTTCCCGCATCAGTTTGGGAAAAATTACAAAAGGCACTGGCATTCACATACATTGAAATAATAAATTCGTAATTCAAATATAATTTTTAGTTACTAAATCATTTTCCCAATGATTTTTGATTATGAAAAGAAGAATTAACCTTGAAAAATCTACACAAAGTTATTAATATTTATAGTGCCATCTATTTGTTATGTAAATTACTACAACTAAAAACGTCAACTCATAGCACTCTGCTAACTATATTAAAGTTTGACATTAATGTAAAATAGTTGCTAATATTTATTAACGGAATATTTGCTCAATACAATAAATATTGTACAAACCTCTTCCGGGAAGATTATTCTAGCATTCGCGCTATTAAAGCACTCGCTCACTTCGTTTGCTCGATGCTTTAAATACGCTCATGTAGGAAAAAGTTCTTCCCGAACTTGGTTCGTAAATAACTATTCTAGCTAAATGAAGGAGATGATTAAGACTAGATTGAACCAGAACACTAGTGAAGTTTTGAAGCACGTCCTAAGAAAAGCCCTAGTAAAACTTATCAATCTGCACCTTTCAGATTGAAGTTTGTTCCTGAGATGTGGAAAGTTGCAGAAGTTATCATGATCTACAAACCAAAGGCATGATGCAGCATCATATAGACCCGTGTCATTACTGCCGGTTATTTTGAAATTATATGAAAACATACACCTTAAGAGATTAAAACCTATATTGGAAGAAAATAATCAGGTCGGAAGTCGGCAAGCGGAAATCGTAGGCGTGTCACTACAAAAATTATTTTCACTAAATGCCCCACTGGCAGTCGTCACGATGAAGCATAAACTATCCAGGTACATTTATGCGAGCGTAGTGCGGAAAGTTCTCTGAAACCGCTTTAGAGAACTCTAGATGTAAATTCCAGTTACTTTGAAAACAACATACTATTCCGGAATGGAGATTACTTAAACCGCGTCTAGCGGAGCAGGGTAATTACCCTTTATCTCACTTCAAACTTGAAAGATTTTAACTTTCCGGACTGTACGACGAATCGCTTCCAAAACAAAAAACATCGTTATATATAAAGCATACCTCACGTACCGCTACCAAAACTCTCTTTTTAAATATGTCGTAGGTAATACAATGAATCGCCATAATATTTTTAACGCAATTTAACAAGCCAAAGCGAAGCGAACATATTAAAGTGAATGAATAACAAAAATATCAACTGAAGGTTACAAAGAATTACAGTACACATTTGATACACTTTCAAAGTTCTATCTACTAGTGGTTAAAATATGATAACACCGTTTTTTGCATTAAAAAGTGTTGCAAAACTTATAGATATCGCCGAAGTAAAAAAAGTCTTTTGTTATTTTAAATAATATTTCTAATGTATTTTAATGCAATGAATGTTGTACAAGAGTTTTACATTTTATATATGACAAAGTTTAAGGTTAGATTTTTCAAAAATATATCAACCTTTTGGCGGAAGATTTGAAAATAATGCAGGTTGGTTAACCCAAGGAAATTAAATATGAAGTCCAAAGTGTTGTGTATATGTCAATTGAACAATGATATTGTCGATTGCGTGTAGCCAAAACTTGGAAATATGGCAACAGTGCCGATACCATTGTTCCATTGCATCTAAAAGTTTTCAAAACTATACCCAATACGATTTTTAATGTTGATTTTAGTTACAAAAGTTATTCTTAGTATATAACCTCAAAGGTTTAGAACACATTTGGTCACGATCATGACTAATACCAACATACTTGATCAATATCAAAACAATATACATATTAAGTACCGAGCGATTGATAGAATTTGTGGTTCATCTTAACACTTTCACTATTTCCTGAAGCAATACTCATACAGAACTGAAATTCTAAATACCTTGACACAAATATTCTAATAATGACCATTGGTGTATACGTATATAAATGGTGTCACGCAGGTGTTATTTTTTAGTCGGACCAAGATAGTAATAAATCAAAATTTAATTAGTTATTATAAAACCAAAATTTTGATTACTATTTTTCGTTGAATAACAATATACTACTTTTTGTCTGTTTATAGCTTGCGCAAATTAGACAACAATAGCACTATTTACATACAAGTAAAAATTTGCATGTGCGCTTACTATTTTGTTACCGCTTTTGTTCATTTATGTAACCTTCTTTTAAGTAATGTTGTTTGAAGTTGAAGTAGCTATATAAAGCCAACCTTGGGTCATAGCTTGTTTCGAAGGGATCTGTTACCTGAGTGTGATCATATTAAATATAATTTAGTTTTAGTATTTTTTCCATTATTGTACATGATGAGACAGAAATAACTGGACAAATGAGCTACAGATTATTTATGTCAAAATTGAAAGTTAATTAAAAAATGTATAAAGGATAATGTTTCATATCTAGTAAGTATTAACGGTTAATTACAACTACTTGAACTTCCGTATCACAAGACCTCGACCTAGTAATATCAAAACCATAATAATTACAAAAACATAAATTGATTTAAATCTGCTTTTAATAGTTTTTAAACTTAATGATATCATCAAAATACAAGTTTTATTATCAATATAATTGTTAGTGTTATGCGTTCAATGAAAATGCCAAGCACTCATTCATTTGTTAGAAAGAAACGTATTAACTGTTGTAATTAATTGGTACGAGTGTCACTGTTACTGACCTTTATTGTAAAAATTACGTTACGAAACCAGAAATGTTAATTCAGAGCATTGAATGTCGTTCTTAACATACTATAAGCAGTAGTATCTCAAATTTCTTTAGTGCGTAGTTCATACTTCATACAGTGTACGGAACGAAGCACTTGACTTTTTTTACCTCACATTTATAAATAAGTTATGCGGTGGTTTTCAAACCGAAAATTTTCCACTTTTTCCGACGAATTAGAGTTAGTACGTTATAATGAAGCAAAAAAAATTATGTCCGACGAGCGTTCGTTGGTATGTAAACGAAATATCAAGATTTTTATGAAATTTTGCACATGGGCCTTATTTATGATTCCGCAGATCTTATTAGGTTTTGGGCATAATTTATCGAGCTAAAAGGGCCGTTAACTTGCACAGATTTTTCGATGTTTTTAAGTTGTTTGTAATTTAAATATACACAACTTTTATTTAAACTATTTTTGATTCAATAAATAATTAGGTACTGGGATATAACAATAACGTGAAATTAATTGTTGTAACAATATGTCCACCAATATTAGTTGTATAAACAAAGTTGAGGAGAAAAGTTATTGGAAATTTTATTCTCTACAGTTTTTGTTTGAACTATTTATTTGTAAGACGCAATTTCATTTTAAATTTCGATTTTTAAAATCTCAGAATATTTGCAAAAATATTTATTTTACACATTTTTAAATACTTTTTACAACATATCTATACTTTTTATATGTTCTTTGAGGTTGATTAATAATGGGGCGTTGTTCTGCGCTTGTTTTAACTTTAAATTATATTGAATCACGACAGTTTTCTGTATTACTTTTGATGTTTCCCAAAAATTTTAAGTTTGATTGAGAGACAATTAAGTCTTAAACTTGTAATATTTTTTCAGATTAATATTTTAATGGTTTATGTGAGTTTTTTAGTGGTACTGGACTGTAGAGTTCCTTCAAAGGAAACTTTGTTTGAACATCATTAGCTCAAAACGCAAAATATTTGAATGCATAGTCACATGTTCGAGGTCTTTCACTTTTTATTAATATTTACCTTAAATATACAACAGCTAAATGGAATAAATTCAAAAACGAACAAGCAAAAAAAAACAAATTTAAAATTTGAGGAGTTGCCCATGATCAGTTTCATGAAATTACCTAGGAACATGCTTATCATTGCAATAGTAGTTAACATTTGTCAGTGTTAAACTTTTTGCTTAATTTTTTTTCTTGTTAACTTTTGCAATAAAATTTAAAACTTAGCAGTTTTGAAGAGAGAATAGAAAGACCTTTAAAATGATGTATCACAATCCCCTATTTTCAATTTGAAGATTTAGGGCTTGCAGCTGTCACCTAAAGCTAGTTAAGATGTCATTTTAGAATTAGAAATTAACGTCTCTCAGGTTAAAAATAAAACGTAATAACGGTGGTAGTGAATTTATTCCATTTGGCTGTTCCACAATGTAGCTATCTTCCATTGATGTTGTCAACAAAGCTTGTAGTAAATTTTTGCTCTATGACTCACTTTAAAAACATTGTTTTCAAAAATTTCGATGTGACGATCAGTGTTTTGGTGGACCTTCAGTTTTGTAGTCATTATATAAAGTGTATAATGTCATGACAACAGATTTGAACCAAAACATTTTTCAAAATCATAAATCAATCATGAAAAGTTTATGGTTACAGCATGGTATTATTCATATGGTTTTCTAAAAACTGGTGAAATACAGCCGAAAAAAAATATATCGAAAGTTGTGTCCACATCGTAAAAGGAAAAGGGTATGAATTTGTTCCACGACAGCGCTCTAGTTTTTTACATGTCACTGGAAAAATAATAAACGATTACCACACCTAAACTTGCTACAACAATTTCAATAATTTGAACAATCTTTATTAGATCTAAGTAAAATATTTGTTAACCGGTTTTTATATGTTTAACCACATTGAAACTTAAACTTAAACGATTTAAAATTTTCTCTTATACAAGCATCTGAACAAGGACGCCAGACAGATTCCCGTGAAATTGAATGTAAAATTAAAACTAAAAAAACTGGAAACCTTGAATTTATTTAATTTTTTTTTTAAATGGTTGAGGTACTAATATTATTGTGTCAAGGTGCAAGATAAAAACGTGATAATTACCGAAGAGGCGAGATAGATGTGTTTTGAAGAGCAGATAAAAAAAACAATCGTGGGTACTTTGAAGTAATTAACAACCACACAATCTTATCTATCAACAAAACTATACAAAAGCTGGTTGTTTTGGTAGCGGTCCTGGAAAAAAAATTAGACCAAGTCATATTATCAACGTAAAATTGAGACTTCCACGGCCGAAGTTATAATTGAACCAAATACGTCTTACGGGATTGGACCGAGTCGAAATAGTAACCGCAATTGTCAACGTATCCCCCCCACTTCTTTTAGTCTAGAGTCTAGCTTGGTTGACAAGTTCATTACCTGACTTTAAACTTTTGTTTGCTTCAAGTTTCCGGCCCTGAAGAAGAATCGTACGATAATGGGCGAAACGTTGGTACCTACAGTTTACCATTTCGACACGATCCAATTCAGGAAGGCGTTTTTATTCCATATTTTCTACGTTCGGGTATAGCTTTGGACGGAGATAAAATATACATTGAAACATTTTTTTTTCTCATGTTTCATTTTTGCAACCGTTATGACCTCATTTAGCATATGATTCAAGAGACATTAAAACATTTTACTACGGTTGATGGCAAAATGATTACAGCCCCGACCGTAACATGGTTCCATTAGTATCAAAACGTATGATACTAAAACATTTTCCAAGAAGTTAACATAGACCTTCGCTATTACAAATTGGACTTCAAATTCCGTTTGTAGAATCTTTAGGAAACAGCTAATTGGACAAACTCGATTCTATCCTTAGATTGATGCCATCGGTTTTTGATAGTTATTTTAGATTTGTAGGTACTTTAAATGTGGAGCAAATAAATCAATTCCACGTGGTTTCCGAAAGGAATATGTCTCATGTTGGTTTACTAAAACAAACAGATTGAACAAATCATATCTAGAAAATTCAAGTGAAGAAACTGGGAATACTGTACTGTCATCTCAAAATAATGAAAGAAAAATGAAATGGAATTCATTAATGGAAAATATGAATTTTGTACATTCAAGTCGTAAAAGCTGGGCACTTTTAATTGCTTTGCCAAGATCCACAATAACACGATTTTGTCACCACACTATATAGGTTTATACTGATCGTCTGGGACACCATACATAACACTTATAGTACAATACAATAATGACAATAATTGTCCAATACGAATAGATAAATAAATAATGCGTTATTGGGTTTTTACCTTACGCCAATAGTTTTTTCCTTATGTAGGTCATTCAATTTTTTTCCACTTAGTACAAATTGACGCATGATTCTCTTTTTTTTCCTTAAATAAAGTAGTGAACTATTCTCGTAAAACCTCCTTTACATACAGGTTAAAGAAACCAAAACAAAAAGAAGTATTTGATAAACAAATACAACCATTCAATATCTGAACTAGTGTTGTCTAAATACGTGTCTAAATATCGTCGTTGATTGGAATTTGTTCCTAAGTAGGAGCTAACACGAGTAGTCAGGTTTTTTAGAAGTCTAAGCATCTCCAATGTTGGATGTACACTGATGATGTCTACTTCGTATGTTGTGTTTATACTGATTTAAAGGGGGCGTGGCTTGAATAGCGCCGGTCACATCCGCATTTTTGTAAGGTGCCGTTCGGATGTTCTTGAGGATTTGATTTCACATCTGGTTGAGCTTTATGGTTTCTTCCTTTCTGTTCAATTTTTCCAATTTGTTGTGATAACTGTTAGCGCTGCTTGTAATTAGATGGATTTCTTGGTGGTTCCTATGTATACTTTTCCATAAGAACACTGTGTGACCTAGTTTGTTCAAGTTCCTATTAAAAAGTGTCTCTATTTTTGCATTGGTTTACCGAGTTTTGTAGCCACTCCCATGGTCATTTGCCATTTAGAACACTTGGTGCGATCCCCGCAAGAGTCGTTTGGTCTGTGGTGAGTTTTTCAGAGGTTTTCTTACAACAATATAAGTTGGTGAATGCTGAGCCAATAACTTTCTCATTCGCTTCTTAATTTATCCGTTCTGCAAGCATACTTCAGATGTACTTATACGTATACATGCTGTCCCGGATAAGAATGCACTCTACAGGGATCTCGTAAACCATAAGATCTAGAGATGGTTTAATTAGAAACAAGAAGAAATTGGAAAAATTCTGAGTGGATCCGAAGTTATTTGAAAAAAACCGATTTCTCACGATTTCTTTTTTACTGTTTCTAAGTTTATAAATGTATTTAACATTGTCATTCCTACTTTTGTTCCTTTTTAAGATGGTGTGTTTAGACTTTCGACCCGACGTTTCGTTTCTTCGAAATCATGATGAACTTTGTTTTTTTTTTGAATAGACAAAAAATTTTATTTTATGGTCTGTAATTTCTTCTTTTTTTTCTAAAATGATTGATACATCACACTTATAATTTACGATTTACTCTAAAAATTCTCATTCTACGTTTTTTTAACTTATCGTAATTTTTTTGCACGTGCGGCTGTGAAAATAATTTGTTTAAAGCACTCGCCTAGTCACAGTCGATACTTGTAACATTAAAATTAAGTTTATTATTATTAACATTATTTCAACGAAGAGAAATTTGATATGTTTTGGTGTTATATGCATGACCATAGCGCAAGAAAGTCCTTTGTAAGCAAGGGTACCAGCCTTATAACTATATAAAATATCCCATACTTTGCTTCCTACGCGCTTTGAACGTAGAAGAACCTTTTGCGAGTAGTTTATTAGGAAATGTTTTGAAGATTAGTATTTTTTTACTATGAGGGTCATTTTTCAAATAATAGGATCTTTAACCGGAAAAATCATCATTATTGGGCGATAAAAAATGAAAGTCGCACTCACACAATTAGACATCAACAGCGCTTGGGATTCGATGTGTAATATTTTGGGAACACAAATTATTAAACCGACAATTTATGAGGGAACTTTAATTTCAAAATGTTTGAAGGAACTAAATCGAAGACATTCTGGACGACCTTAATTTATCAGTAACCCATAACAAGTAGTTCCAACAAGATGGGGCTCCTGCTCCTCCTCATAACTCTAGACATAATATTGAATATTTAAGAGGTTTTTTTTTGAAATTTTTGAATTTTTACGGGTCCCATAAACTGACCACGCGCACCCCAAATTCCCGAATGAGCGTGGCATATTTGAACATAGAAAATAATTTCAAACTATTCTTTTTTGTTTATTAAGTGATCATGTCAAATAAAAGTTTTGCAATTTATTAAAAAAAATAACGTTGATGATGCTGTCGAAGAAACGTAACATGGTATCAAAAATCTAAAAAGTGTCAGTGATAGTTTTAAATTTAGTTTAGCATACCGATCGAAATAAACCCAGAAAACAATTAAAAAAAAAATTGCGAAAAATAGTTTTTTGTTTCAAATATTCTGAATTTTTTTCAATTTAAAAATATGGTTTTGCAGAGCACAGAAAATTTCAACTTATTTCTAATTTAACCGTCTTGCTTTTCTCTTATGGTTTACGATATCCCTGTAGAGTGCATTCTTATCCGGGACAGCTTGTATATTCTTTATGTATATTCACGTGCATCCCTTTCCGGCTGAAGTAGCTCCATAACGCTAGAGCAACACGCCCCTCGAGGAAGAGGAGCAAACGTGTTTGTTTCTCCCACCTTCGAAGGGAATAAAAGACGCATGTTTTAATTTTTTTTAATCGCAAAAACGGCTGCTGTAGAAAAAACTGGTTTACAGTAAAGTTGTAGAGAATTTTTTTATCTTTAATTTTTATACAGGGTCCCACCACCGTAGAGGGCATAGAAAACGAGTTATTCGCGAAAAACCGACATTTTCGTTATTTAACCTTTAATCACTTTTTTTCTCAAATGTTAGCATACGAGATTTTTAGCACAACAGTGGAAACATCAAAAGGAATGTGTATACAAATAGTCAGAGACCGCTCTCAAAATTCTTAGAGAAAGTCTAAGTTTACTGGGATATATGTAGTAAGAGATTTTTCTATACGAAAATTGTTTAAACATTTATTACAACGACCTAGCATAGAAAAATTCTATTTGATTTAAATTTACTACAATCATTCCACATCACGTAAAATATTTTTTTATCTACAAAAATGTATGCATGATTTATAAATTTATTGCAACTACCCTAGCTCAGAATAATCTTAAAATATCTGATTTTTTAAATTGGGGTGGTTGTAATAAATTTTAAAACTATTTTTCTATTATACAAGGTGTTTATTAATGATCTAGTGACAGGAGACTCTCCATGTAAAATAAAGGATGTAGTCCCATAAAATTATACATACAAAATAAGCCTTCAATGTCAATATTGTGGTTAATTAGATAAAATGAATAGTAGGCCGGCAGATAATGACTGATTTCGCAACACAACTTTATACAATCTGCTTCGCATATGAAAACTGAATATTTGAAAAGCCTATACAGGGTGTAAATTTCTTACAGGCCCTCTCTACAAAGATATGTGCCCTTGAAGGACTTGATGCTACTATTTTTAACATCCTCTGTGATAGAACCTTAGTTTAAAAAGTTTGAAAAAAAGTATTCCTGTTTATTCTCCATAAAATGTACCATTTCCTAGTAATAAACATGTTCATGTTTTACAAAATCATTCAAATAACAAAAAAGTTTAGGTTGGTTAATATGAAACCTAAATTTATTATTTTCAAGCCTTTATCACAGAGGATGTTAAAAATAGTAGCATTAAGTTGTAAAGGTTAGGCCGGCCCTGGCAAACTAAACAAGGTAATTATGATTCAATGACATTATATTAAGTGGTCCTTACTAGTGGTGACAGAATCCGTCGAAAAAGAAACCGGCTAATCGGTTTTACAAAAGACAGTTTATTGATAAACTAGTTTAACAAACCGAGTTGTTTAAACATATTCAACAAACCGCGGTTTTAAATCGCTTTAATAAACCGCGGTTTTAAACCGATTAAACAATCCGCGGTTTTAAACCGTTTGAAAAACCGTGGTTTATAAACCGGTTTAACAAACCGCGGTTTCTAAACCGGTTCAAAAACCACCGTTTTTAAACTGGTTTAACAAACCAGTTTTAACTTGATTAAAAACCGCTTTACATGCATATTGATTAAACATTTTTTAGATACAATTTTGTTGTTGGGAACATTACTTATCCCTTTTTAAGAAATGTTTTTGGTTCAATTAATACCAACATCATAGACAAATTGTATTAAGTCAAACACAATATATAAATGAAATGTGTATCTTACGACATCTCGTGTATAACATGGACACATGTGAATAGTATAAACTAAGAAAAATGCCAACAGTTAACTGTAACGACATGTGAGTGTTAAAGTGCAAAGCGTTATCTAAGGGATAACTTTAATGCTTAAAACACACGTGTGTCGATAAAGCCAAAATCTATATATACAATATATAAAAAAATATATAATTTGAACGCGGTTCAACAAATCGATTTTGTACAACGGTTCAAGAAACCGATTTTTTAAACCGGTTCAGCAAACTCATTCTTTAAACCTAAGTAACTTTGTGAAATCTTTCGTCAAAATCAATGTAACTCTTATCTATGTTATCTAAACACACCTGATCTGGTTCAATACTAAGCAAAAAAATTTGAGGTCATTTCATAATTGTATACAATGTGTATTTAAACGACATAGATTAGATAAAAAATTTCAAGGTAAGACTAATCTGAAATTGTAAGTATTTTCTTAATTCGTGAAAAATGTGCTTTGTATTTTACTTGTTACTTTCGTGTCTGGTGACAAAATCCTATAATGTCCGTCTGATATTCGAAACATTGGTCGTAGTCATAGTATCGACATTTTACGCCAGTTGTGATCTATTTTATATTTAATTTTTTCTTAATTATTATGTATTGTGTACTAATCTGATTCGAATTACGCACAAATACATGGGGGGTTTCCTATACATCTAATATACAGGGTTTTCCGAGTTTATTTCTACATCCGGAAACCCTGCATCAAGCCCAAAATTGTAAGCGAAAAAGTCCAAATAACATATGGTCGAAAACAAACGTACAGTTTTCACACAATTCCCAAAAATATCGCTGGCCAATGAGCGCTAAGCGCGCAATATTTGAATTGCCTCTCTAGTTTGAAGGTCGATAACTGCGAGCTGCTCGACTGTAACCGCCTCGATGCGGGTTCGCTTCCCACGACCGGCAACTACTCGGCTCTGCTTTTTTTTCTCCCAATTCGACAGCTTGACGCGACAACCAGTGACATGGGACTGTTCAAAGTTTGTTTACATCGAAGGCGTACACCACGAAATGTTCCATTCGCAAACTGGCGCGTGAAAACGTTCGTTCGAGCACGACCTTTTCTCTCTGTCTTGCATACGCTCAACAAATGATTGAAACAGAGAGGAAACTATTGCGCTGATACGATATTTGGGAATTGTGTGAAAGCGGTACGTTTCCGACCATATGTTATTTGGACGTTTTCGCTTAGAATTTTGGACTTGATACAGGGTTTCCGGATGTAAAAATAAACTCGGGACACCCTGTATAAAAATGAATGTGTGTTTGTTTGTTTGTCCTCGAACCGCTCCTAAACCATTAGTCCGATAGGAATTAAATTTTACACACTTCTTCAGGTTGATTCAGAATAGGTCACGAACGTTTGATTTTCGCGATTGCCCTCGTGGTTTTCCCGGAAATTGCGAAAAACCGCGAGATTTACCACTTTTTTACTGTTTTTTGTCGCACAGTGGATGTGCATGTTTCTGAGGAGCTGGAAATGTTTGGAGCGAAGGTATGTATGTACCTTTCCAAAAAAAAAATTTGCGATCGGACGCATACTTTCGGAGATATGATTTTTTGAAAATCAGGGCATAGCGAAGCGCGCCGGGACAGCTAGTAGGCTATAAAAATTGAAGATCGTGTTTTTGTAGACTACACGCAACAAACTTGTTGACAATTAAGTAACTGTTTGTGTTGACAATTCGCTACTACGTTGTTACCGCTACGCAGTATTTTCGGTTTTTATTAAAACCGACGGTGTTTTTTTTTTAATTTTTAAAGTTTTTGTAATCAGACCTTCCCTGCCCTGGGCAATGACTCAAAATGAGTTAGCAGACGCCTCTACCAATTAAATTCCTCTCCTTCTAGCACGTGCAGTGTTTTATGTCTCACTGCACGAACGGGCCCGATGCCTGGTTACTATAAATACTAGAGAGTTTGTATGTATGGATGGGCTAATCTGAGGAAATACTAATCCGATTTGAACAAGTCCTTTTGTATTAGATACTCGCTGCGCGTCAGAAACAAGTTACCCGCACACTGAGAATAAAAATGTCTTACCTTTCAGTTTTCTAAAGCTCTTCTATCGTTGAAATGGCAACATGCAAACGATTAGTAAAATTATTTCAAAATAAAACAAAAATCTCTATAAGCAACAAAATATATTATAATGTCACACACTAAACATAACAAAAGCAAATCAATACACAACAAAATGCAAAAAAAATATATATTTGAATTCACTCAATTCCAATTTATTTTTATATTCGCTATAAAAATAAACCGAATGTTTATAAAAAAATAAATTAAATCTCGAACAAAA
The DNA here is from genome assembly GCA_030710515.1 of Abscondita cerata. Classification (NCBI taxonomy): domain Eukaryota; kingdom Metazoa; phylum Arthropoda; class Insecta; order Coleoptera; family Lampyridae; genus Abscondita; species Abscondita cerata. Next base: position 35,596 of record JALBCR010000909.1, on the reverse strand, counting down.
CAACATACAAGCAGTTTATGGCAAACTATAGCACACGTTATTGGTTAATCCTTAAATGAATAACGCTACAACAAACAATAGGTAGTTTAGAAACACCCTCTTATAGCTTTTTTAGTAACGCCTTGATACTTTTTCCAACCATCTTCGTCCAAAGACGCACTTACCTGTTTCATTCTTCTAAGAAGATTAGTTTCATCAATTTCTTTGTCGGTTGTAATCAAAGTTTCATTTACATATCCATCAGACTGTTGACTCGAACAAACTCCATCTTTTTGTCTTGCAATTTCCGATGTAAGTACGTAAGAAGAAACTCCCATGGTGTGTGAATGTTGAACTTTTAAATGAGTAGTTTCGGTGACTTCGCGCAGAATTTTTCCAGGAGGTACTTCTGGAGTAGGTTCCAAGACTGATTTGGGTGGTGGCAGTTCGGGTAGACCTACACCAAGTACCATCTTTTCCTTCGCAATGTTTTCTCTGTTATCTTTTCTGTCATACTCCCACCAGGGAGAATATCTATGTTCGCATTCGGAAGCCGTATTGTAAGAAGAAGATCGGGAGTGTGGTAAAGTGCATTCTGAAGCTGTGAGGAACTCTTCATCCGATTTCAAATCTTCGGGTTTGGCTATTCTTTTATCAGTAGAAGGTCCCTGAAAATTAAATAAACCTATTATTTTTAAAATGTTGTGTATTCGTGCTTAGCATTTATTGTAATTAAACATTAAATTATATAGAAAGACGGTTCATAAGTTGAGACAATTGGAAACTAATAGTGGAAGCGATTGTTATTGTATTTCAAGTTAAATTTGGTAATGGAGATGTAAAGCAAAAACCAAAACATTTGCAGGATAAACTTGTGAGGCGGATTGGAGAAGAAGCAAATAAAATATTCAATTCAAAAGTGGTTCCTTGTAGGGTATATCGCCCTCGTACTTGTGTAAAATGACTCTATTTGAAAAAATGTATACAAGCAATCTTGTATGGAACTCGTCCATAACTTCGTTTTATGGTCTTGTTACATAAATAGCTGTTATCTCGATTAATTTTTTTGTTTTTAGAGACCATATAACAAAAAGAATTAAATAACAAATTGGTTTAGGCTTTCGCGCCCTGTTTTTAAACTAGTGTTATCTAGATTTGGGTCTAAACGTCGTCGTTGAATGGAATTTCTTCCTAACTTTCGCTAACGCAAATGGTCAGCTTTTTCAGAGGTCTTTCCATTTCTTTGATGTTGGATATAGACTGATCAAAGAGGGCGACGCTTGCATCTTTCGGTAATATAGGGTAAACTCCGGGTGCTAATCGAGAGTCTTTTTTGTCCTTTGTGGATCTGATAGTCTTCTGAATCTTCTTGGTTGGTTTGAAGAAAGTTTTGATGCGGTGCTTCTTTACAATTCTTCTTATGCAATCTGTGATTTTGGATATTTATTGTAGATATGCGTGGGCGGTAGTAAATCGGCTCTCGGATTCCGCTGTCTTTGATCTTTTGAAACTCATTGACTTTCGGTCTCCTTCCTAGCGTACCCGTTAGCACCAAAGACAGTTTTTAGGTGTCGGAGTTCTGCCTGAAGATTCTCTAGTTCACAAATTCTTCGAGCTCTATACTAAACTATGGATACTGTGGTTTTGTTTGTTCAGATGTCGAAGGAAGTTCCCTATGGAGTGTTTCCAAATGACAAAAGTATCTTCTACGTACCGGAACCGTGTCACTGGATGCTATTCCGCGGTCTCGATGCTTTCTTCTAAAAATTCTCCATGAAGAGATTGGCTAACACGCATCCACTTGTTCGAAGAACTTTCCTTTCCGAACGAAGTAACTCCCGGTGGGACAAACTTCGAGAATCTTGTTAATGTCAGTAGGAAAGGTTTTGGTGACGACATCAACACATTTCTTTGGTGGTACTTTTTTAAACAGCCAGGTCACGCCAAATCTTTCATGGAGGTGTTATGGTTTGATGTTCGAATTTTGCGAAAAAAGTTTGCCGAGTTCTTAACGTAGCTGTTAGTCTTTCCTATATGTCGTTAGTGCGGAGACTTAGCTAAGTATGTTGGTGCCCGGAGCGCTCACTATTGGTCTCAGAGGGACATCGACCTTATATATTTTGGGTAGATTGTAATGTCTTGGAGGAACAGCTTGGGATTTTAAAATTCGTTGTTGAGTGTCTTCTGGTACAGAAGATGACTTTATGAATCGATTGGTAAGTCGTAGTCTTGTTTGTGTCGAATTTTCTTCAGGGGTCTGCAGCTTGAGTTTACCGTATACCTTAGTCTTGTGGCAAAGTTTACATAGGAGTCATCAAGAGATCGATGGAAACTAGACTTAGACAACATCGAACGGACTATCGACTGGGACACACCGAAGAATCAGTGGTAGATTGGCTAATACGCATCCACTTGTTCGAAGAACTTTCCTTTTCAAACGAAGTAACTCCCGGTGAGACAGACTTCGAGAAACTTGTTAATGTCACTAGGAAAGGTTTTGGTGACGACATCAACACATTTCTTTGGTGGTAGTTTTTTAAACAGCCAGGCCACGCCAAATCTTTCATGGAGGTCTTATGGTTTGATGTTGGTGTCTCGAATTTTGCGAAAAAAGTTTGCTGAGTTCTTAACGTAGCTGTTTCCTATATGTCGTTAGTGCGGGGACTTAGCTAAGTATGTTGGTGCCCGGAGCGCTCACTATTGGTCTCAGAGGGACATCGACCTTATATATTTTGGGTAGATTGTAATGTCTTGGAGGAACAGCTTGGGATTTTAAAATTCGTTGTTGAGTGTCTTCTGGTACAGAAGATGACTTTATGAATCGATTGGTAAGTCGTAGTCTTGTTTGTGTCGAATTTTTCTTCAGGGGTCTGCAGCTTGAGTTTACCGTATACCTTAGTCTTGTGGCAAAGTTTACATAGGAGTCATCAAGAGATCGATGGAAACTAGACTTAGACAACATCGAACGGACTATCGACTGGGACACACCGAAGAATCAGTGGTAGCGGAACATGCGCTTAACAATGGGGATCACAAGATCGATAGGTCCAAGTTACTAGCAGCGCCTAACGGTTATCATAACAAATTGGTTAGGGAGGCCATCGAGATCCAGGAACATACAAAAAACTTCAACAGAAAGGAAGAAACTCTGAGGCTAAACCAGAGCTGAAATCGAATTCTGAAGAACACCCGAACAGAACCTTATGGAACACTGGATTTGACTAGCGCGATGTTGCCCCGCCCCTTTTGAACCAGTATAAATACAAACTCATTAGTCTACATCCAACATCGGAGATGGTAGGACCTCTGAAAAACTGGCCATTTGCTTTAGCAAAAAGTTAGGAAGAAATTCAAATCAACGACGGTTTTTAGACCGGAATCTACAGTACACTAGTTCAGAATTAATTAAATTAAATATTTAATTTAACATAAATTTTACACGTTGGGGTCAATATGTAGGATAAAATTACAAATCATAGTGTGTAAATACAGACAACAAAACGACAATCAAGTTTAGCGAGATATCTACTGCCATAACCTCATCAAGATAAAAAAACAAAAAAACTTTTTTTAATTCGAACCGTAAATAACGCGTGCATTTAATTACTAATCATTGTTAGCCTAGTTGTATCATGGGGCACTTGATTTTTGATGAGGGAGTACTAGGAAGATAATATTCACCAAAAACCGATTTTTCTTTCTTTCTTTAACACTTACTCCACTATTTCTCCAACATTAGTATCCTTTACGGACGTAAGACAATGGAAGGTTGTGAAAATACTCAACTTCTTCATTGGATATAAATCGCATTTTAGGAACAAATCCTTCAAGTTTGGGAAAAGATGGAAATCTCTTCTTGCCAATCTTGGCAGCCACCAGTCAAAAAGGTTGAAGTAATATTCGCCTGTAATTGTTTTGCCCTTGTCGAGGTAATCAATTAACAAGAACCCTTTCGTATCCCAAAACTTTCTCGTCCGATGACATCGATTTTACTTTTTTTGGGGCTGAACCATCGGCTTCTACCCACTGCTTAGACTATCGTTAAATCGTTTGCGCATTCAGTAAATACCTTTTCTCCCGATATTCTCACAGCTATGTCACTTACTTTTACTCTCCTATTGTCCAACACACGAAATCATGCACTTTTTCGATGGTCTTTGGTGTGGGTTTTTGGTCGTTCTTCATGGGGGTCATCTTCAAGAGATTTGCGAGCATGTTTGAATTCAGCTGCCCATTTAACGGTTTAAACCGCAAACTTTTGTCAACTGCAGATCACCTTCCTTAGGAGTTGATCCATTTAAAACCAAGAATTTTATGACTAGACTATATTTCTTTTAATAAAAAAAAGAAAATTTGTGTAGACAAATATTATATTATCATTTGACACTCTGACAAAACATAAATTTTTGTTGATTGGAGCGCCATCTCTGTGTGGGGCCTAGAACTTTTTACCTTAGCCTCGTAAAATGTGAAGTAATTGAGATAAAATGATAAAAAAGGATAAACCTAAGTTTGTTTTAGTACAAACTTTTGGCATCAAGTACGGAAAGTATTATGAAGTGTAACTATAAGTTACCCTCAGGAACTGAAAAATTCTGAAATTGTCAGAGTATACGGCTTTGTAAAACTGAGATAATTCATAGATTCTTTTTACTTGCACCTTCTTCAATGTAATAATAAAGTTCAACTCGAACTTTATGATCATTTACTATAAAAAAAAAGATAAATATGTAGTTAAATAAAGAAAAAGTTCAGACATATGAAACTTGATTTTGTAAAGTTCTATAACTTTGCTTGTCGTCATTTTTAAATAAACCGTAAGTGTAACCCTAAAATAAGCATCCACAGTATCATTTCTATTTAAAAATATGAAAATGTATGAAAGTGAATGCACTCATAATTACGATTTTTAAATATATCTTAAATTTAACAGTAAATAATTTCGACAAGGCGTTCTTGAAAAATACCTGTTTTACATCTATATTATTTAGACTATTAAAAATTTTATGCGAACCTCTTTAAAATTTAATGGATCGTCTAAAGTAGTTTTGGTGCTTATGGAAACTACGGTGGTAGGTGTGGTGGAAGCGCTAGTTGATGTCGAACTATTGACCGTCAGGAGACCACAGTCTTGTTGGGCACTACGTAGTTCTTGATCCATTTCTTCGGCTAGACTAGACACTTCTATTAATTTTTCAGTGATGGCCTCTACAGCTATGGCATTATCTTGTACGGATGGATCACATACATCATCCGTCGTTTTTTCGGCTTCTGTGGTGTTATCGCCGTCCATTAAGCTGAAACAATATTTTATTTTGGAATAAAATTATTTTCACTTTTAATGTCTGTATATGTTCAAAACAATTAAGTATGGTCCAATGTAGTAGAAACAGTTCGTCTTTGAAAGTAAAAAAACCATGACCGACGTAAAGAAGTAGGTGTTGTCCAACGTGCGGTGACTATGAATGTTTGACACAGTTCCAGTCCACGAAATAGTTAAAAAAATTGAAATTATTAGAAACACACATAAATGCGCCATCTAACTGAATACCTACATACATTGTGAACTTAATCTTTTTTTTATTAAAAATTATTAAAATGTTTCTGTTCCATTTTGTCAAAAACCTAAACATAATAAATCAGAACATTACATTATAATTTAGGACAAATGTTATTTTCAATTTGCAATTTAGGACGTTAATATAAATATAAATTTTTATAATTACTTTTTGATTGACTACAGGCTTTCGTTAAAATTAATCTTGTTGGTCAAGGAATGGAAGATATTTTTAGATATGTTGAGTTATTTTCGCACATGTTTCGAAACATAAATAATTTTGTAATCTATTTATACTCACTAGAAATCAATACTTAAGCTTAATAATCGCGCTAAAAAAAAAGTCAAAAAAGTAAAGTTTTGTCATCGATACCTATAATCTGTAGACAGCTACGTATAGGTAGTAAGCCTTAACGTGCCAAAAAAAAGTTGAATGTAAAAGCAGTCGTAAAGAAATAATCTTTTGTTATTTGTCATGCGGACTTTTAAGTATTCTGTAAATAACATTTATAATGCAATTTACGCAACTATAAAATTTTAGTGTTTGATACCCGAGCCATTATTGGTACACATTCCTTTATCGAAATGTCACCATTATTTTTATGGATTACCACAACTCTTCCAATGTCTGTCAGAATTTAACCTTCCGGTGCCGGGTTGAAGTAAAAACTTCTAAAGCAATGAAAGAATTACCACCTTGCCAAATATTGTTAGGGCTAGCTTGATGAGAAGAAATGTTAAATAGTAACAAAACGTCAACACAACTTTTGAAACCAAATACTAAATAATAAAAAAAAATATATAGTTCATCTAGTGATTTTGAGGATGGAATTGCTTCCATACTGCATGCCGCGCTACCATCTACGCTGATTACCTGTATCAGATATTCCTTAGCACGAAATTCTCCACTTATTATCAATTTTTGGCCAAGCTCATCGACAAATGATGTAAATGTTTTGCACCAAGGGCCCATAGACTCCAAACTGAGGGGCATGAAGATATAGTATTAATCTTCCGATTTGCAGCTTATTCTGAAACTAGATCCGGACCTTTACTTGCATTATTCAAATAAGATGGTGCTAAAGTATTGACACAGGTTACTTCATAAACCATGCACTTTCCTTGATACCACAGGATAAGAGTTATACCGTCTTCTCTAAAAATATTGGAAGAAGTTGGGCTGAAGTCAGAGATTGCTGCACAATCTCATTCAATAATGAGTGTCTAGACCATTTTCCGATTACTTTCCCACAAGATACCGTGGAGCCATCTTCCAAAACTTCATCACCGCAAATACAACCATGACTTTTACATAACTTCAATTCAAAACGTAGTGAAACTGAAATACGGAATGTATTATCGTCAATGAGGATTCTCTCCTGGTTCCGGAATAAACCCGAGCTTCATTCAACTTTGAATCGTGTCTCATCTCGGTTAATTACTTCAGAATGATCAACGAGCCCCAATTCTTTTGCATCGAAGGGATTTGAAGGGTTTACGAAAACATCTTCATCAATATATCTTCGGCATGTAAATCGAGATTTAAGTCTTATCTTGAATAAAGGGGTACATATAACAGATAAGACTGAAACAACCATTAACTGATGCCAAAAATGTCTGAAGGCAGAGATCTGAAACTCTTCTAACTTCCAAGCCACGATGACGTACCGGTAAACTTGCAATAAATATCCCATTGATAATCTGAGAAGTGGAAGTTTGTTATTCTTTCCATTGAAATTCTAAATTCATCGTCAAGTTCCTGGATAAGCGCAGGAAAAAGCAAAGTAGGAGATGTTCTGAGGATATATATTAGCATTGGGATCGCCAGACAATGCTTGAGTAGACAATAAGCCACGTGAGATTTCAGTTTCTGAAGTCTATCCAACAAAAACTTCATTTCGTTCATTTTAAAAAATAATGCGAATATTCTTTCGAAAAACTTTTCAAATGCAACTGGAGAAAGCCTGGCGCAATCGTAGAAAGAGTTCTGACAAGATAATTCCCACCACGCTCATTTGCTATTCGAATTTCATCTCATTTGGTCTTCCATGAGTTTTTCCAGTAACTTCGCTATCGCTGATGATGATAGCTTAGCTATTGAAACACGTGCCCGAGTAAAGTTTTTGGTGCAGTTTTTTTGGTGTTTTTTTGTTGTTACCTTTGACTACAATTAATGTTTTGGAAAAAGGATGTTTACTCTTAAAGGCTAAAGTAATTTCCTTTGATTAAAAAGTGATGAAGCGGACGTTGCATGGTGTACGTAGGAAAGATTGAATTTATAAGTGCAGGTGTGAAAAAACATTAAGTTCAACTGAACCAAAGGACACTCTGTAGTTGACAGTTGAGAGGTGAACATGAAATTATAATAAAAGCTTGGAGTTAAATAATAATGAACGTATTAACTTGATATTACAGAGGGGCTGTCGTACAGTCTATACTCAGCATGTATATTACTCATTAAATTTGATATAATAACGTATAATCAATGGCATCGGTTCGACTCGGAATATATCTACTTTTCCTGTTAAATGTAGCCCGTCTGAATTTTTTCTAATGCTTTTTGTCCGTCTGTAGCAACACATTTGACGTACTACGTGATTCACTTTGCTCCTTGAATAGGAGAGTCTTCAGCCTTCTTATTATGGGGTAAATCAGGACACATAAGTGAAGTGCTTCTTCTCACATACCACACGTATGAATTTCTTCTATTTTCGTTCATTTAACTGAATTCATTGCCCCACGCTTAATAACTCAGTCGACGTGCTTGACTCTACAATAGGCAGAAGCATAGCTGAACAGTTATCAGTGATGATCAGCGATTCTGTGGAGAGTATGTGTGACTCCAAAGCATCAATTTTTTTTATAATGTTGAGGACGTTAGATACTACCATCTTGAGTAATTCCCGGACGTACACTTCCACCAACCAAATTTATCTTTAAGCTTGGGCACTGCTTTCCGATAATTTTCAGAAGTTAATAATCGTTTTGTGTAAAGTGGATCCAACGATCATGCACTGAGATGAGTAGTGGAATTTTCCTGTTCTGTCCAAGTCTTCATTCTTGTAAATTTTCTGACCACCAAGACAGCCATTCAGTCTGTTCACTACTTTCTTCTGTAATAATTGATTCAATTTCTATTCCATTGTTGTCAACTTTCCACGATAAGTATCCACTCAGTCCATTTATTTGTTAAGTTTCTTCTTTGTCACATTAGCGTCCAACAAGGCTTCCAATAAGTCATTATCAAGACCCTTAATATCTTCTAACGTTTCTCTGAGACGTTGACTGCAAACTCATTGGGCTTCTCATTTCCCATCTCCCGGGGCATTAAATGTTGCGCAAACTGCTGTTTTCCATTTAACTGTTGAAGTGATCAGAGTAATTTACTCAGACGTAACTCTAGTTTAAGTCATTAAATTCCAATTCTGTTGACTCAATTCCAATACCATTAGTTTCGTCATCTATTTGGTTTATACTATAGCGCATATGATTATATAACTGGCCCGGTAATCGATAGAACTCGATGTCATCTTTTCATGAAGAGATATTTCGTCAAGTCAGATGAAAAATATCTCCCTGCGCCATATTCTCGACCGATAGTTTTTGCTGCATGTCAGCTTTGATGTGCGAACCCATTTCAGGATCTTTAAAATTAAGTGAGTGATATATTTTTTGGTGCGTTTAGGCCTCTTCTGATAACACATTGGTATGACTTCCAACAATCAGATATAATGGATGGATGCGGTACTATCTATTCCCATTTAAATTTTATTAGCTTACGCTAGATGTTAGTTGATAGGTAACTTCTAAGCTTGGATAGGTCAAGTTACGTTAGTTAAGGTTAGGAGACTAGAATTCGAAGTCAAAGTTATGTGGCATAGACGTAACGGAGAAAAAAGGGGAATATCTTGAAGAATGGATAGAAGAAAAAGAATTAGAAGTGGAAAATACAGGAAAGGTGCCTACATCTGAACGAGAAAAATCAAAGAGCTACATTGATGTAAGGACAGCTTCAAAAGACAGAGAATTAGAAACTGTAAATTAGAGAGAAGGAATTGTTAAGCAACCATCGGTATTACTTTTTGACGTCAAGATAATCGAGGAAAAAATTAATCCTAGAAAGGTTGTACGAAGCTACAGAAAGGAGTGGCGGTCTGTCTCCTAACCAATTCGGTTTCCGAAAAAGCAAGGGGGCTGAGGACGCTCTGGCCATAATTATCGACCTAGGGGCCACTTCTAAACGTAGATGGTTAACGGCGATGAAAGAAACGTTGTAGAGAATTAAAATACGACCAAAATGAGCACAGACACGACTCAATCGGATTTGTACTTTTCGAGATTTTATGTTTTCTTTTAAAATTAATTACGCCGCCATTTTTTGAGTTACAGTGAACAGCGTCGGAGACATGATAGGTTTTCATAAGTACTTCATTTGTGCAATAACATGGAGCTATCAGATAATTCGTTTTTGTACAATTGCAATTTGAATTTATTTTTGCATTATTTCAATTTTTCAAAAAGATTTTGAAAATATAAGTTGCACACTACAGCATGTATATTCCAGTTTTGCGATAAATACTTGTGAATTTAACCAAATTGCAGTTAAACATCGCTCCAAACGGCCGCGCGCGCGGATTTGCTCGAGTAGTGAGGAAGCCGGGCTGGCGGTTTTTCTCGTAAAATAAAAATCAGATCGAGTCGTGTCTGTGCTCATTTTGTTCGTATTTTAATTCTCTACAACATTTCTTTTTACTCCATTAACATGGGTTTATTAGTATTTAGTCAGGAACGAAAAAACTAAAAAAAAAGATGTTTTTTTTGCACTAATTTGTTAATCACAAATTAATTAATGACAATCGCGTGTTGGCTTTATGTCTAAATTAATCTACTCATTGTCCTTGATATGATGACACATGTCTTTTCCTATTAGTATTTTTGTCACAAACAAGGTACTTTTTAGCTATATTGACTGGCCTATTGAGAGAACAACGTTTGACCTTATTAAGAGTGGCAGCGCCATATAGAACGGTTTGGACAGAAGCTGTTCAAGTAGTAATAAGACAAGTTCCTTTAGACTTACTTGTGATGGAGAGAGCAAAGGTAAATTATGGCAAAAAAAGAACAAGAGATAAAGATCAAGGCAAGAGAGTATAAGGTAGATGCTGTGATTGTACACTGAGAATAATGGTATATAGGGTGTAACACGAAGAGTTTTGTTTAGAAGTTATGAGGTTTTTAATCAAAAAAATTATTTTTATCTAGAAATGCAGACCTTAACTCCCCAACTAAATGGCGCGAAGTAGAAAAAATAGATTTTCGAGAAGTTTTGGCGCGATTCTAAATACAAAGCAAATTAATTCGTATTTTTAATGAGCGTTTACATTTGTTTCAAACCATCAACTTTTTTGTGAAAAAAAAATAGTTCAACGGCATAGCAATCTAATTTTAATCTTAATTGCACTCCACTCGCAAACATTTAAAACTAAATTATGGTTCATATTAAGGTACGAATCTTGAAGGTTATTTAGTTCTAAAGGTTTTAGTCAATGAACAAATTGTGTACATTAGTTTGTGCCAAATATAATTAAAATTGTGTATACGGAAATTGCATAATTAGCTTTAATAATTTATTTACGTCTCCCTGCTTGAAAAAAAAGTTAAAAAAACAATTTCTATTAAATCACTAGATATTGACTAATTAGCGGCAAAATAAATAAGCAAATAATTAATTTATTTGAAAACACATGGCTTTAAGTTAACAGAATTTGGACATCTAAAAATAAAGCTTCTATTTTGGTTTGTTCCGCTCACACGCAAGTTTCGTCTGTGTTCCCAAAGCGACAAAAAATAATTTATACGGTTTATACATTAACAAACTTACAGAAATTCGAGACGTGATGTTGAGCCCAGGCGGGTTTAGATGCCACTGCTGAATTTTTTACCCCCTCCTGTAGCTAAACACACTGTCCGTTTGAAAATCATTCTTTTTTCAGTTTGTTTCAGCTCAGGTATTTTTTTTTCAAAGAAAAAAATTGGCAGAATATTCTAATTGAATAATGTTTGTTTGTGTTAGTTTTTTTGTTGTAAATGCACTTATAATGGTTTACTTTAAAAGAAATACTTACGAATCATTTAGGTAGATCGGTTCTTTCAAGCGGCTTCTCAGCAATTTTCCCAAACGTACCATTCTTCCGACTTCGAGCAGAAGTTTCTCCCTGGTGACGTAAAAATTTCGCACTCTGACCTGTTTTTGGACATTTCTTCTAGGGGCATCGTGGCCACTGCCTCTCGAAGATCTCTCAGTTGGTTACAATGTTCTTCGACGGACCTGTGAAATACGGCGGATACGCGAAGACGAGTCATTTGCTCTTGACTTACGTCGAGCAGTCTTTGCCAGGAGTGGCGCATTTTTTGATAAAGGGTAGCATGTTCTTGTATTGGTAGTTTACACGATTGTCTCAGTGCCAAGGATGCGTTTAATAGTTGACATCCATACTTGTAGGTGTCCTAAAATAATATGCAAGAATTACATTTGAGAGAATTTTCATTGATTATAGAAAGAAAATATTTCAGCAGGATATATCTTTTAAAACAAGCGTTTCGCACGCGCAACTCCACATCGGCCTGATATTAACAAACTGTAAAAACGTATAGAAAAAACATTTTACTTGAAACTTTAAACCTTAACATGGGGTTAAGTGGTCATATGGGTCCTTATATCAGCATGTTTAAGACTTACAAATTTTAGCTTGAAAAAGAGGAAAATAACAATTGTCACTTTACAAAAAATAATTCAAATAGTAAATATGTAGTATAATAAAATTTCCAACGACTTTTATTCCATAACAGAAGATTAACAACAACTGGCCTTCTTAGATGTGCTAGTGAAAAACGTTAAGTGAAAATATCTAGATCACATACTCTACCGAAAACCTACACACACGGACATGTACTTGCATGCTTTATCGAAGTACCACCCTGACGGAACCAGCTTGAAAGATTTTTAAACCACAGAATCTTCAGGCGGAACTCACACACCTGAAAACTTCCTTAGAGGCTAAGTGGTAAACTAGGAAGGAGATTGAAAGATTGAGGTCCGAAAGATCAAGGGCACAGACTGCGTAGAAAGAGTTCTAAATGGGTAAAACCTCAAAATCATCTTCAAACCAACCAAGGAGATTCAGCAGACCATCAGATCAACAAAGGACAAAAGAGACCTTCTTTTAGCAGCCGGATATTACCATATACCTTGTTCTAGTGGCTAGGCTTAAGGAACATTTAGTACACTGCCGTCTGGGACTCACCAAAAAATTAGCGGTAGCCAAACATGCGCTTAGCAATGGGAATCACAAGATACTCTTCGAAAGCTCCAAGTTGCTAGCAGTTCTCATAAAGATTGATTAGGAGCGCCATCTAGAGCCATAAACATCCAGAAAACTTCAACAGAAAGGAAGAAACCCTCAGGCTCAACTTAATCTGGAATCCAATCCTCAAGAACACCACACGAAACACCGGATTTTACGGGCCCCGTCCGCTTTGAACCGGTATAAGTACAACCTGCGAAGCAGAACTCATCAGTCTACATAGAAGGAGTTGACAACTCGCGTTAGCGAAACGGAGAAACTTCAATCAACGACGACCTTTAGACCCAAATCTATACAACACTAGTTCATCGCGAAAAAAACTATTCGCATTTTTAACGCAACATATCCCAATTTGTACGAACCGAATAAACCCATAGCCAGTGATTATTGTAGAGTTGCGTTTGAGCTACCCTACACTAATGAGCAGGAATTCGATGTTGAGTTGAAATTGCATAATTTTTTCGCAATACTGATAAATTAATAGCTGGCATCTGATAACCTACAGATTTCTATAAAATAATGCTGTTAAGTTCACGTCAAGGATTAATTTACTAGATCTGCTTGTTTATTTGTTACAGATTTAACTCAGTAACTGACATTATTTCATGAAAACTCGGCATTTAAATAAAATTTTAAAAATATCAAAAGATTTCAATAATGGTTAATTTTAGGTATAGCATATGGTATACCAATCATACCTAAAATTTACCGCAAAATTCGAAAAAAAAAATACAAACTACTAGCTTCTATTTAAAATAAGCAAGATCGACGTCACTTCCGGTATAAACAGTGATTAACATTTTGGGAGACCACTACTTGTGAAATTTCAAATTTCGGTCTTCCGTAACTTCTAATGAAAACTGTTCGTTTACTCCCTGTATACAAAGTTTATCTTGTTTTAAATTTTTAGATCTGAATATTTGAACTACGTTATAATAAAGCAAAAATAATTTTCTGTCTGTAGATCGTCTGTCCGTATCTAAGCTCGATATCAAGAAAACCATTGGTTCGATTTTATGAAACTTGGCATATAGGTGTTATGTATACCTAATATTGCAGATCTGTTAGATTGTGGATATAATCTGTCGAGTCAAAAGGGCATCAAGAATGCTGGATGGAAATTTGGAAATTTTATTATCTACAACTTTTATTTGAACATTTTTTTTCTAAAGCCCAATTCTATTTTTTTTATTTTTCGACCAAATTTTTTAGGTTGAATTCCAGTCTTAAAAGTTTAAAAAGCGCGAAAGCTTGGAGTTCTATAATAACCACCATATACTTGGACCCGCCTTAAGAGTTTTGCGTATTTAAACAGTTATGTATATTTAGTTGATAAGATATGGAGACTATACAGTTATCAACAGACTGACTAAGCTGAAAAAGCCCCAAGGATGGTAAAAAAAAAATTACCTTGTATCCATTTTCAAAAAAGGGAATAGGAAAAATCCAGGGTGTTATAGAGGTATCAGCTATCAGGTAGGTCATGTTTTGACAACTTTTTCATCTTTCAACAATTAGCTAAGAAAAGAATATCAATAGGGGAAGAGTTGCACATGGTCTTCATCGATTTAGAAAAGGGTTATGATATGATACCCAAACAAAAGTTATGGGAAGCTTTGATGGAACTCAACATTAATCCTCAAATGTTGGTAATAATTCAAGAAATATATAAGGAAAACCTCACGTATATAAAAGTTGGCAGAGGTCTATCAAATCCAATTACTCCTCCAGAGGACTAAACCAAGGATGCAGCTTGTCACTACATCTTTTCAACTTGTACGTAGAGGTCGTAGTTACTAAAGAATTTGAAGAGAAGTTGTGTAGGTATGGGGGTACCTATTGGAGATCACAGTTTATTTACCCTAAGTTTTGCTGACGATCAGGTGTTAATGGCGCAAGATTCATGCGACCTCGAATTTATGATACACCGTCTGTATAAAGAGTACGAAAAGTTCGGTAAGTAACCCTTAAAAAGATTGAATATTTGGTTATGAATAGCGAAGCAAAATTTGAAGTACTGATAAATGATCAATCAATCGTCGAACTAATTGAAGAATTTAAATATCTAGGGGCTTTAGTAGACAAGAATGGATAGGAGATAGAGAAATTAATCACCGACTACAAGAAGGAAGAAGATAATTGGGTACCTAAACTCGTTGTGGTGGGATAGAAATATCAGGAAAAGAACGAAAAAGCGTATAGGACGGGTTGTGGTAGAATATAGCCTTTGCTATGGAAGTGAGATTTTAACAGTTAATGCAGATACCAACATATAACGAATAATCATGATGAAATCAGACGTCGGATGATGATAACGGAGAGAATTGAACTTTGGAGCCTACGATGGTTTGGGAACTTGATGCGAATGCCAGAAAATTGGTGGCCAAGGCGGATAGTTGAATGGGTCCCACCAGGAAAGAAAAAACGTAGACGACCTCGACGTTCCTGGGGTGTAGGTATTAGATAGGCAATGGAAAAGAGACAACTGAACGAAGAAATGACTCGGACCAAGAGGGGATTGAGTAGACGGCAACTAGTTGTACTTTGATCATTTACATAACATGTATATTTTTAACACTTAATGTATTTACAAGCTTAATATATGCAGGGTGTCTCACCGGGAACCGCCATTAGCCGTATACAGAAAAGTATACATGGAAAAAAAATGCAAATTTGGAGAATGACTAAAACTAATAGGACCAACCCAACTAAAACATTTTCAGTCTTCTGACCTTTTAGTTGTACCGGAAGTCGACATCAACTTCATTATTTTAACTGGAACACCCCATATATCATTGAATTTTCGGATTCTACGTCAAATTTTCAACATTGACTGTAGCTAAGAGTTACATATTTCGAGATATTAGTTTTTTCGGGAACTCCATATCGGGTTAATTTTTGGTTTGTATGAAGAGAATAGACTATATCAAACGAAGATGTGTCCATAGATTAAAAAATTTAATACTAAGTATTTCATATTTGCTGTTACATTTTGACTTCCTCAAAGAGCAATAACTTTGATAAGTCATATTGAACACCCTGTATTTTGTAATCTTTCGGGTGCAGGTTCAAATTATCTTTCAAATCATATAAGCATTGTTAGGATGTTAGGAATGTAATACTAAGTGTTTCATATTTACTGTTACATTTTGACATCTTCAATGAGCAATAATTTTTTTAAGTCAATGGATCATCCTGTATTTTTTTACTCTGTAGTATGGAGATTGAAATTCTCTTTCAAATCATACTATAAGCAAATAAACGTCATAAACCAAATCAAATTCACATAGTTTTATGTTTGTCATATAATACTAATCATGGCCAATTCGATTAGAGATCTGGTACGCCCCAATACTAGAAAATTGCAAATATCTTCAAAAGTAGTAGCCGTAATCCTAACAATGCTTATATGATTTAAAAGATAATTTGAACCTGCACCCGAAAGATTAAAAAAATACGGGGTGTTCAATATGACTTAACAAAGTTATTGCTCTTTGAGAAAGTCAAAATGTAACAGCAAATATGAAATACTTAGTATTACATTTTTAATCTATGGACACATCGTCGTTTGCTACAGTCCATTCTCTTTATACAAACCAAAAATTAACCCGATACGGAGTTCCCGAAAAAAGCTACAGATATTTCCGTGAACTTTTGCATTTGTGAAAATTTTACTACAAAAAATAATATCTCGAAATCTATAACTCCTAGATACAGGGAATGTTATACAAAGTGACCCTAAAATTTGACGTAGAATCCGAAAATGCAATAATATATAGTGTTCCATTTATAAAAACGAAGTTGATTAGTCATTCAAATTTTTCCATATATACTTTCCCGTACACGGCTAATGGCAGTTCACGGTGAGACACCCTGTATATGTATATCAATGGTATCGTTTTTTTTTTCCACTTTTTCTTTAAATGTATCTTCTATACGCTGTTAAGAATTTATTTTATTTTCGAGCAAAAATAATTAGAAACTTTTAACTCCCACAAGATCAGAAAAGTGTAGAATAAATACTGGTTCATGATTTGGGACTAATACTATACCTTTGCCGTTTCTTGAAATGCCAAATGCTCATCCTTTTGTACTTGTATTTCATAGGTGGTAATACCAACGTGTCCATGATTTTGTAACATAACTTGAAATAATTCGTCCAACCATTGTATGGCTTGTCTGGCGTCGTTTTCATATGAATTTATATGCGCGACTTGCTCTAACGTTAATTTCTGCAATTCGACACTGTCGCTGAACAAATTTTTTCTTGCGGTTGTAGCATCTAAAATATCTCGAATGTTTGCGATATCTTCTGAATAGTCCAACGCTAATTCTCTGCCAAGTGCATCTTTCACCGGCATAGACAGCATGTCTGAAAGTTTTTCTCCTTCTTTGACTAGTTCACGTTCCATGGCATCTAAACGATAAAGACTAGACATAATAAAATAATTACCGTTAGTGTTTAAAAATTAAATCTCAAAATAAATTACAACTGAATTTCTTTTAAAATAACCGTTAGAATAGACTAATTGCAGGCAATAAATTACAGGTACCCCCTCAATATCCTTACCTAAGTAGATAAATATAGATTTATGTTACAAAACCACTTACCTAAATTTAGTTGATTTATTTGTAATTTATCTAATTTTTGTCTGGCCGTCGAGAAATCATTGACTTTACCCATTACCAGCGATTCGAAAACCTCACTAGTTTTATCGAAATATTCCGAAACTAATCGAAAAAACCTCAAAGAGGTTATTAAGATATTTCGCCGTCTTTCTAATCTAGTCGCAAAACTCCTACACACAAAATCCATAAAATCCTTTTGCCAAATTAAATCTTTCATTTGACTAGTATCAACATTAGAAAAATTTTCTATTTTAAATAACAATTCGGCGTAAGCGCCGTACGTATCCCAACATTTCAGTTCAACGGCTTCATGGGCGTTTCTTAATTCTTCAGCTGAAGAAACGTCATGGCCAACTTTGTGTTGCGAATTCAACAAGCTTTCGGCAGGTCCTAGAATCCAGTTAGTCACATTCACAATCCCCTGTACCAATAAACTTATATCTTTGGTATCCACGAAACTTTTTTGCATCAATTTCCACGCTTCTAATATTTCGCCTTGTTTTTTGCTCAAGTTGTTGGATACGCTTTCGATTTTTTGTATGGTGTCTAAAGTGTCTTGTGGTGTTGTCATCGATTCAGATTCGGACGCGTATTTTCGACTTCTGTTGTCATATTCGATTTTTTGAAGAAGTTCTTGACCTGAAATTTTATTAAAAAACTATTAACAGTTTTTCGATCTTCTCAGTGTAGTTGCAATTATATGTACCGTTAAATTCTAAATTTAAAATGCATAGATGTTGGTTAGTAAAAACTCGTTTGAATAATAAATTAATGAGACGTTTGCGTTGTTTAAAGAATATTATTGTTTTTGGTGAGCTTACATGCAAAACTTTTCGATACTATTTAGAGGTCAGCAACTTTTTTAAAATTGTATCAATTAGTATCTAAATTCTGATCCGTATGACGAAATTTAAATCTTTTTACTTATACAATATAATTCATAAATAATATACAAATGCTTAAGGAAATGTATGTACACATTATATTGATATAACGTATTCTACGTACACATTCAGAATAGATGTACGTGGATAAGTAATTATTATTTTACAACTATTGAATGCCAATACATTTAATTATTAATAATTAATGTACTTAATACGTGCACAAAAAATTAAGTATTCCGCAGTATTTTCATATCGTACTTATTGACCAGTTAAGTTTTTTGGTGATTAATGGTAGAATAATTGTATACCTACTAATTATTTAAACTTTGTAAGTAAGTAATCTATACGAAAACATGACTAATGTAATTTATGGCCAAAAAGTACTCTAGTTCCCATCGTTTTTCTTACATTCCAATTATAAAATAATGTTTTTGCATCTGTACTGTAATGTTGTTTTTATTACGATGTTTAGATACATTTGAAAATTAATCACCACATCCGGATTAATTAAAAAACTCACACTAGGTGTGGTTTTTTTATTAAATAACAGAAAATGTTTTTTGCAGTTTTTTGCAGTTCACATGCGGCAAATATAATACCATCTTAAAAATGCAACGTTTCGCTACCGCAGTGGGAGCTTCATCAACCAGGATTAGATGTGTTTATAAATTGTCAAAAAATTTGGAAAAAACTCACTGATGGCATGAAGATGAATATTTTACACATAGATTTCATTGAAGGTTTTTTTTTTCATCCCATTATTTTAACGTTATTAATGAGTACTCAGTGATCTTATGTGTATTCATCCTCATGCCATCATTGTGTTATTTCCCATTTTTTTGACAATTTATAACTCATTTAATCATGGTTGATGAAGCTCCCTCTGCGGTAGCGAAACGTTGCCTTTTAACAGGACTCGAGGGTTTGCTTTCGATTCCATTACTTCGAATAGTATGGGTCCAGACGTGCCCTCACTATCTGGATATTTTAAATAATTAAATCTAGTGATGAATACCATCAACATTATTATGAAATAAATGAATGCAAAAATAATAGTTTTCCGATAATGACATTTTGTGTAATTGTCAGTTTGATGTGAATCAGTTAGTCATGAGTTACAATAATTCGCACATGAGCAGTCAAGTATTGGAGTTCTACGACCACGCTACTGAGGATGTTTGCCGCAGCAGCAAACGAAACGTGTGGAAGAAGAGGAAGTAGTTAAAATAGACCATGGCTCAATAGTGTGGAAAAAATATATATACGAGCAGGGGTCCTACAGATTTCTTCTTCTTTTCTTTCCATTCCTCTTCTACGATACCTTTATTCTTCATTATTGCATGTACCCCTTCTACCCACGTTATGGTAGGCTTCCCTTTCTTATTCTTCCTACCGGGATGTAACTTATTGCCTTATTGTTTAGTTCCTACTCTATTTATAGTGGTACATATTTTTCCTGTATGTCTTCAAACGTCCTCATTCCGTATGTGTTCAAGTCTGGATTTTCTGCAAGTTCAGAAATCCATTTCTATTGTATTAGACTTATTTCTATTTTTCTGGGTATATGCCAGATACGTTAATATGGGTTCGACGATTGCATTGTAGATTTTTATCTTTTTGTCCAGCGTTATTTCGTTCGACGGATAGAATTTAGCATGCGCACACATTTTTGTCCTTGTTTGGTTCTTTCTTCTATATCGTTTGTGGATGTTCCCTCGTTTGATGTTACAGTGCCTAGGTATTTGTATTTTTCACATTGTCTTGGTTTCTTATGCCTAGTTGTGGGTCTTCTTGTCCCTTTCCAACTTTAAGTATTGTGTTTTTTCCATGTTTATATTCATTCCCCACTTTTCATATTCTCAGTTTCATGTACTCCTATCTTCTTCATAGCTTGCCACAATCACTTATCATCAGCAAATAGGAGTGTTGCAAGGCACGGGTCATTTATTTGGATTTATATTCCTGCATATTTGCGTCCAGCTATTCTTGAATGTATACTTAAATAATTGTGTTTAAGATCTTCTATAACTTTGAAAGGTTTTGAAATTTTTTTTCTTATTGTTACCGCACTCTGGGGGTTCTTATAAGGGTGAGTTTGTTTCATGTTTAGCATAGGGATTTCGGAAACTAATAAAGATAGAGAGACGGTTAAATGGGAAAATAATTGTAGTTTTTTGAGCTTAATAAAATGTGCTTTTTGTTCTTTTTAAAAAAATGCATGGCTAACTAAATATTTTAAAAATTAAAATTTTTGGTAAATTCGTTTGGTGCTTGTTGTTTTTTTATTATTGGCTTTACAAAAACAATTATAGAAGAAAAGTTTTAGGTATTTTTGTGGTAAATAATAAAAATTTTGAGATATGACACAAACTTTGTTTTTTCTAATGGAAACTATAGTCGTCTATGACTTTATAATAACGGTGCATTTACAACGATTCCATAGAAATAGGCCATAATTATTTTTGTAAATAAATTCATATTGATGGTTTCAGACAACTTAACCAACACAACTAGAAACTATAAGTGATTTCCACTTGCTAATAATTGACGTTTGCGTCTGATATTGTTTCCATAGATAAAAAAAAAGATACTTCAAAACGAATCGGGCGCCACCTACCCTGTAGTGATTCGTCCTAATTATTAAGATCTCAGGATACAGAATAAACAAACAGTTCCCAAAGGAATGTATGTATTTTATAGAGATGGATTTTATCACTTGTGTCGACAAATACACCAACATTGACTAGATAAATCATAATAATAGCGAGTAATAATTAAAACAAATTATAGCAAAGGAATTAAACCTAAAGTATAGTAAAATCACCCGCAATTAATTAAAAAGTAATAATGCGCCAATATGTGAGATTTATTGAATAAAAATATTATTGAAATTGTTGAAGAGTCATAAACCAATTGATATTAAGAGTAAAGCTAACACAGTGATTAAAATATTGAAAATAAAGACAATTTTTAACTTTGAGCGGTCTAATTTCCAATAAATAACTTTAATTAACCTTAAATTGTAAGACCAATTACTCGCATTTCGTTGACATTTAAAAATGTTTATAAAATTTTATAAAATATTTTAGTAATTTTTAATTAATAAAACTTATAAGTCACATATTAATTTAAGTTCTAATGTTAACTATAACTCTGTTGCTATGTTAAGCGAAGATAACGCTTTTCTACTCAGTCGCATTGCCCCCCCAAACAAAATTTAGGTTTTTGACGTTCGCATACAAAAGAGAATAGCTAGTACAGGCTAGTAAATTTTGCTCAACGCTAGCAGACTTATAATAACGGAATCACCAAGGCGAACTCACCCCACCCCCTCTAACCCAAATTAATAAATATCGAATTTTTTGTGTTTGCACACGAAAGAGAGTAGCACATAGGTAGCACAACTTTGCTAAAGGCTAGCACACCTTTGATAACGGAGTTCTTGAAGTTTGAATCTGGGGGAGGGGGCCAATGCAACCTCGGTCTCCTTTCATAAAAAAATTTTAATTTTTTATGTTTTGCACACGAATGAGAATAACGCTAGTACACCTTTAATAACGGAGTTATCCAGGCAAGATGTAACCTACAGTAAATTGTACAAAAAAAACTTCAATGATTATTATCTACGGACTAGACTGTTGTAAATACATATCGGGGATTGTTAGAAAAAAATAAAAATTCAAACACATTTATTTTGCTTATTTGAGTTGTGCTAGCTTTTATTTTAGTTGTCAAGCTTAAAACTCGGTTTTATTTACCGATTGGAGCTGGAGAGGATACAGGAAAGATATTGAAGATGGACACTAAGTTTGGAGAGAGAGAGAGACAACTGGATGTTTAATAGAGGACAAAAATTAAACTGGAGAAAATAAGAGTAAAAGCAGGAAAGAGAGCGATAAGATTTGACGAAAGAATGAAGAATAGGAAAGATATAGATAGAAGAGATAGAATTAGGAAAAATAAATCACGGAGAATGAGAAAGAAAAGCATATTAGAGAAGAGGAGGTTACGCGATAGAAAAAGTAGGATGGTTAAGAATATAATGAAGAAGGATGGACGAAGAAATAACAATAAGGGACAAAGATAATCAGATACAAGAAATGAGAATGAGGATCAGAGAAAGAAGGTACAAGACGGGATACGTGGACATAATAATGGAAGAAATCCAAAAGTACTTAATAGGAGGGCTGACAATGCAAGAAAAGATTGGGAAAATATTAAACATCTAAGAGAAGAATGTGTGGAATTAAGGGAAGAGGGAATGAGAAGGGAAAGTTTACTAGGAGAGAAAGGAGATGGTATAAAGTGGATGAAAGAGGTAAACAAGAGAAGAAGATGACAGTAGAGTAAATTATCATTTTGAATTACATTGTGAGTTTTATTTACTTAAGTTTCTTTTTATTGTGTCGAATTCATTTGTTAATTTTAAAAAACAAATAAAATTTGATTGATTTGATTTAAGTTTCAATTGTCCTGTGCTAAGCTCAGCTATTTCATGTTCAAACGTCAAAAGTTCGAAATTTTTTGTCGGGGCTTGCTTCCATAGATTCAACTCTCAATAACTCCGTTATTAACGGTGTGCTCATGTTGAGCACAGTTGTGCCAGCTATTTTCTTTCGTGTGTAAACATCAAGAATTCGATATTTTTGTGAGGGGGGGAAGGTCGCTCTAGCTTTCCCTGATTTAAACCTCAATAACTCCGTTATTGAAAATGTGCTGGCGTTGACCAAAACTGTGCTAGCGGTTTTATTTCGTGCGCAAACGTCGAAAATGTATTTGTGACGAGAGGGTTAGGCCGACCAAACCTTTCTACTTTACATTTAGAATACGTCTATTCTAGACCGAAATGAAAATCGTTTACAGTGGAAAATACTATACAGTATAAATGAAAGTTTTTAATTTAATTATCCACAACTTTTATTTAAACAATTTACATTTTGAAAGATTTTTGGTGAGTTCTTCCAACGATCCTAGTTATGTTTCATACACCTTCATTGTAGATATCCCTTAAAAAAATCAAGTGGCGTCATCCAGTTATTTGGAAGGTGTATGAAACACAACCAGCATCGTTGGAGTAACTCACGTAGAAACTGCCGTCAGATCACTCTCGAAGTCTAAATATGAGAAGAGTTGTTGGGGGTTGGGGGGAGGCTAAGGCGACTGAGCTAAATAGAAAAGCGTTATTTTCGCTTAGCATAGCAGCACAGTCATACTTATATAACGTTGGTATAAAATTGCTGGAAATTTTCTATCTCAAATACGATTCTTCCACGAACGTGGAAATTGTCGTTGAAACAAATTGAGTCATACCATCGAGTTGTATTCGGTATGAAAATTTCAGGTGGAAATTTTTAGGGGATGTTTTAGCAAGTGAAAATTTCCGATAAATTCAACCGAGATGGGTCCATTATGACAAAATTAATGAACCTGATTGGTCGAGAAATTGTGAGGGAAATTTTCAGTAAAATTTTAAAATATCTTAGATAGGTTTTCATTAACAGAATAAAAAGACCCTCAAGATGCAACTCGACCTCTTATACCATTTAAAAGTTTTGAGATGGAAGCTGTCGGGGACAGAATGTTTACGTTTAAAGTCAAATTTGACATTAAAAGATGTCCTCCTAAAAACAAAAATTGCCTTGTTTATGGATTTTGCTCAAAACAAAGTAGTAAAGGAACGTCCTTAAAGTTAGCAGACCAGATGAGGCAGATCAATAATTTTGTACATTAGAAATTGAGTACTTATTAATTGCTAATTAAGTACGTCAATTACG
Source organism: Abscondita cerata (assembly GCA_030710515.1). Taxonomy (NCBI): domain Eukaryota; kingdom Metazoa; phylum Arthropoda; class Insecta; order Coleoptera; family Lampyridae; genus Abscondita; species Abscondita cerata. The sequence goes on along the minus strand of JALBCR010000909.1, from coordinate 11,406 downwards.
ATTTAATTGCTACAGTAGTTCTGGAGATATTCACTGATCTGCTACCTTTAAAAAAGTTAGCAGACCAAGTATCTTAGAAGCACTCAAAAAATTTTTTCTAAATAACTTCTTCTAAGATAGTGAACATGAAGTACTTAAATAACACTTAATTTTTTGACCAATTTAGGCATTTTAATCAAACTCTAAAACTAGTTTTAGATACTTGGTCTGCTAACTTTTTAAGGTTATTGAATATCTCCAGAACTACTATAACAATTAAATCGTAACTGATGCAGTTAATTAGCAATTAATGAGCACTTATTTTTCTAATGTATAAAATTATTGATCTGCCTCAACTGGTCTGCTAACTTTAAGGACGTAGTAAAGGAACTATTTGTGGTGGCTTGTTTTAGTTGAAATACACTGAATAAATATTTTATCAGTTGCTTCTCGTGATAAATTTCTGAAAATTGGGAAATTGCATTTCGTATCGTATCAATAGAATTAATTCTTGAGGGAGTGTGTTTGGCTAAAAGTGAAAATACAAAAAAATTTGTAGCTGTTTTCAATTAAAAATTAAGTTATTGTTTTTAATAGTGAGATATGGCTACCCATTGTTCTTTTGTTTATAATTTACCAAAGCGGATATAAACAGTTGTTCAGGGAGTGGCCAGCAACAATTTACTTTCTGATAGAAATTTTACATTTCCAGTTTATGTATGATTAAGGATTACAATTAACCCAAAATAAAAAAATATCTTTTGGAAAAGATAGAAACAAAAACATTCCAAAACACACAGAAATTTGTCTAAAATTTACTTAAAACGGATCGTTATTTTAAAACTGTTTCATATGGAAAATGTTAATTTTACGTTTAATTTATGCTTCATGACAATATTTGTATAAGCTGCATATATTTGAAAATCCATATAAAGCAATAACAACATAAAGGAAGTGGATGGGTACGACCACATTATGAATGCTGATTAATGATAACTGGATTGATATTTACATTTGCACTACATCGATTTGAATCTTTGTAATGTTAAACTAATAAAACAAGTTACAATTCAATATTAATAGGACTATTTTTTTAACGAATCTCACTAAGAAAACCGGAAATAAGTTGTAACGATAACGTTTTAAACATTAACGGTTCTATAAAACGAGACAAGATATAGTATAAATTATCTTATGAATATTGTTCTTGAACGCAGATATAGTAATTTTTATATGTTCATTTTTTTGTACATCTGTTTAATTAAAAAATTTTTATGGTTTGTATTTCATTTCTTCTTCTTCGTTACTTTTTTTATCGATTTTTACTTTATCTATATTACTATTTTGATATTTCTATCCTATCTTCACTCTTGCATTTTTAGGAATTAGAGAGTTATGAAAAATCAAGAAGAAGTTTTACTCATCGATTACGAAAATCCAGATTTTAAATAGTATTATCTCAAATTATGGCAATATGTGTTTCTTAGTTTTTGAGTTTTATTTTATTTATTTGGCAATTTGAGACATGATAATATTAAGTTGTGTGCCATATCTATAGTGCAGCCTGGTGCTTTCTTAGCACGTCCGAATGGTAAACTTAACTAAGAGTTATAAATTATTGTAAAATATTCTTTGTTGAATTATTTTTAATATTTTTTTCTAACCCTCTCATCGTATGTATAAAACTATTTGGTTCATATTTATAAATGCTCACAATAATCAATTGCACTTATTGCTATTTTTTGAGAATCTATTAATAATTAATTTAATTTATTTATTATTTTATTTAAAATGTGATTACATGGAATGGTAATTTTTGTGTACTATCAAGGAACATTAAATTCCCGGCCTAGACCTTACAAAAGTGGCATTTGGTAAAATTACACCGAAAATGTCACTTTAATTTTAAATTTGAAAATTAAGTAGTTATACAATGACGAGTGGGTACCAACCAAAAAGAAATAAATACCCAGCAATAAATGGTTGAACTAAATTAAGAATAGTTTTGTAAATATTTTGAAGTTTGTCGGCAGAAAAAAATTTGTGAATTACACGTCCAGAAAATGTCTTGTGAGTGCTCGTGTTGTTTCGTCTCGGCTAGGCAATATCACTCACACTCGCAAAATATCATTTTCTAGACTAGTGATCCAAATAACTATTTTGACGATGAAAATTTAAAAATGGGAATCAAAATTATGATATATACGCACAAAGACCAGTAAATATTTAACAAATTATACAAATTGCAAATAAAACATTATTAACAAAATAACCTCATAAAACAATATAAACATAAATAATACAATTTTGTAATATTCTTACTAAAAACTAAATTTTAATTTAAATCTACTATGATTTGAAATGCACAGGGTGTTGCATAACTCAATTATTATTTTTTTGTTATTTGAAATGGCGAGCCTTAAATTTTATTTCAGAGGTTGTTGAGAAAATTTTATATCAACTACCTACATTTCAAAAATGTAGGTATACATTTTTACAATACAATATTAACTAATTAACAGGGTGAGTTATTGAAAAGGAAACAAAAGAAGATAAATTTTCTTAAACACTCGGACAAGTCAAATTTATTTGCCAGGGAGACACTTTTTACTTTACGCTGTGATCAACACCCTTGGAATTTTCAACAGGATGGTTGGGCAACTAATATCTCAATTGAAAGTTTTCCATAATAATAATTTTTGATTTAAAAAATCTAAAAAATGCTACTCTAAAGTTGAAAGTTTTCCAGTCCTGAACACCAACCTACAAAATAATTCAATTTTTCGGTTATGTGTATGATTTTCATGTTTGTCCGGAATGTGCAAATATTTTTTTATTTTCTTGTTGTTAAGACTCTTATCCAATCGAGTAGTCAAATGAGTAAAACTTAGTGAAAAAAAAAACATAAGTGTCACAAAAAGATCCCTTTTGAGGTGTTGCCTTTTAAATCATTCGTTGTGCAAAAATGGTCATCCGGACAAACGTGAAAGCAGAAAATACTGTTGAAGTTGGTCACGAAATTTGAAGAAAAGGGTTCAGTAGTTGAGGTTTTGGGACATGTAGCTGCAGACTCAACTCTAAGTCCACGAAAATTGACCACTGTAACAACATGTCTAGAAGTACTATTCGCCGAATTCTGAAAGAGTGTAAATTTCATCCGTTTAAAATTTATTTAATACAGAACTGAAGTTATGACCGAAAGTGTAGGTGCTGATCTGAATTTTCCATTTGGTTTTCTGGCGAGTGTACATTTTTCTTGTCTACAGTGAATCGCCTTAATTGTCTGTATTGGTCGGCCGGTATTTTTGGAAAAAAAACATAATTGGTCCCGTTTTTGTTGATGGTAATTTGACATGTGAACGTTACCTAGAATTATTGAAAGATTTTGTCTCTAGTTCTTGTTTATATTGTTCAAAATGATAAAAATAATTTTTTTTAGGATTTTCTAAAGGGAGGTAAAAAAATACACTGCCTTTTTATAAAGTTATTGCCGACTTTTAGCCCCTATCAGAGGGGGGTTTTCTAGGCGAAATTTCATTTAAGCCGTGTTGTCAAACACAAACGCGACATCAACATGGAAAACATGGACAAGAATGTTGATGAAATAATAATTAAAATTTTGAACGACATTTATATAATGGTACGTACTTTACAATAAAAATGAAACCCCATTCTAATAGGGCAGAAACATCAGCTGTATCTTTATGAAAAGGCGGTGTTCTTTTTTACCTCCATCTTGAAGATCTATAAAACGTTCTTTTTTAATGTTCCGGTGAGGATAGGGAAGCCGTCAGTAGTACCGGGAAAATAAAATACGGGCGGACAAACATAACAAAAATAACGAACCAACAATAACGTAACCGAGGCCAACACGAGGTGGACAGCCAGAAGGAGAAGTATTTTTACAAAATCCGAAGGGAGAACCAACGCAATAACAAAGGCAAAACAATAATACAAGGGCTAATTTATAATTTAATATTAAATTAAATTCCGTAGTAATTCCCCAATGGGATCTTCGGGGGGGGGTTTATTGAATGTAGATTAACATAGCAAAATAGGTACCTGGAATGTGAAGACAATGTACCAGGCTGGCAAGGAAATGAAGATGAAGTGCATAGAAATTATGGGACAATGCAGAAGATTATAAGTATACACGAGAGAAGACACGAATCAGGACTATACTGACTATAACAAGGTTGAAAGGGAAATAAAGAAACAGATACGGAAAGCAAAAGAGAAGTGACTAATTTCAAAATGTGAAGAAATTGAAATACTGGAAAATACACATGAGAGCTTTAACCTACATAAGAAAGTTCGTGAGGCTGCGGGAATGTATCGACCCAAACCAATAAGAAAACTAGTGGACGAAAACGGGTACATTATTATACAAAGAACCGAGTGGATAAACATATGGAAAAAATACATTGAGACACATTTCAAGGACACAAGATATAACATAGGCAATAGTTGGTGCGAAAATGACCCCAAAATTTAAAGAAGGAAGTGAAAAATGCAATAAAAAATGGAAAAGAATGGAAGGCACCCGGACCTGACGGAGCCCTTTATGGAACTTATGAAAATGCTAGACGATGATTCTATCAACATGATTACAGAGTTATACAATGTTATACACGAAACCGGGGAGATCCCTGAAGGGTGACTACACTCAACCATTATCTCTATTTCTAAGAAATACAGCGCTAAGACCTGCGGAACCTATAGAACAATAAGCTAATGAGCCACTTATTAAAGATCTTTGTTAAAATCATTTACAGTTCGCATTGAACAACAAATATCTAACACCCAGTTCGGCTTTAGAAACGCATTAGGTACTAGGAAGCACTGTTTTTAATACAAGTACCGGTGCAAAGATGTAAAGACGTAAACTGCGACGTGTTTGCCTGCTTCATAGACTACGATAAAGCTTATGACACAGTATAGCATTCAAAGCTAATGAACATCTTACGCGAAGCAGGACTAGATAACAAGGACGTGGGTATTATCAAGAATCTGAGTTGAAGATGTAAACTCGGATAAAGTTGCAATTCAACGAGGAGACACGGGTGCATGCTGTACATACAGTACATAAGAAGCACAGCAAGGAATTCTTGTGAACGGCGAATGGCTTAATAACATAAGGTATGCCGACTATACTATTGTGTTTTCAAACAATATAGTAGGATTGCAGTAAATTTACTGGAAAGGATATCAGAAGTGAGCGAATCGTATGGGCTAAAAATTAATGTGTTAAAAGGGCAAAATTCATGGTCATTAGCAAACGTCAACAGAAGGAAGATTAACACTCAACAACCGTGGAGAAACTCACATACCTTGGAAGTACGGTAATCTCACAATCGGACCATTCAATCGAAATTAAAAATAGAATAGCAAAAGCAAGAATAACATTTTTTAAAATTATTACACTTATGAAAAACCACCAACTTATCTTATACACTAAACTAAGACTAGTGAAATGCTACGTGTTCCCGGTATTATTGTATGGGGTAGAAGTGTGGAGCCTAACGGAGGCCAGCACAAAGAAACTAGAAGCTTTTGAAATGTGAGTTTATAGCCGCATTCTGAAAATTTCTTGGACCGAACACATTAAATCATTAAAACCGTGAATAGAAGAAAACAAAAATGAGACACCCAGAGACATTTGAATTATTGGTCGTGGCTTAAAAACCTAAGAAACTGCTTCAACACTGCAACTACAGAACTATTCCGCACATCAGCCAACAAAGTAAAAATAGCCATGTGGATAACCAACATCACGGAGAGAAGAAGAAGAAGAAAAAGGAATAATTCTTTATAAAACCGTATCAAAGGAGTCATGCCCATTTTATGTTCAAAATGATGATCTTTCCTAGAAGATCATTTTCCACCACATTATGGACAGGGTGTTTGGAGATTTTTGATCAGAGTCTTTACGTGACAATGGATTGGACGAAGAGGTGCTCTAGAATGGCCAGCCTTGTTGCATTGGATTTTGTTGCGTTGTTGGACATTTAAATAAATTCGAAAGAAACCGATAGATGTAAATTATTTTGTAGGTTGGTTTTCAGGACAGAAAGAACTTTCAAATGAGATATATCTTGCCTTACCATCCCATTTAAAATTTTAAGGGATGAAATCATTTGTCGTCAAATTTTCTTGTAAAAGATGTTCCCCTGGCAAACAAATTTGACGTGTCCGAGCGATTTTGAAACTCTGAATCTATATAAAATTAGTATTTCTTTAATTTTAAAGAAGGAAAAATATTTTAACCTAAATATATTGTTGCAGAAATAATTTTATGGAAAAAACTATTGATTAACTAAACGTTTTGCAATAAAAAAATAAACTAGTTGTGTGAATAAAGAAGGTTTAGTACCTTATTAGTATTGTTTACCAAAAATATTTAAATGGTCTGGCAATAATAAACTGAAGTTGGAAAACGGAAGAAAGAAAAGAGAGATAAATAGAGAGCGAGATAATGTATTAATATTAAATTCACGAATCAGTTTTTCCCAAAACTTTCAAAATCCATTTGCTTAAATCAGATCTATAGGTACCATAAAATGGAAAATTTTAAGAGTGGTCAATAACATATTAAAATAGTGAGTATTAAACACCGTATTTTAGGTAATTATTTTAACAAAACGATTTCCTTAAGGCAATATATTTATCATAAGAACTTTGTAATTATAAAGGACGCATTCTGTGTAATTCGAAAATAAATTTGAAAAAAATTTTTTTTTAATATGAACGAAAGTTTTACTGCCCAAATAGTATCTTTTACTACTAAATAAATATAGGCGTAAATGTACAACTTCATATACATATTTACACTTTCTATATAAACAGACACACACGAATGTTCGTGTATGCAAATACTCTAAACTAATACCAAAATCGCACTTACCTTTTTCTAAATTTTTCTGTGTCAACATTTGTAATGATTCGGCCATTTCATTATTATTATTAAGAGCATCATCAACCTCGTTCGCTCTTAATAACCGGTTGTTTAAGAGATGTTGGTGAAACTCTTCTAAACTCGTTAAAGCCGATGTCGATTCCTTAAAATACTCTTCAGCTTTCTAAAGAAAAAATTACATTGCTAAAGAAGATAATAATACTACATTACAATTAACTTTCTTTTTTTCTCTATAATTAAATTGAATCATTTAAACTAATAGGAATTAACAAGTAGCGTAATTAAGTAAATTTCATACAAGCCTATTTTCGATCCATTGTTGATGATTGTAGATGTAGGATCCTCCTAGTTCTGGTGGAAGTTGCGAAAACTCTACGAATCTGATAAGGCGAGATGGCGATGTGAAAACTACCTGAAAAAAAGTAGTATGACTATTTGTATCCATTAAAATTTGGGTTAATTTGTAATGCAAAATAATTGCGAACAGTTAGGTGATTGATTGCAGAATAAATTTTAAAAACAGGTCTTATCGCCTAAAAACATCAACAATAATTGTAGTTTTACCTCATTCATATTTCAGACGTTCTAATTTAAATATACAGACAAACTGAAGCTTTAGAAACTGGCAATACGCATCCCAATTGACTTATTTTGTGTTAAGATTGAGATTTTAATATGATTAGGTTTACAAAAAAAGTAAGCATGAACTTTATTTAAATATTCAAATGTTTCTGCTTCTGCCAAATAAATGAATCAATGTACTAAATATGCCTGAATGACTGACATGGAAAAAATAAGATGAATACTTGAAAATACATTGTGGTACAAATCTTGTATCCTATTATTTAAAAAAAGATATCAAACCGACTTAAAGATTTTGTATTATTTTGAGAATGAGGTACAGATCTCAGGAAAATATTATTATTTTACAGTGCAATTTTGATTGCAATACCAAGACCATCCATTGACACCCAATGTTTTCTTCCTTTGACTTGCCAACCTATTACTATGAATTTTTGTCTTTTTGCCTTTTCGAAGAATTGTGTGGTTGACAAACAGTCATGTTCTATCTGGAAATTACCGGTTTAGTTTCCTGATCTGAATTAATACCCTGCTCATGAGACCATTACAAAAACAGAATTACTACTGGCTGCTATGAAATCGCCATTATCACCGGTGGTTATCGCGAATATCTTTAAGAAGCATTCGAGCAAGAAGCCATCCAATCCAGCGAAAAGAAACCGAAGTGTTGGTTCAGATACGTGGATGATACTTTTGTCATATGGCACCAAGGGAAAGAAGCACTTGTATTTCTTAACAATCAGCAAGAGAAGATCAAGTTTACCATGGAGACAGAAGAGAAACAAGGCGATAACAATAATTTGGCTCATGCCACATCGCACCATCATCCACAGCAGAAGCGATCTCTAATCAAGACCTTAATGCATAGAGCTAACAATATTCCTGACGAGGTTCACATGTCAGAAGAACTTCAACACGTTACAATTCATTGCTTTAGTGACCGACAAATTAAGGAAATCGTTAGAGAAGAAGAATATCGGTGTCAGGTTTGGAACGGCAAGAAAAATCCTACTACCGTATAATAAGGATATCCTTCCGAAACTGTCAACAAAGGAGTCTACCGAATTGACTGTTCATGCGGAAAGGTCTACATTGGTCAAACTGGACGCAACATAAAATGTAGATTGAAGGAACATCACCGAGACGCCAAGTTCAGAGCGGTGGATAAATCAGCAATCGCAGAACACCTACACGAAAACGGAAAACACATTGTCAACTTCGAGAACAAACAACTACTAATCAGAATCCTTAGAAATTATGAAAAATAAGAATAACTTCAATCGAGAAGGTGGTTACCGCTTAAGCAACACATGGAAATTAACACAAAAACAAAGAAAAGAAGTATCACCACAGAATTGGTAACTACCACACGGACCAACCATCGAAAACCAACCACCCGTCACTGATCGACATCATCAACCAACCGTACCAGAACATAGATATATAACGAGGAGCAGAAGACAACAACATTAGTCTTTAGAGTAACTTCTGAAGAAACTAAAAGCAGAGAAAGAGGGAGGGAACTCACATTCATACATTATTAGTACTACTGGAGTTTGGATTTGCCCATCACAGTGTTAATTAATGTCTCAGCTGAGTTACAACCATGGATCGATAGTTTTAAAAGCGAATTCCTTGAAAAAACGGTGGATATATTTTTCTTCTTTTTTTGACAATAAGTCTCAGCTACTGAACCCGGTTCCCAGAATAGGTAAGTAAGTGGCACCAAGTCAGTCTACACATGTGACATCCCAAATTAAACGTTTGCCTTTTGACCAGGAAGTCGTCGAAACTAAGGACCCTTATGTCTTATTATTCTTCCCCTACTCTTCCAACAACTAAGACCACCGTGATGAGGTCTCAGTCTTTCTGCATAGACTTAGTCGTTGGTTGTTTAGAATTTAGTGTTGACCAGATAGCTAATGCTTCGTCTAATAGGTGAATTTGTATTGTGAGTATATTAGATATAAGATCATTAACACCGTAAAGAGAACTACGAAAAGCAGGAAGGCAAATGGCTGCAAGCTTATGATTTGCAAGCCCATCTTTTGAAATTGGAGAAGAAGCTTTTAACCATTGAATACCGTTTAAGCAAATATTGAGAATAGATTCTAAACATGAAGGGAGACGAAGAAAGAAAATTGCAAATTCCAAATAGCGCAAGTTGTAAGAAAGTATGCTAATTTTGGGAATAAATAAGCAGTTTTTGAAAGGACATACGTCAGATGTGAATTGACTTAGCCAAGACGAGGCATAAGAAGATCTAGTTGTTCTTGTTTTATTTCCAAGCTGTTGCTGTAAGTGTCTTCACAAAGTGGACAACCAAGGAGTTTATAGTTTTCAATTACACTCATGCGGATACCTGGACACACAGTTTTAAATCGAAATTTTAAATTCTCATAGATTTTTTTGACTACAGAAATGAAGTTCACACTTGGAAGAATTATCAGAAAGTACTCATTTTGTCTGATAAGAGAATAATTTTGCGCCGATCATTGAGAAAACCTCTCTTTTCTTTTCATCGAGGATACATGGATCGTAGCACTGAAAGCAGCTAGACAGAAGAATAAATAACTTTGCTGAACTCTAATTAGAGATGGCATTCCTTTATTTCCGAAAAATAACAGCAGAAATTTGTTTTTCATGTCGAAGACTAATTTTTATTGCTGGTGTAATAAGTAGGAGCAAAATGGTAGGTATTTAAATGATAGTTTCCGATTTATTTCTTTAAAATCAACCTACAATGCAATGAGAAATAATTGAAGGTTATTGTTGTTGAGTTTTGATTATCGGTTCTTGTTGTGTCCCTATGGACATTTCAAGAAATTAATCTTATTGTCGAGGTTTGCCACACGACACTAATGTATTGTTACTTAACAGAATAGCAATCATTGATAAGAAAGTTCCAACTCAATGAATTATCATCTGTGATGTTGAATTGTTTTTATTTTAAAAATATGTGACTTCGGGTACATGTGCTCATGCGCTCCATGCTACCATCCTATCGGACATAACGTACCCAGGCAGGTTACATTGGTGACCCCGATGTGATTCTCGATCGATGTTTACATGCTCAAGCTCGCATCTGATGAACGCAAGTGTAAACTCACAAGCTCTACCGAATCAATTTAACGTAAAACAACATCATTACGCTAAAGACTTCCTTGTATCATGGTTTCAAACCCTCTAAGGATCTACAGTTGCGGAATTTCACTAACTGCTTAAACAAGTGAAATATTTCACGCCACGAAACTTCAAGATACAAGTCCTCGTGCTCAACTATCTGTTGGGTTCAAATTCACAAAAACTAGGATGGTTCAGGTTTTGATGACGTTCCTCCTATTCTGATGAATACACTCATCGCTCGCTTAAGCAATACCCTTTACACTAAATCACGAAAACTTTCAAGTTTTTGACGTTAATCACCACCCAGTGCACCCAGCAAGAACTCCGTAATTTAGTCACGCTATAATAAAGAGGCAACAATCGATTTTATCATCGGAACGTACACAAACAATCCAGCATCCATAATAAGGCCCATCATCATGAATAATGAAATAGGAAGTTTTGGCTTATTATGTTAGGATTAAAATTATAATGAGTCATGAGAGACACCAAGTAAAGATAGACAGGGACAGTCAATCTTGCGAAATTGAGCGAAGAATAACTTTAGCCTGGACAGCATATAGAACACTAAGAGATGTTTTCAAAATCGACATCTCGATATGCTTATAGCCTAAAGTGTTCAACCAATCAGTTATGACTTATGGAGCAGAAACATCAACGCTTACGAAAAAAATAGCCTATAAACTGCGAGTAATCCAAAAACGTATGGAGAAATATCAATGCTAGGAGTTACACTAAAGGATAAGATCTGAAACGAAAAAAGTAAGAGGTATGTAGAACATGTGTAATAGATGTAGTGAATC